>JAUTXW010004682.1:601162-1202324 GCA_030620095.1 Kuschelorhynchus macadamiae
AGTCTGTTATAAAAATTAAATGTACTGGTGCATGTATATTATAAATCATTTTAGTGACAAATAATCATTGTTTAAGGTAAGTTTGATGACTAGAACCTTCAATTAAATAGGTTCTTCAGTTATTAACTCAGACTTCTTTATTTAATTGAGAATCAACGTTAATAACAGTAAAACGCGATAGCCACTCAGTAAGTATAAAAGTTAGAAAAATTCGTTTTTTACCAATATTTGCGAAATATTGCAGATAAAGCTATAATGTAAATGTAAAAAGCAAATGAGAAGATATTCTAAACAGAAATTATCTTGACGATTTTTACTTCCCTAGTAAAAGGGAAGAGATTTTTTCAAATCTTCACATTTCAGGGTCCCTAGATGTTGCCTCAATTAAATCAATCTGACTGTCTGTCTGTCTTTTCGCGACATAGCTTAAAGACTACCCACCTGACCGACTTCAAAATTTGATAAAAAGTTAAGGGTCATATGAGGATGACCCTCTAATATTTTTGTAAGAATCCAATATGGCAAAACAAAATACTGGCCTAGTGAAAAGTTAAAAAAATCATTATTAAAAAGCTACTTATCCAATTTATCTCAAATTTTGCACAAACATCAAAATATTATCTTGGAATCACTGGTAAAATTTTGGTGCAATTCCAAGATGGCGGATTAATAAAATATTTAAGAATTCAGCCTTAAAAAACACTTAATGGACTGATGTCAAATTGTGTGCCATAACTAGTAAAAACAGTGATAATAATTCAAAGTGGCCGAACAAAATGGCGGTCAAATAAAAAGTTTGTAATCGTGATGAAAACAACCCTTTTAGATTTTACATTTCTTCACGTTTTAGCGTCCCTAAATACCAAAAAATATGTTTTATCAATTCCGCCGGTCCGTCTGTCCATCTGTCTGTCTGTCTGTCAGTTCGCGACATATCTTAACCTTCTTAAACCCGAGCGGGGTACAGTTGCACCCCAGAAATGAGTTTTTGGGGATATTTTCTAAAATATTTTTTTTACTTAATTTCCTTCGAACTATGTTTCTTAAATATATTTCTAAATTGATATAAAAAAGTTTGAATAAATTGCTTTTTATTGTAACAAATTATAGAGAGTTTTGTTTCTTGGGGTCCAGTTGCTCCCCGCTCGGTATGTAACGGCAGGTATAAATTTTGCATACCAACTGGGGTACAAACTAACCCCAAATCGTTCAAACGACAGGGATTCCCCGTTTCTTGGCGTCAACGTTCTCGGGGATTCCCAATTTATAATAACGGCGTTGTCCACGTATTTATCTCATTATAATTTTAGTGTGTTTAGTTACATTTACGGTTATTGTGGAGTACGCGTTTATAAAAATGAGTGTACCACGGAAGTTTAGAAATGAAAATAAGCTAACTGACGAAGAACTATTGGCGATATTAGAAAAGGACAATTACGATAGTTATTTCAATGATTTAGCACTAGAGGATAGTTCAAGTGATATTGAAGAGACTTATTCGTCTAAGGATGGTAGTGTGAGGGCAAAAGTTCCACTTACTACGAGCGTAAAAAGAAGAAAATGTAATATTCAAAAGATTTCAACAGGTTTGACTAGATAAAGTTACAAATTTTCCACCATAAAAGAAGCTTTTGAACTATTTTTTTCACAAGATATTATGGATGTAATTTTATCGTAATATTATGCGAGAAATGAGAAGGCCTTTTCTCCTTTTGTGCAAGAAGAACTGGAAGCATTTATTGGTTTGCTTATTATTTTTGAAGCCTGGCACGCTGCTAAAGAGCCAATATGTGGACTATGGAGCCAAGATCCAACTTTATGTCGGCCTCTAGTATCATCTGCTTTGTCTCGCAACAGATTATGTGCTTTTTAAGATTCGACAATTTTTGAAACAAGAGAAGAAAGAAAACTGATAAATTTACCCCAATCAGAGATATTTTTGTATCAAATTGCAAGAAATCTTTAAATCCATCTGAACACTTGTGCGTGGAAAAAATGCAGATTTTTACGGCTTAAAAATTACTGTAAATATGTAACCTTATTTAGGTAAGTTTTTTCATGAAAAAAATGCAGGTATAATAATTTTAGGCAAAGAAGGAAACAAACCAGAGAAATTCCAAGGACAAATGGTAGTGATGGACTACAGGATATGGAATAGCTGCTAATAACTTTTTTACCAGTACTGAGTTAGCTGCTAAGCTTTTAGATAAAAACTTTACCTTGTGTGGTACACTGCGTAAAAATAAACCGTATATTCCAAAAGAACTACTTCCTGCAAGATATAAGAAGAACTTTTCAAGCATGTTTGCTTTTATGGAAAATAAAACTTTAGTTTCCTACGTACCAAAAAAAATGCGGCAGTTATTCTTCTATCGACAGAACATAACGATGACAAAATAACTGGAGAGTAAACTAATTACTAATGTGCAGTGGACACAACAGGCAAATTGGCAAAGGAATTCACGAGACAAAGAAAAAGTAATCGGTGGCCGATAGGAATGTTTTTTCATCTGCTGGACATTGGTGTCATTAACGCTTATAAACTTTGGATGTTAAAAAATCAAGATTGGAAAAAAAATCGTTTGGATAGGAGAAGAAAGTTTTTGTTGGAGTTGGGCCAAAATCTCGAAAGTTTTGTATTCGGTGCAATCAGTTCGTATGTGCAGAACATTCAAAAAATATAACAGTTTGTAACAAGTGTGATAATTAAATTATTATTTAAAATGTCACCAAAATGTTTGTACTTTTTTTCACAATTATTTTTGTTTTTATTATATATGATCATTTTATATTATTTTTTCAAAATGTGTTTACTCCTTTATCAACGCTTATAACTTGTTTTTGTAAAAATATATTTTTTTTTTATAAGCAGAATGTGTTTTATTTTTAATATTCCTTAATTAAAACATTAAAAAAATAATAAATAAGTCAAAAAATGTTGGGGTTCATTTGCACCCCACTCGGTATTTCATGTAAGTTTTTGACCACGGGTTTATGAAGGTTAAAAACTGCTTACCAGATTGACTTCAAATTTTGGTCAAGAATTAAGGGTCATATGGGGATAACCAGGTAATATCTTGACAAAAATCCAATATGGCGTAACAATGTTATAGAAATTAACAAAAATCAAGTGTTGCTTAGGAATGAGCTGGTAACATTTTGATATGAATCCAAGATAGCAAAAAATACCACTTATTAAATTAATTTCAATTTTTGTGTGCAGAAATTATGTCTGATATATAGATTTAAAATGGCGAGACAAAATGACAGCCAAATAAAATTTTAACAAAATCAGCGTAAACATCTTGTTCATTTTTTAAATTTTACAGAAAAATTAAATGTAAAAATGGGATAAACTGCTACGAATTCAATATGACAACAAAATGGCGGCATGTGCCAATGTAAAAACCTTAGAGTAAGAATTAAAGTAGAGATCACGACTCATTCATAAATCACTTTAGGGGTATGCGCCAACATGGTTCCCCTATTTTTCACATTCTATCGACCAATGTTTACGATAAAACAAGAAGTGGGGATGGCCCATGTTCAAGCGGTGGCCATTTGTTAACGAATGCCAGTGGCGGCGCGAGTTTTCGCTTCCCGCATAACAAAATATCATTAAACATTATCATTTACAGATCTTCACGTTTTCCCATTACTGTCGGTCGGCCGGTTGTTGTGGTATAGCTAAAAAATACTCTTACTCGATTAACTTTAATTTTATTTAATTTTCCATAAAAATTACGTCTGATATAAAAAAAAAACTGGTAAAATCTTGGTATGAATTGAATATGGCGAAACAAAATGACGACTTGTTAAAACATTTGATGTACGAAAATGAAGAAATGGGCCATGCTTCGTTATACTTGACAAAAAGAAGGATTCTTACCTATTCCTTAATTAGGCAAATAGGTATTTTTACAAACTTGAAAGAAATAATCGTTCTCTACTTCACTATCTAAAATCAAACCATTAAGTTAGGTAAGTTTAAAAGGAAATTAGTTATTTATACATTATTAAACTTTAGTTCTTAGTTATGTTTACCTTATATCACTATCATTTTGTAATTGTGACATTTAGAAAAATTATTTGTCCAGTTGCTGAAAATGTCATTTAAAACCTGTAAATGTCAAGTTAGACCTTTCTAAAGTTAAACCTCTTTAGTGAATACGGGTGTTAAGGTTTTAAACTAAAATCAATGCTTTTAATGCGCTTTCATTGGCTTCCTATTCGTCTGATTGTATGTTTGTATGTCTGATTCAAATCTTGTAATAGATTTTTCAGCACTTCCATTACCGATTATTTTCAAATTTGACATGAATACACTTTAGGATATAAAAAATCCGAATTTTTTTAGTCAATGTTTAGAAATCCAAAATACGGCCGACGAATTTTGTTACTTGTGTAGCCAAAACTGAAAATCAGCGCCTAGGAAAATTTAAAAGTGTCTGCATTTAAAAATTCACAATAGCGGTGTCAAAATGACAATGTCAACAGGTCGGACGGATGATTTTTAACATTTGTGGAGATTATTTAAGAATACACAACAAAAATCAAAATGGTGGCGCCAATATAGCGAATGAATTTTGTTATTTGTACAGATGGCTGAAATATCAGTATCTAGAAGTATTTAAGAATAAAAGTTATGACATCTTAGTCAATATTTGAGAATTAAAAATGGCGGCACCACCATAGCAGACTAATTTTAAAATTTTTGCAGATTTGATTAAAATTCGGCATTTAGGGGTATCTAAGACTGCACATCATGAATTTTTTTCAACATTTTAAAAATTCAAAATTGTAATGCCAACATGGCGGAGGAATTGTAACATTTGTGTAGATTTGGCTAAAAGGAAGTAGGAATTTGGGGGTATTTGAAAATACATATCATATATTTTTTGCAAATATTTAAAAAATGAGAGTAGTAATGCCTAGAATGCTAGCGAATTTTAATATTTATACAAATTTGATTAAAAATCGATATTAAGTGAGCAATTGTTTTTAGTAATAAATATTTAAAATGAGGATGTCATCAATCAATCAATCAATCCGATAAGTGCTTTTATCAGATATTTTTAAACATTTAGTTAGGCCACCGTTTTGTTCCCCCATTTTGAATCTGTCTCAACATTTTTACCAGTTCATCCCTATATAATATTTGATTTTTGAGCAAAATTTGAACATAACCGATGTAGTAGTTTTCTGTATTGACACAAAATATTTTATTAGGCCGCCATTTTGGATTTGTAGTAAGACTTATCAGTTGATGGTCATGTCAAACCTAATTTCTCTGCAAAATTTGGATAAAATGGATAAGTAGTTTCTTAGTAATATTTTTTTAACATTTCAATAAACCGCCATTTTGTTCAGCCATATTGAATTTTTACCAAAATGTTACCACGTCATCATCATATGACCTTTAATTTTTAACCAAAACTTGAAGTAAATAGGACAAGCGGTTCTTGAACTTTGTCGCGGACGGCATATAGACTAACTAGAATACATGTTTTTTTGTAACTAGAAACTTTTTTTGTATTAGAAAAAAAGCGAGCGCTATTAGATACGAATAAAATAGCCAATTGTCATATTGTTTTTCCATGTTAATTGCTAAAATTTAAAAAATAAAAGTTTTTTTTATTTTTAATATCCTAAATTTTAAATTCTAACCAGTTTAAAACATGTTTGAAACACATTTTTACTTTTAATACCCAAAAAATCACCATTTAAATTACTTTACCTGACAACACTTATATAAAAAATTGGCCTAACTCTAGTGAAAATTAAAAAAAGGCGCGAAATCATCCGAAACTTTATTATTTCCTCATATACCATCCAAAATCTAGTGATTTTCGAAATCGCAGTACGTTTTTTTTTGAGCGTGAGACGCCCTTTGACTATTTTTATATAGTATAGGTATATTCTATAATTGATTTAATTATCTGATAGGAAAAACTTGGTGATTAAAATTCCAAACTTAAACGGCTATTTTTTTTACAAACTCACATTGCCACACTATAGTTAGGTCAACTAAAGCTCCTAGTTTCGCAATGTCCAAGATAAAGTAAATAAAACGTATTTATTAAATATATAAAAAATTTACGTTCTTCTAATGTCACCGCACCTTTAGAACTCTGCTTTTTGAAGTAATAATACATTAAAACAAATGCAGTAGTGACGCTAAGCTTGGTATCTAATAAAATATTTTTATCAAATTAATTTCCTTAATGTTAAAATTTATTGTTGTTCCAGGACCCGCTATTGGTTTTTAAGCCACGCCGGTCACGTGACCCTGTATCAATGTTTACTGTAGACTATTATACTTTTTTACTATAAGGATCCCTTATCAATGAAAGTGGGATGGTCTAATACCACAGTGGGCTGGTCTAATACGTGGAGTTGTCGATTGGGTTTGCCATAGCTAACTAAAACTCTTGTTACTGGTGAAATCTGATCTGAGACTTTGGGTATTTTAGTTTGTATTTTACTATTTTGCAATAAAAGTAATTTCTTTATACCGCTTAGAAACTAGTACTGGAAATACATTACCATTCTTTGCATGAAAATTTTATTGCATCATGTTTAAACATATTCACCGTAATATAAATTGATATAAACATTGGCGTTCCTGGCTAGGCTTGGCATCGTCGTACGATCGACCTTATACTGTAAAGTAATCTTGGCAGTGGCTAAATATGTAAATAATGAACTCTATTTTTATTCTTCCTCTAAGGTAAAAACTACTCATTGTATGTATTTTAAATGACGCCCAATAAAAATGTTTGAGAAGACAGTATATGTAACACATATATAATAGGTACTGTCAGTGGCGGCTCCTCCATTAGATCATATGGTCAATGACCCCCCCGTAAATATTTCCAAACAGAAAATAATAAATAATTTATATATTTTTTAATTTCTTTTAAATTTGGAAATTCCTGTTGTGGGGGGAGTGTTCCCGATCGCATTCGCGCAGAGGCACACAGGTAATATACGGCTTACGCTGGCAAATTTTGGGTCAATAGCCGGGCCGAAGAAACATTTTGTCAGTTGATGCTTTTAATGTGAATCGTGTGATAGGTTGTGGTTACGATTGCGTATTTTTATAGAAATTATTTTATTTTCAAGACTTTTTTGTTGTTGATTTTGTAGTTTAAACTAATTGAAAAAATTAATGTTTTAAAGAATGGTAGCCACAGTGGTTCAGAATATTAAGACTTTAATAGCCGCTAGTGAGGTAAACTTTGAAAAACGTCTCGAATTTAAGGCCAGTTGTCGACCTTTGCCGGAACTTAAAATTCGGCAGACCAGTGAAGACAAAAACAAAAAGGGAATCGTTATTTTAGTAAAAATATGTACAATTTGTGTTTCTGGATATGCCATTGCGAAGGGATAAGGGCATTTTATTATTCTTTGTGGTGTAAAATATAATTGACCGCCCTGAAAAATTGACCACGAGCCGCCACTGGGTAGTGTGACTATGTACTGAACTAAATTGGGTCACACTTCACTATTCCTAATAAACGGAAAAAAATCATAACGAAGGAAATTTATCGATTTTTTAATTTTTTTTGCATCTGACCAAAATGATCTTTGACAAAATTCAAAAAAAATGTTTGATATTTTCGTTTGTTTGCATTTTGACGAAAATGTTGACATATTCATACAAGGAAGCGTTAACTTAACAACCTCTATACAAAACAAATTTCTATTTCCTAATTTATACTCCGTAGTTCTTCTGTTATAATTAGTATTAAGAAATTTATATGTGATGTGACAAAAGTTAGCTCGAATGTACCAAACACTAACTTAAAATATTCTATAGATTTTACTATAATTTGCTTTTGTCAGACATGAGATATTACTATATACCAGTTGTGATAAAACTGCACTTTTTTAGAGAAAACGTTTTTTCATTTTTATTCTATTCGTTTTATTACTCTGGACATAGGGTTTTAATTCCAAAATAGTCATACAGGGTGTTGTTTTATGGGTGGCTAAAAATGCAGGACTATATTTTTTAGGTCATTTTAGGGCTAAAAGTTCAATTAAACAGACATCGTTTTAGAGATACAGGGTGTTAAAGTTTTAGTTTTTCTCAAGGCCCTCGTACATTTCTCGAGATAAATCATTCAAATTTAAACACTGTATGGTGCGAGCAATGAGAAATATGGATAGGAAAATAATTAAAACAAAACCAAAAAATATCTAATATTTATTAGATAACAGACAATGTAAAATAATATACAATTTTTAGATGAACAAAAACTCTGACTCTTATGATTTTTAATCTCAAGTTATTTATCTATTATGAATTACTTACTAATTTTTTCAACTTTGAAGAATTTAGAAAGACACGTTTAATGAGGAAATTATAGATTCAGATAAAATTACTCCAAATCTGACAATGACTAATATCGAAAATAAAATCAAATTTCTCCGCAACGTACCTCGTTATACGAGGTACGTTTCTGTTTAATGTTTTGCGGTACATTTTTGGGCAGATGTTATGGACTGATACCTACCAATAGCCAACTACAAATTTTTGGCCCCCTGTATGCACTACAGAAAATAAGAAATAAAGTGATGGCTAAAGAAAAAATCCATTCATAGATGTGAATAATCCCCTTATAAACAAATACAACGAAAAAATAAAAATGGCCAAAAAGATCATCTTTAGGCTCCATTACACGTTCACGACCAATTTAGAGACCACTTGCTGAAAAATTCGTCAAACCATCCCGGAAAAATCGATGTACAGGGTATCCCAAATTCAAGGCGTATCATTGGGATCTCGGAAACTATAAGAGATACAAAGTCTGTTAAATTGGGGGCAAAGTTGCGCAATTTCATGCCAATCAAAATGCGACCTTAAAAGTTTGAAAATTCCGAATACTTCCGAAGATATTCGAAAAAAACCAAATATCCGCGATCCGTTTTTATTTTTTTTCTGACTCTATTCGAAATAATATTTCAAAATAAATTCCACATTCTCGTTCTTACTTTTTCTGCTTTACAAGACGGCGCTGCTAGATTTTCCATCCGACGTTTCGTTTCTTCGCAATCATCATCAACTTTGTTTTTTTAAATAGGCAAACAATTCCATTTTATGCTTAATTAACATTAATTTAAGTTCTAAATTCAATGACATAACACACTTGACATATATCCGACGTTTCAAGCTGAAAATCCATCATCTAGCTGCTGATAATGGCGATGGAACCAAACGCCCACTACGTGTAATTTTCGAGTCATCCAAAATCTCCAGGGATTGTCTTAGAAACAGAAGAAAGCTTGCAGCCAATAACTCTTTATATCGCATATGTGCCGATATGACCATCGCCCAACGTAATCACATTAAGGAATTGCATTCTCAACTTGCTTCGAGAAAAGAAAAGGGGGAAACTGATATCGCTAAACGATACTTTCAAGGCACTCCTAGGATCGTGAAAGATAGTGGAAGACCTCCAAAAAACGACAATTAATTAGTTGTTACTTTCAAAATGCCGGTGGCATATCTTCAAAAGTAAACGACCTTCGTAGAAACGCGTGTCTAAGTGTCTATGATGTTATTATTATTGTCGAAACTTGGCTTAACTTCAACCATTTTACTGCAGAAGTGAACATCCTTGGGTACGATATTTATAGAACTGACGGAGATGCCAATACAAGCTTGAAATCCAGAGGAGGGGGTGTACTAATAGCCATTAAGCAGCAATTTAAGTCTAGACCAGTTAAATCTAACATGCTCATTATGCCATGGTGATGAGAAGCTCATAGTGGGTGCAGTGTATATTCCACCGAAATCATCCCATGACGTTTACAATAATCATTGTTTGGCCGTCAATAACATATTGGATTCTAGTCCGGAACACAACCTTCTACTTTTTGGTGACTTTAACCTGCCGGATGCCACCAGGAGTAACACTGACTATAATGTTAATGTTCAGTGTTCTCCCACTTCAGCAGCGTATATTGTCGGTAACTCTTTTAGTTTCCTTAATTTGTTCCAGCAGATAAATGTACCTAACAAAAATAATGTGTTTTTAGATCTATGCTTTACTCATTTTAACAATTTATTAATTTATCCAGCCACTGAATCTTTGTTACCTGCACTGCAAAGAAGTCATTGAAAGTTGACGTCGAATACTTTGACTTTAGAAATTACGATTTTCCGTCTTTAAACAATTTTTTTGTTTCTATAGAGTGGGATAATCTGTTTAACAAAAATGATATTAATGAGTCTGTTAATGTGTTTTACAATATTTTATATGAAGGTATTTCTAAGTTTGTACCTATAAAAAGATTTAAAAGCTCTAATTTTCCAGTGTGGTTTTCTCCCCATTTAAAGCAATTGATTATAGAAAAAAAGATTGCCCACAAAACTTTTAAACAAAGTAGCTTAATTGATGATTATGAACGCTTCTCTCAGCTTAGAGAGCAGTGTAAAGTTGCTGAATCTGCCTGCTATCAAACTTACATAAACAGAATGGAACTACACCTTTCCAATAATCCCAAACAATTCTGGAAACATGTCAATAACCAAACGCATTCTACTGGATATCCGAGTTCAATGCACTATCTAAATAAGCAATAATGGTGTTGAGTCAGCCAATCTTTTTGCAGAATATTTTTCTACTGTCTATGCAGATGACTCTCCTCAAATACCTGAGTACTATTCCAAGCTTATGCAATTAATAAATCTGAATAAACTACATATTGATATAAAAGACGTTTTTAATGTACTGAATTCATCCAAACCCACCTGCTCTACTCGCCCTGATGGTGTGCCTTCTCTTTTGTTAAGAAACTGTGTTTGTACTCTCAGAAAACCATTATATATTTTATTTAACATATCACTAACTTTAGGCGTTTTTCCAGATTATTGGAAAAATTCGTATATTACTCCAATATTTAAGTCAGGCAATCGAGATATTTCAAATTATAGAGGCATCTGCATATAGTCTGCTATACCTAAAATGTTTGACTTATTGGTAGCGTCTTCTTTGTCATGGCATTGTAGGAGAGTAATAGTTGATGAACAGTACTGTAACCAATCTTGTGGTATATGAGGACTGTCTGCTTGGCGCTTTCGGGAGAAGGTGTCAGGTAGACAGTATTTACACAGACTTCTCGAGGGCTTTTGACAGAGTCAACCATGGCTTGTTGCTTGCCAAGTTGAGGGCCCTTGGGTTCGGTGACCACATTGTTAAATGGTTAAGTAGCTTTTTAACAGAAAGATTTCAATGCATCAGAATTAACAACTACGTTTCTAATCAAATTTCTGTACCTTCAGGGGTTCCCCAAGGATCTCACTGTGGTCCACTGTTATTCAATCTATTCGCAAATGATATTAAGGGCTTTCTCACCAAAAGTTCCTTTCTCATGTACGCTGATGATGTCAGAATATTTAAACCTGTATATAGTACATCAGATTGTCTTGACTTACAATAGGATGTTAATAATTTTTATTATTGGTCAATTTTAAATGGACTCAGTTTAAATACTATTAAATGTTACTCTATTACTTTTTCAAGAATAAAAAATCCTATCATTTTCAATTATAAAATTAATCAGGAGACTCTTAAAAGAATGCTTGAGATTAAGGATCTTGGTGTGATATTTGATTCTAAATTGTCATTTAATAGCCATCTTTCTAGCATTGTACAACGTGCTAATAGAAGTCTGGGTTTTATACGTAGATTTAGTGGTGATTTCTTTTATAATATTGTAAGGTTGTTGTATTGTGCATATGTCCGCCCGATATTGGAATATGCAAGCCCTGTATGGACTCCTTTATATAATGTTCATATAAATGAGTTAGAGAATGTACAGAAGAGATTTTCACGTGTGTGTGCTTTTAAACTTAAATTGTCCAGTATGGACGGACATACTATGATTTAGTTCTAAATACGTTGAATTTATGTAGTCTTAAGGATAGGCGATTGCAAACTGATTTATGTTTCCTATTTAAAATTATTAATGGCTCCATCGACTGTGAGTACCTTTTAAGTAAACTATCTTTTCTTACAGTACATGTTACTCGATCTAACAATCTATTTTACACAGACAGTTTCTCAAATAACTATGGCTTGCATAATCCCATTGTTAGAATGCAGAATCAATTTAATAGATATGACTTACGTTTTGATACGTCTTTCCTTAATTTCAAAAAGAGTTTGCATCTGTCACTTTTCTAATTGCTAATATTTAATTATAGATTTCTTAGCGTTGTAGGCTTAACAGTTAGAACTTACTTACTTATAGAATTGCATTAATGTAATACTTTATAAAATGATTAAATCGTTGATAATAAATAAATAAATAAATAAATAAATAAATAAATAAATGCCTGATGAAGCCATCTTGTAGAGAAGAAAAAAATTACTATGAAAAAGTAAAATTTATTTTGGTCTGTTTTAGTAATATTAGAATAAAATCATTTGTTAGAATTTATGTTTGTAATTGCCAGAACTTAATATGAGGATTTATCAAAAATAAAGATTAAAACAAACTTCAATTTTTGCTCCCCTACATCACGAAGCCATTAGATTTTCAATCTGACGCCGACGTTACTTTTTCTAAGTTGTCCTAGTGTTGTTCTACAATAACAATATTTGCATAGTGTTATATTATACTCCTTATCCATCATACTTAGCCATGGAATTTTCTTTTGTCTCAAAATGGCAGGAGTATTTTGACGTTTTTCTCTACATATTTATTTGAGTCTTGATTATTCTCGAGCTGTGTTATCAGTAAAAATGCAATTCGGGTGTTTAAAAAAACGTGATATCATCCACATATACTACATTTATCATAGAAATGCCCGAATTTCAAGTCAACGATATCTACAGAAATACCCTGAAAGGCAACAGCCACATTTCGCAAGACTTGACAAGAATTTAGCAGAGCATGGAGGTTTCGAAAAACCAAGAAAGAAATACGGCAAGGGAATGGATCAGGAAGAAGAAGCGCGTATTTTAGATGCTGTATCTTAATATAGCGTACTAAAAGGTCACTATATCATAGGTTGAAAATGCCCCTAGATCATCTCTTAGGGCAAATGAAGACGATTTGGAAATACCAAGCATAAGAATTTGGCAAACTCTTAGATCGTATGGGTACAAGCCATTCGAAATTCACATGAGTCAAACTTTAAGACCTGGTGATTCTGAAAGGCGTCTAAAATTTTGTCGTTGGATGCCAAATAAATTAGAAGAAGATGGTGATTTTTTGAATAAAATAATTTGGAGGGACGAGTGCACTTTTTCCATGTCCGGAATATTTAACCGACACAATGAACATAATTGGTCTGTGAATAATCCGCGACAAAACGAAGTGAGACCTCAAGGAAGGGAATCGTTTAGTGTATGGGTGGGAATGTGATATAACAAAATCATTGGCCCATTTTTTTTTTTGGATGCTTGCCTTACATCTCAAAAATATATAGATTTGATAGACCAAGGAATAATGGAAGCCTTATCGAACGAACCATTAGAAGTATTAAGAAATCTATGGTGGCAACAAGATGGTGCTCCTCCTCATAATGGTAGAGAACTGACAGAGATTCTCAATCTTTTATTTCGTGGTATATGGATTGGAATCAAGGGGTTGTTCGCTAGCCAGCAAGAAGCCCGGACTTAAACCCCTTAGATTATTATCTCTGGGGTTTTTTGCAAAATCGATTATATCGGAATTTGCTCGAAAATATCGAGAACTGCGTTATAATTTAGTGAGAGAAATAAGAGCTATACGAGCAAGAACCATTCAAAGCACAATTTACAAAATTGATCGATTAACCCAAACATGTACTGAAATAAACGGTTTTCAAGTTGAATACTTGTTATAATGTTTAAACTTTTGCTCCTTTCATGTATTTGTTAAATATTTACTAATGTATTTGAATTCATTTTTTTTTTATTTAAATTTGTAAAATTTTTGTAGTTCTTAAATTTTTAAGTTTTTAATGAAAATATATTCTCGAAGCTTTCTCTGAAAAAACAAATATTTTTTCTACTTTTTTTTAAATAAATTCATTATGAAATCAAATTCGAAATTCTGACTTCTGGCAATTAATTGCCAGAACATAAATTTTAACAAATTATTTTTTTCTTATTTTACTTAAAGAAGTAGTCCAAAATAAATTTGACATTTTCATGGCCATTTTTTCTTCTCTACAAGATGGCATCAGGCTTTTGATCGGGCTTTTCGTCCCATCGCCATCATCAGCAACTAGCACTGATGATAAATTTTCGGCTCGAAACGTCGGATATATGGTCAAGTGTGTCATTGAATTTAGAATTTAAATTAAAGTTAATTAAGCATAAAATGGAATTTTTTGTCTATTTAAAAAACAAAGTTGATGATGGTTGCGAAGAAATAAAACGTCGGATTAAAAATCTAGCAGCGCCATATTGTAAAGCAGAAAAAGTAACAACGAGAATGTGGAATTTATTCCATTTAACGAAATCGGGGATATTTGGTTTTTTTCGAATATCTTATAAAGCATTCGGAATTTTAAGGCGGTATTTTGATTGACATGAAATTGCGCAACTTTGCCCTAATTTAACCGACTTTGTATCTCTTATAGTTTCTGAAATCCCAATAATACGCCTCGAATTTGGGACACCCTGTACAGTGCGATCTTGCTAACATTTTAACCTGCCAGATCTCCTTTAATTTTAAAGCTATATAAATCAAAAAATAAATTATAGGTTGATCGATTAACCCAAACATGTACTGAAATAAACGGTTTTCAAGTTGAATACTTGTTATAATGTTTAAACTTTTGCTCCTTTCATGTATTTGTTAAATATTTACTAATGTAAAATTTTTTTTTTATTTAAATTTGTAAAATTTTTGTAGTTCTTAAATTTTTAAGTTTTTAATGAAAATATATTCATAAGTCTGAAAAAACAAATATTTTTTCTACTTTTTTTTAAATAAATTCATTATGAAATCAAATTCGAAATTCTGACTTCTGGCAATTAATTGCCAGAACATAAATTTTAACAAATTATTTTTTTCTTATTTTACTTAAAGAAGTAGTCCAAAATAAATTTGACATTTTCATGGCCATTTTTTCTTCTCTACAAGATGGCATCAGGCTTTTGATCGGGCTTTTCGTCCCATCGCCATCATCAGCAACTAGCACTGATGATGGATTTTCGGCTCGAAACGTCGGATATATGGTCAAGTGTGTCATTGAATTTAGAATTTAAATGGTCAAGTGTGTCATTGAATTTAGAATTTAAATTAAAGTTAATTAAGCATAAAATTGAATTTTTTGCCTATTTAAAAAACAAAGTTGATGATGGTTGCGAAGAAACAAAACGTCGGATTAAAAATCTAGCAGCGCCATATTGTAAAGCAGAAAAAGTAACAACGAGAATGTGGAATTTATTCCATTTAACGAAATCGGGGATATTTGGTTTTTTTCGAATATCTTATAAAGCATTCGGAATTTTAAGGCGGTATTTTGATTGACATGAAATTGCGCAACTTTGCCCTAATTTAACCGACTTTGTATCTCTTATAGTTTCTGAAATCCCAATAATACGCCTCGAATTTGGGACACCCTGTACTTGCTAACATTTTAACCTGCCAGATCTCCTTTAATTTTAAAGCTATATAAATCAAAAAATAAATTATAGGTTTGGTTAAAAAATTTTTTCTAATGATTCAAAAAAAAACAAAAAACTATCAATTTAACAAAATATTAACATAAGTTGTATTTTTTCAATGGGACACCCTGTATATTATATGTCCTTCAAAGGTATCTGTTCTTGCAGATTTGTTTGAAGAAAATAAAATATACAGGGTGTCCCATTTAAGAAATTAATAGTGATATCTGTAAAATTAAGGGTTTTGTATTTTTTTTTGAATTTTTAGAAAAAAAACTTGTTAAGCAACCTTACAGTTTGTTTTTTGAACCGTATGGCTAACTTTTAAACTAAAGAAGATATGGTAGATTAAAATGTTATATATAAAGCCTCCCTTTTGAATTTTGTAGTAAAATGGGGCCTTTCCTAGTGCCAAGGACTACTACTATTTGAATGCCCACGGTACCTGCATATATGACTCACACAAAACAATTTGAGATAAGGACAGAGATTTCTAATATAAGTGGTAAATAGGTAAATATAATCCTGGCGAAGGTTACACTATATTCCACATTTTTTTAGATAACTACCAATAAAGCCAAACATAACAATTTGTACATCCTATAAATTAATAAATTTTTCCCGTATCAGATTTGCAAATACGAAAACAAGATATTTCCGTTATGCTACGGCTTTAATTGATTTAACTAAGTCAAAGTGGTTGTAAGTTAAAATAATTAGTAGAGCCAGGTAAGTGCATATATTTATTGTTTTTTAGATTCAAGATTTGTAGCCATAGACAAAAAATTATTGGAGTAAAAAATAGTTTCAAACAACGTTTTGCGATTTACTATGTTGCTTACATTTGGTATAAAATAGTTCTACAGAAAAAAAATCCAAAATAGTCAAATCAGGTGCTCGTGGTGGACTTGGTTCTTTACTGGCATTGCTTAAAGAGGAGGAGCACCATCTTGTTGAAAAAGGAAGGTTTCTCTATAGGAACGATTCTCAAAAATTCCTTCCCAAAAATTTAATTTTTCTAGGTGCTGAGTATGTAGTTCAAGAAAGGGCCTGAGGTCAGAGGCCATCCAATACCCACAGTTATGGGTATAATATTAAGTTATGATCGATAATAATTCGTTCGCCTACAACTTGATTATCATCTTAATGCTAATGGATTTTTGAAAAATTTAATTTACGACTTTTTAAAAACATCTGAATGGTTTTAAACGGAACACATAAAGAATCCTACATTTTTCTTGTATTCATTGTAAGATCTATCGCAATTTGCCCCAGAATCGCCACTTCAACAGCTTGAGATCCTACAGGGCTTGTGATATTCCTTTTTTATTCAATAGGGATTCTGATTCATGAAGTTTCCCACCAAATTTGGTACTTAAGTATAAGATATGTGCTTATCCAGCTGATCCAAAATCTTTATTTCTGAAAAAATCATTATACATTTTACATTGTACAGATAAAAAAGCAATTTAGAAATTAGATTGCGGCACAAATACCATATAATAGTAAATTTAGAACAAAACAATACATTCCGCAGCTACTCAGCCTAATTAAAGGAAAAATGGAAATTCCAATTAACAAAATGAAGCCTAACGAGGAAGTTCTAATTGTTTTTTACAAACAAAATAAACCGACAAACGCCTCGAAAATAGAACAAATTTTTCATTAATAGTCCAGTCACTAAAGCTTAAACTTCTGGAAAATTAGAAAGAAGGCCCATTTTTTTCAAAATTCTACTTTAAATTTGAAATAACCAAATTTTACATTGCTTGGCCATCCGCGAGTTAAAAAAACTAGCAAAAATATTTTTTTTCGGTAAAATTTCCAACCATGTAAAAGTTACACACACACACAAAAAAACAGCTCTCAATTTAAAATATTTAAAGAATTATAAAATATTATCAATACTATTCCACTGTTCCTGTGTAACATGAAAGCTTTTATGACCTTTCACCAAAACATCTGCAGATCATCTGCAATCCCCGATGATGATTACCATTACCTTAATTACCGATTAACCTTAAGTTTTGATATAACCCGCAAGAGTTTCAAAAAGTAAAAAAAAAATCTGTCACATATTACTGTATGTACAGAATCTTTCTAGATAATTTTCCACCCCCTTAAAGCCTTTATTTGAAAAGATACAAAACATATTTCCACGAAAGTTGTAAGATTTTTCCTAAATATTAGCACTACTAGCGTAAGGTAAGTGAAAAACAAATGACGATCGGAAAATTTAGAAAATGTATATTTTAAAATTTTTGAATTCTCCTCGTTATCCCCTTTTCAAAAATATATTATATATCTATAATGAAATGGTAGTTTTCGAGCTAGTCGAGTTCAAATTTGCCCTTATGAGAAATTTACAGAGGCGTGCGGTGAAATTTTAAGAAAGGGAAGCAATTTTTAGAAATTTACCTATTTGTAATGTAATTCGATTCTCCCATCATTTTTTGCAAATTCGTCAATGACGTCATCATAAAAACGCAGATGGTCCGACATATTTTGGATAAGTTTATTTTCAATGGACAACAGCGATGTATGCGAAAGTCTCTCCTGCTCCGTTGCGCCCAATTGCGTTCTACTGATGAAATTGTGGCAGGTATTGTCAATACTAAATCACACAATTTCGACACTTCGGTGTAGGCATCTTCCAGCTCCTTGTCGTTTAAAAATTGCATTAGTTCCTTAGCGTTATTTTTTGCGCTGATCTTCGTAAATCACTTTTAATTCAGATCGCAGTAACACTCGGTCGAAGAACTGGCCATAATGAACGCATCTTCTGAAAAAGTTTTTCCTTTAAATGCATCAAAATTGCAGAGCTCGAGGAATTTAAAATCATTTAAACCGTTAAATCTATAGTTTATTTGTTGCTGAATTTGATCGATTATTTCATAAAAGAGGCGTCTTTATGATGTTCGAACATCTCCGACCTTGTCTGTTCGAAGACGCTTGGCTTGTGGTTCTACATTTAACGTCATCGTTTTCTCCCAAAATAGGTCAAAGTCATCTCTTTTTGGCTTAACATGGACTTAAAATCATCCACTTTTTTTAGGCAAAAAGCAATATCCTTTATTTTAATTTGTAATATATTAAAAACATTGTCCGAGAATGGAAATATTTCTGAAAATATGTTCAACAAATAATTAAAATTAAAATCTCGTTTCAAACAGTCCAAAAACCCCCTCGAACTATTTATTGCTTCTGAGTCCCACGTTTCGTTATTTTCTATTATATTCTCAAATAGTTCAATCAGTGATTCACGATTTTCAGATACTGTTAACACAAGTCTTCCATTATAGTTCTACCTACTAGGAGCTACTTTGGGCAATCGCTTGTGGACAATGGAGTCCAAAGCTAGTGTACGTTATATAATAATACTTTACACTCTTTAATGTGATTGATGGACTGGGATAAAAGCAAGTTTAATTTATGAGCAAAACAGTGGGCAAACACAGCACTTGGGAAAGTTTCTCGAACTTTAGCTTGCAGACCCCCTAATTGTCCTGCCATGTCTGCAGCTCCATCACAGCTTTGAGCAATTAATTTTTTCTCTCCATTAATTTCTTTTCTTATAAACTACGGTATATAATGCATCTGCTGTACGATTTTTGGACGCATTCTTAAAACCTAAAAATCGCTCTTGAATACTTTCGTCTGTTTTAACGTAGCGTATTACTATAGATAATTGGCTAAAATTAGTGATATCAGTTGTTTCGTCCAGAACAATAGCAATGAACCGCGCCTCGCCGATCTCCTGCTTAATTGTTGTTAGAATAATGGTTGCAACAGCGGAAATTAAATCATTCTGGATTCGATTCGACGTCCCGCGAAAAACGCTAGACTGCTCTAAATGATTTTTTAAGCAATCATCATATTCAGCCATTAAACTAAATAAATCTTGAAAATTTCCTCTATTTGAAGAAATCCGTGTTTCGTCATGACCTCTAGATCCCAATTCGTGCTGTCCGAGAAACAACATCGAAAAGTCTTCGTAATATTTGCTTATTTTTATCGACTAGTTCATTGTGTTGGCGGTGACTAATTTCCAACTGTTTATTAAGGGTGTGTTCAATTCTGGTTTTGCCGAAGACTTTTTCTTTTATGACGGCCTGCAAATGCGCTTTGGACATAATGTGTTTTTTACAACTTTATAGAAATTGTTTAAATCGGAAAAACCAGTTTTATTTCAGAGACCGTTTCCATTTTCAAGAAGTAAACATGGCCAACAAAATAATTTACTTATATTTTCACACTCTGTTAGCCATTTAAATTGTTCGTATTGTTTTTCCGGATAAAAATGTCTAATACAGTTTTTCATTTTTGTGGTTAAATTTTTCATAGGTGGTTTTGCCCTTCCTTTGGAAATTATTCGAAGCTTATCAGCGAAGTTTAATGTTGAAAATCCCTTTATTATTAAGACACACACCACACATTCGCACACACTCTTCTTACTAAATTCTCCAATATTTTCAACGTTATTACCGATAGCCGAAGTTGACGGTATTTGCATATCCACGTCCGTATTATTGTCTTCCATATCGCACCATTCAAACAAAGAACCTACTCCAAAGATAGCTTCCGCCCCCACTCAAAGCACGCGACTAAAATGCAAAAATTGCAAGCAGCCGGTGCAAAGTTCAATAACCTCTGGCTCGATTCACAGGAAATCAAGCATACAGGACTTGGCTGGAGAGAAGCTAGCGGCCCGCATAGGTTCTATTCGATTTCTATTATGGCTCGGTCGGAGTCAAGGCCGCATTTATTATGGGCTTGATCATTAAGATAATATTTTAGCATTTTTAATATAAACTAAATTAATGGTTTCCTATTTCGAAATTACATTTTAGAAGATATTTTGTAACTTTTTTTGGGGAAGCACTGCTTCCCTTGCTTCCAGGCCGCATTTATTATGGGCTTGATAATTAAGATAATATTTTAGCATTTTTAATATATACTAAATTAATGGTTTCCTATTTCAAAATTACATTTTAGAAGATATTTTGTAATTTTTTTTTGGGAAGCACTGCTTCCCTTGCTTCCATGGACTGCACGCCCCTGGAAATTTAACATACCCATAATAGGTCTAGTAAGCCGTCAGTTTTCCAAAAAGATTTTGTGGTCTGATGAAGCTACCGTTACCACAGCCGGCATATTTAACAGGGAAAAACAAACATTTTTGAGCAACCTAGAATCCTCATATTCGGAGAAAGGAAGAAGCAAGGGAGCAAGGCGCTGCTATAGTGGGGGAATTTTAAGAAACCATATTATTGAACCAATTATTTTTGAGGGTATTTTGATCGGGGAACGCTATTTAAATTTTTTAATTAACGAGACATAGCACCATTTAGAGTTTACCATTTATCAGAATACTCGAATAATTTGGTTACCAAATTCTTAAAAAACCGATATGGTTTGTGGATCGAAATGCAAGGCCCTATTCGGTAGCCAGCGAACAGCCCCTACCTCTCACTCCTAGAATTTTTCTGTAGAGATATTTAAAAGTCAAAATCTACTTTAATAGAACCGATAACCTGGAGGATTTACGGCAAAAAAATCTAGCAGGATATAGCAATTTTAAATACTGAATGTTCATTCTTCATTAGCAATGCTATTAACAGACTCGGAAGAGTGTTCCGAAATTGCTTGCATAATGTCATGCAAATAACTTGTAAATATGTTCTGTTATAAATATTAAGTGTTATCTTTCTTTATTCAGTTATTATAAATTAGCGTATCATTTGTATCTGTTGAAATTGAATATTAGATTCACTTAATTTTATTTTAGTTGTTTTTCTTCTTCGATAAAGCATTTTTGATATTTTAAGTTCAATGTGGAAATATTATTATTGACACCACTGTCGCCAACTCAGTACAAAGAACAAGTGATAAACCTAACTACAAGTGCAAGATAGCAATTGTTCTCCCAAAATAATGGGTAATTGGTAACAGTGAATGACAAATAATTATTTTGTTTTCAGTTAAGTTTCCATGGCTATAGCGACTTAAATATCATATGGCGAAATCGCATCCACGGCTAACTAGACCTAATATGGTATACTGAATTTCTCATAAGGGACAATTTTGAAGTAGAATAGCTCAAGTATAGACATATTATATATTTTTGAAAAGAGAATAATGAGAATCAAAAAATTTAAAAGTATACAAAAATGTTTTACAACCTCTCAAAGGGGTATAATAAAAAAAATGTTTGCTTCCTAATTTTCTTTAATTTCGACCAAAAAATGGCTTTGTTTCCTAGACTATATAATACACAAGGAGCGTGACGCATGCCAGTTGAAGCCGCAGCGTGGAAAATCGACCCACTTTCCCTCACTACGAGCTGCAGTGCAGTGCCTGTGCCAACAACCCCCTTTCTTCAGTTAACCTAAATACGTAAAATGTACACAAGAAGATAGATTCGTTTCGTTGTTTTTAATGAAAAGTTTTTCTTTTGCTCTCGCGGTAATTTTAGTAAAAATGCACGTACGGAGTGCTCGTTTTAGGTAAGTTTAACTGCAACAGTCTCTGAATATTTTTGCAGTCTCGCGCCAAATTGTCGTTAGCCTAATAGCACTGCAGTTTTTAGTAGTCATCAAATCAATATTAGAAATTCGACTGGCAGCAATATACAGTACGGTAACTCTAAAGATATACAAAGTGTTCGAGTATTTTAGTAACTTGTCTCTTCCCGTTTAAAAATGTAGAATAATCCGAATCCAAAGATATTCAAAAAAAATAGGTTAATTTGCTTTACCCGGAACATCACTTGTTATGACTATTTCCTTTCATTAAGAATAGTGAAGTGTGACAAAATTAAGTTCCACACATATTAATTTAGTAACACATATACACTGTGTTTTCAAAAATTCTTATTGGGCGCCATTTTGTTCCACCATATTGAATTCATGCCAAAGATTTTCTACAATTTGTTTTGTAATATGGTATTGACAAAATTGTATTAGCTCAACCCTGTTTTACACTTGATATTGTTGCAAATTTCAACTTAGTTGGATAAGTAATTTTTTGATGCTATTATTTTAAATATTTAATAAGGCCGGAGGCCATCATTTAGTTTCATCATAATTTTGTTCGTCACAAAAATTTTACCAGTTATCCCTAAGCCACACTTGAATTTTGTGCAGAATTTGAGGAGGTAAAAAAAAATAATTAAGCGGTCTTTTTGTTTTGCAATATATAGTGAACAAAACTTTACTAATTCATCATTTGATTGACAAATTTTCAACTTAACTGGATAAGTAGTTTTTAATACTTTTATTTTAAACATTCCATGAAGCCGCCATTTTGTTCCACCATAATGACTCCTCACCAACATTTTACCATTTTATCTTTTTACCACATTACTTGAATTTGTATGAAATTTTATATTAATTGAATAAGTAATAATTTCATTTTACCATTTACCAGTTCAATAGGTCAAGTAGTTTATTTACCATGATTTTTTTTATATATGGATGACCTGGTAATATTTTGGAAAAAATTCAATATGCCGGAACAAGATGGAGGCTAGAGAAAACCTTAAAAAAATTATTACTAAAACAACTCATCCACTTAATCTCAAATTTTGCACAAAAATCAAGTAGTATATAAGAATCAATGGTAAAATTTTGGTACGAATCCAAGATGGCGGAACAAAATGCCTTGCTGATAAAATATTTAGAAATTCAGCCTGAACAAACTGCTGTAACTAATTGTGGTTTAGAGATGAACTAATAAAAGTGTGGGACTAATTCAAAATGGCGGAATAAAATAGTGGCCAAATAAAATTTTTGTAATCTGAAAAAATTAATCTTTTTAGGTTTTACATATCTGTTAGCGTTCCTAGATGTCAAAAAATGTGTTTTATCAATTCTGTGAGTTCGTCTGTCGGTTTGTCTGTCTGTCAGTTCGCGGTATAGCTTAAAAACTACTCATTAGTCAAATTTTAGTCAAAAACTAAGGGTCATATGGGAATGACCTGATAATATTTTGGTAAAAATTCAATATGCCGGAACCAGATGGCGCTCTAGCGAAATATTAAGAACATTATTACTAAGAAAACTATTGATCCAATTTACCTCAAACTTTGCACAAAAATCAAGAGTTACATAAAAATGGACTGGTAATATTTTGGTATGAATATAAGATAGCAAAACAAAATGGCGACCTAATAAAAAAAATTAAAAATCAGCCAGAAAAAACTACTAATTAGATTAATTTCAAATTTTGTTTAATTTAGTTTGATATAGAGGTAAAGTTGTGTTAAATAAATAAACAAATAAAATGTTTAATAAATCAACGTAAAAAAATCTTCTTATTCAATTGATTAAATTTTGAAGAAAAATTATATACAGGGTGTTTCCTAAACATAGGTAAAAAATTCGTAGAGTGATTCGTGAGGTATTTTTATGAAAAAAAGTTATTATAAACATTTGTCACAAATGCTTCCTAAGGGAGCTACGCCCCTTCAAATGGGGCACCCTGAAGACGGTTTTTCCTCCATATTTCCGAAACCGTTCATACAAAACTCATGAAAGTTGGTACATCGTACAAACTTTGAATGCTGAATCAGAATTTGAGCTCAAAGTATCAAAATTTTAATCAGGGGTGTACCATACCGGGGGGGTTGAGGGTAAAAACAACCCCATTTTTTATGACATGCTTACTTTACATTCTGATATCATGATATGATTTTTTACGTAAAAAAGGTACTCTTAGTTCATATCAATAGGGATAGTAGTTTTCGAGAAAATCGCAATTTTCTACAGTGATGCATCGGCAGCCTAAAGACGGGTTTTCCTCAAAATTATTGAAACCGCTCACCCTGAAATATTGAAATTTGGGATACTGCATAAACTTTTGACGCCAAATTAGATTCTAAGCTCTAAAACTTTGATACTTTTATCAGAGGCTTATCATATTGAATTGGTTAGGGTTAAAAACAACCCAATTTTTTGATAGTAATTTATTTTTGACATTTTGATTTTAGAATTAGATCTTTGAATATTTTTACGTAAAAAAGATACTACTTCTGGTTCACATTGATTAGGCTATTAGTTTTTGAGAAAATTGCAATTTATTCCGTCGACGCCGTTATTTACCCCTTTAAGAATACATAGGTAAGCAGTAAGTATTTTGTCGTTTGATATTTTTTTGGAGAGTCCTTAGTGTCGAAAACAGAGAGTGATAGAAATGCTTTTCAAAAAACAAGAATAATACAAACTATTTTATTATCGAAATATTCATTAATTTAATTTTCGTATTACTTCACAAAAATTGTTGAAAATGACCACCATCTGCTAGGATACATGAATCTAGTCTTCGCCTCATTGACTGACGAACTCTTTCAAATATGGCAGGGGTATTCCTTATCGCATTGCAACCTGCAATTATACGATTTCTTAAATCGTCCACATTTTCCACTGGTGTGACATAAACTAATGACTTTAGATGACCCCATAGAAAATAATCTAAAGGGTTTAAGTCCGGAGACCGAGCAGGCCATAAGTGAGGTCCACCCCGACCAATCCAGCGGTCTCCATATGTTGCTGTTAACCACTCACGAGCTGCCATACTAAAATGCGCTGGCGCACCATCGTGCATAAACCACATTGCATCTCGCGTTGCCAATGGTACATCCTCAAGGAAGTTAGGTAGGGTTTCTTCCAAGAAGTTTTGATAAACCTCGCCGGTGAGTCTTTCTGGTAGGAATACTGGTCCAATCAGCCAGTCACCAATAATTCCCATCCAAACGTTTAAAGAAAACTGATGCTGAAAACGATCTTCACGTATGTCATGCGGATTTTCGTCCGTCCATACATGATTGTTATGAAAATTCATGATTGCATTTTTTGAGAAATGCGTTTCATCGGTAAAAAGAATCAACGACAGCAGCTGAGGGATTTGAACCAATAGCTGCAAAAGCCGTTGACAAAATTGGATGCGTGGAGGAAAATCAGTAGGGAGAAGTGCCTGAACTCGTTGTATGTGGTATGGATACAACAAATTGTCTTTAAGAATTGTCCACACAGTTTTATTACTGATATTCAACGCACCTGCAATTTTTCTAGTGGAAGTACCTGGATCTTCCTTTATTATATGCAGAACATTTTCTTCGATTTCCACCGTTCTTGCTGTCACGGGTCTTCCCGGTCCTCTATTTTGTTTCAATGTGCCTGTCTCATGAAGTCGTTGATGTATTCTCTGGAACATTCTGCTGTCAGGAGCATTACGGTTAGGATATCGTTCAATGTACAACCTCCTAGCCTCTAAAGCATTACCATTCGCAAGTCCATATCAGTCATTTCAGCGTTCGTATAGCGATTCATGATGAAAAACTTCACTAGCAAAAAGAATGAAGATTCAGATTTAAACTAACTTTGCTTCCGATATCTGCACCAGTCTGCTATGATTTGAAAATATTATTCTATCGGAATGTTAATAAAAGATAAAAACGCATTTTATTTTTTAATTTCCGACTGATTTATTATTGACAAATAATGACACTATGTCAAAGTCACTTAACTATGAAATAATGCCCGGTATTCACGTTAAAGGCAATGGTACATAGACCACGTTAAGCAAATAAAACTAATTTCAGATTTTTTGGCACTTAGCCCGTTATTTACTTCAAGTCTTCAATTACTTTTCTTCGTTGATCTCTAGAATGAATATCTTTTTAACGCAGGTTTAGTTTTTCATTTAGATGAGATCAACCCAACACATACTTACTAACTGTAAATTTCTCAGCAGATAAATACAATTTTCTCGAAAACGATTAGCCCAATGAATATCAGGAGTATCTTTTTCACGTAAAAATTCTTCAAGAGTCTAATCATCAAAAAAATTGGGTTTATTTTTACCCTAACCACTTAAGTATGATACGCCTCCGATAATTTTTTTTTGGGAATTCTCAGAATCTAATTTGGCGTCAAAATTTTATGCAGTATCCCAAATTTCAATATTTCACGGTGAGAGGTTTCAAAAATTTTGAGGAAAACCCGTCTTGAGGGTGCCGATGCATCACTGTAGAAAATTGCGATTTTCTCGAAAACTACTATCCCTATTGATATGAACTAAGAGTACCTTTCTTACGTAAAAAACCTCCAGGCATCATATCATGATATCAGAATGTAAAGTAAGCACGTCATAAAAAAATGGGGTTGTTTTTACCCTCAACCCCCCGATATGGTACACCCCTGATTAAAATTTTGATACTCTAAGCTCAAATTCTGATTCAGCATTGAAAGTTTGTACGATGTACCAACTTTCATGATTTTTGTATGAACGGTTTCGAAAATATGGAGGAAAAACCGTCTTCAGGGTGCCCCATTTGAAGGGGCGTAGCTCCCTTAGGAAGCATTTTTGACAAATGTTTGTAATAACTTTTTTTCATAAAAATACCTCAGGAATCACCCTACGAATTTTTTACCAATGTTTAGGAAACACCCTATATAATATAAGGATAAACTGGTACGAATTCAACATGAAAAACAAAATCGCGCTGTGTCAATCTAAAAACTACTTATTGAACTTATTTTAAATTATGCCCAAAAATCAGGTATGGCATAGGTAAAAACTGGCACAATATTGGTAGGAATCCAATATGTTGGAACAAAATGGCGTTCAATAAAAATGTATGTATGTATGTACTGAATTAAATTGGGTCACTATTATTAATAAAAGGAAATCTTCGTAACGAGGGAAGTTCCGGGTAAAGGAAATTTACCGATTTTTCAAGCTGGATTTCTTTGGGGTAACCTGTGCCCATCTAAATGGGGATGGACTCTTAAAATAATAGACAGACTCCACTATGGACCACTACGAAAAATGAAAAAATATCATCTGATATTTGACTAAAATGTAATTGTAAAACTCGTGGCCCAAAATACAAATGCTTTTTAAAAAAATTAAAATGCACTAGGCTATGCTTGTATGTAGAATGTTGCAATTAGTTTAAAGTGTAAAATATGTAGAGGTTGTAATAGCTTTTTAATACTTGTTTTTTGTTATATTGTTTTAACGGTTACTGTAAATATTCAGATTCAAATTCAAATTCAAAAAAAGTTTTATTAACAAAACAAACACAGCATAATTTTTATAAAACAAGTAACAAAAAATATCTTGTTTATTTCGCTAATAAGGACTACATCTCGATTATAGAAACCGTTACCAACTTGCACATGGATTAACCATGTGCAAGTGCGATGCAGCCCTTGAAGTATAAACTATAAACTTATCTAGCCCAAAATCAACATAAAAAAAATAATTTAAAGTAAGATCTAAGGAATGCGCATACTAGGGGACAGAAGCGGCGGTGACGGGGAGAGCGGCAACCGGAAAGCGGAGGTCGGGTGCCCAAGCCAAATCAACAACGGCACATAAGGCCCGGAACGGCAAACAACAAACTACATATTGAACAGAAAGAAAAAAAAAAAGAAAATCAACAGGTGTAGGTAAAAACAATGACTGAAAACGATATATGTAAAAGTATTAGATTGTAGCTTGTTGATTTCGTAATAACAGTGTTTTTGTAAATATTTTAAATGTTTTAAGTGGATATGATTTAACTTCATTACTTAACGTATTCCACAGACTTACACCTACATAAGATAATGACTTTTGGAAGTTAGTAGTTCTGTGAGGAGGTATTTTAAATAATTGGCTACGGGTGTCATGTTGGTGCACCAAAGGAACGAATAGTTTTTTCAAATAAGCCGGATGACCCGTTTTTATAATTCTGTAGATGAAGGAGTACATATGGTGTTTTCTTCGATTTTTCATGTTCAGTAAATTATGGTTGTTTAAGTGTGGGGTTATATGCTCTCTGTAATGAATATCATAAGCAAATCTCATACAAGCATTTTGAACTTTTTGAATTCTATGCTGAATGCTTACACTTAGAGTCCCCATAAACAGTATCGCAGTAATCAAAAAGTGATAATATTAAGCTATCGCAAAGAAAATATTTTGTTTTTTGGGGCATGGATCTAGCTATTTTGTATAACTGCTTTAAACGTATATAAGATGTCTTGATTTTATTTTGAATATGGGGTAGGAATGACAATGAGCAATCAAAAACAACACCTAAGTTTTTGGCTTCTTTCACGTTAGGTATTAAATTGCCGTCTATCTCCGCTTGAATGGTATTAATTTCTCTACCCGAGTTAAAGACTATAATTTGTGATTTAGATGTATTTAGTTTTAGGTTGTGTTCGTGTGCAAATTTGTGAATGTTCATTAGGTCATACTTTAAACGTTCTTCCGACAGAGATAGAGTATCTTTTGCAAAAGATAGGAACAGCTGAGAGTCATCTGCGTACTGACGTAGTGTAGAGTAACTCGTGCAGCTATTCATGTCCGCGACATATATTGAAAACAGAAGAGGAGAAAGTATTCAGCCTTGCGGTACACCCTGTCTGATGGGGATGAAGCGTGATTTTTCGGCTGAAGAATTATTATTGATTGAAACACAAGAATATCTGTCATTTAGGTAACTTTTAAAGAAACGCACTGCTGATTCTGAAAACCCGAAATAATTTAGCTTAGAAAGTAGCATGTCGTGATCTACCGTGTCGAATGCTTTGCTGAAATCCAGCAATGCCAGGCAGGTGGATTCTTTTTGGTCCTCATGTTCTCGAATACTATTAGTGATGTTTACTAAACAAGTAGTGGTACTAAAGTGTTTCCTAAAACCCGACTGACAATCCGAAATAACATTGAACTTATTTACGAAGTTGGTAACTTGATTGAAAATATGTTTTTCTAATATTTTTGACACAGTGGGTATTATGCTTATAGGCCTAAGATCTTTTAATTCTTTCGGATTAGATATTTTTGCTAAAGGCTTCACGATTGCCTGTTTCCAAATCGTAGGATACACGTTGTTTAGGATACAAGTATTTATAATATGAATTAAAGGTTCCATGCAAAAAGGTAAGCAAACCTGCAAGTCTCTTAATGAAATTCCGTCTTCTCCCACAGCATTAGATTTAATTTTAGCAATAATTTTATGTATTTGGTTAATATCGATAAGATTAAAATATAATTCAGTTTGATAGTTAAAATCTAAAAATTTATGAGAGTTATAGTATTGAATTTTCTCAGAAAGAGCGGTACTAGTGGCAGTACTGGAATGAAAATAATTGTTTATTTGTTCAGCGTTTTTTAGGTTGTCTGGTATATTTGTAATTTTGCCTCTTTCAGTCAGATTAACTTTTTTGGCATTATTCCAAAAATCACGGCCTGTAGTCTGAGATATTTGGTTAAAATAAGTTATTTTTTCCCTTATTATAGCATGCTTGGTAAAATTTCTAAGATCTCTGTAGTATTGAAGCGATGCAGGTGTTTTATTTTTAACATATTTTCGATGTGCCTTATCTCTTTCTTTCATAAGCAATTTTATGTTATTTGTGATCCAGGGTGTAAAGGGCTTGTTGTTAAATTTTCTTTTGCGAAATGGGGCGTGTTTATTTAATAGACATATAATATAATGGTTAAATGTTTCAACTTTGTTATCAATGCTATCGAGGTGATATATACTTTGCCAGTTTATTTGTAATGCATCGTGCATAAAATTGTCTAAATTAATATTTTTATAATCACGGGCATTTATATATTCTATGCTGTTTTCGCTGTTTCCAACATCAAATACGCCGAAAATAAGTTTATGATCAGTAATGGATTCAGGAAGGTGAATCGAATGCGATTTTTTGACTGGCAGAAAAGTATTAGTGAATATAACGTCAATAAGGCTTGAGCTGTTTGTTAAAGGATTAACCCTTGTGGGTTCGGAGATAATTTGATGAAGATTGAAGGCTTCTAGTAAATTCTTAAGTCGTTTAGTGTTGGAGGTATCCTGGAGAAAGTCTACATTAATATCGCCCATAAAAAAACATAGTCATAGAACGAGACAATGGCGGTAAACAGATCCTCCATGATGTCAAAGAAAGTTGCAATATCAGACGAAGGAGGTTTGTACATATTTACAACACAAATGTTTTTGTTATTTAACTTAAGTTTGCAAATCATATATTCAAATTCTTGGGAAGGAACTATTATATCAACAGGGGAAAATTTTATACATTTTTTAATATACATAATAAGACCACCTCCACGTCCTTCGCGGTCTTTCCTAAGGAGATGATAACCCGGTATTTGGAAAGATACATTATTGTGGTTCTGCGTAAGCCATGTTTCCGATAGTCCTAAGATGTCGAAGTTATAATCATGGGCGTAGTTTATAAACTCGTCGAATCCTGTATTTACAGAACGTATATTTAGGTGAGCAAATGATAAGCCCCTTCCAACTTCGGCCTGCCTTAAGCATGTTCTATGTATATTCGCTCGTCCCAGATCCTGACCGACCGCCATTAATCAGGTGGCCATAACACCCAACCGTCCGTCAAGCCAACCGCCCGCACCACCACCTTTGAAATTAAAAATTGTTAAAATATTTACTTGTTTACTTTTATTACCTACTAATATGCTCCTCTTTTTTTTAATGATGTTTACCTGCTCACGTACAACAAAACGAATAAATTATATTTTAAGAAAATGTAACAAAAAGCAATTACTATTTAGGCATTTCTTATACTCAACTACTTTTTTTGTACGCCACTGGTAGCTTTATTTTAAAAGATAAAAAAAATGTGAAATACCAATCGATAGAGTTCTAAACAAAAATGTTGTTTTAAAAATAGTGATCAACATGTGTCTTTGTGATTACTCCCCACCATTTTTCTGTTCTTGCAGAACCTTGCCTTGACAACATAAATAAAAATTAGGTCATACCAGTTATGCAAAATTTTGCGCTTTATCAAATGGCACCAACACGATGTTTCTATCTCTTACCGATATTGAGACAGAATTTCCTTTTACTCAAAAATCTAAGTATTAATCAAGTCACTATACTGTGCTTCTAATTTCCAAAATTCTTCTGACGACAAAAATTATTGTGAACACCGAAATAATTAATATTAAGGAAAAATCCAAAAATGCAATTATTAGCGGGTATTCAATTTAAGATAACAATACAGCCAGTAGATTTGAACAGAACTGGCAACATCGCATCTGTGAAAATATGTTAGGTTTCAAAAAATATAGTTAGCTACACAACATAAGTCCAGGGGAATCGACTATTTTGTAGTCACAAAATCAAGCCTTTTGGCAAAAATGAACAAAAAAACACTATTTTTATCAAAACAATGTATGTGAAATTAAAAGTATTTTATTGTCGATAAGTACGCTGTTTTCTCAGTGTACAAACTAAGAAACCATCGACAAATGTATCGTCACGAACATCAAAGAAACCGGCAAAGCTGACCCCTATTAGCGGTATTTTGCTCTGAGCTACTAATACTACTATTTCTTATGATTAAAAACTATTTTTTTTCTGGATCTCCTAGAAAAACAACTTAAAAAAAAGAAAGGCAACAGACGCCCAATCTGCTCATGGAAAAAAAAGGGGATAGTGGCAAGTTTGTGCGACGTTTCCAAACAATTTGGTACAAACAAAATGGTTAACAGGAAGCGTATTTTTGTATGTTTTTGTCAGTATAAATTGCGTCCGTGACACTGCCTACCCATAATAAAAAGCCACGCTACGCCACTGATTAATATTCATATTTTCTTAAACATTTCTGTAAAAACTATGTGCTAAAACACAAAATTATACGTACGAATATAATATATTAATTTCTAATAAAAACAACTGTTTTACCACGTTTTGATTGGCTTCACACTGTATTTCAAGTCTAGTAATAGATTTTTCCCTTTAATATATAAGAAAAGTGAATATGGCGGACAAATATTGTTATTTATGGCCGATTCAATTGAAAATCGGTATTTGGGGGCTTTTAGAAATGAAAATTATAAATTTTCAGCTTAATTTGAAAATTCAAAATGGCGGCGCTAATATGGCGGATAAACTTTAATATTTGTACAGGATCTTCCATTGAGGAAGTATCTCTCAAGAAATTCAAGATAGCCAATCGATGTATTTTAGCTCAGAAAATTCGAAAATCGTAACAAAAAACAATTGAATGAGAAACAAAAGACTTACGCCAAGGGTGTTGCGTTTTTTAAACGAAACGCCCTACATATTGTTGCATTTTTGGATTGGTCAATTCTAAGTGTTTTTTAATAAGGAAATTATATTGGTGGGTCAAAAACAAATTTAAAAATAGGCATACTTAAAATAAAAATAAATATCGTATCTTTAAATTGAACTTTAAATTCTCTTGAAGTTCAGGTCTACTCTTCGTTCTTTAGAATTGGAAAAATGCTGAATGACACGTTCGTTAAAATTGCACGCACATTCCTTTTATAAACAATTTCTCGATACTTAACTTTGCTAAAGCGGATAGTCTATCTTGGCCTAACTCCTCAACAAAATTTATAAGCCTTCGAAAAACCCCTGGATTTTCAGACAAAGCCGTTTCATCATGGCCACGTAGTGCCAGCTCGAATGCCCCACAAAATTTTACACAACCTATAATTTTGTTTAAAATATAACGATTTTTGGATACATTTTCATTAAAATCTCTAAGGGATTTTCTATAAGCTGTGTCTAGCTGAGTGCGAATATCAACACTTCCGATCGTGGCATAGTTCACCGAACTTTTCATGTGATCTGCAGAAAACGCATGTTTTTTTATTTTTTCTTTTAAGTATTTTAAATCTTTAACACCGTTTTTGCACCATAATGAGTTCGACGAGCCCTTAGAAAACAATAAACAAACATAACAGCAAAATGAGTTAGAGACTTTACAACCACATATCCAGTTAGCTAAATTGTACATACTTTTGCGAAAGTTTCGATGAACCTCTTTATTTTTGTCTTTCCTTGTTTATCGTATACTAAATTCCGGCAAATTGCGACCACTTACCTTGAATTCGGTTATTTTCTCAAAATTAAGTTCGTTAGCACTCTTTAATTGTTTAATTTTTTGCACTACCGACATATTATTTCATCTACATTCACAAGTCAAACATAGGCCACCTTTAAATTGGTTATTTTTGCAAAATTAAGTTCGTAAGCACTTTTCAGTTGTTTACTTTTTTGCACTAGTCACTACCAACATTTTATTTCCTGTATATTTCCAACTCACACATGGATCATAAAAATAAAAAAATATATATTACAAAAAACAGTATATAAATCAATTTTGATCGATTAAAAACGTCCGAAACAATATCGAGTTAGAATATCGACCGCGCGACTTCTGAACAATTGAAATGCCGACGTGATGCCGCGATCGATAGATCGAATTATGAGAAGAAACCGGCTGATGACCCAAATCGCGATTTCATATTCCATTTGCTATCACGTTCGGCTGCCGCTCGGTAGCTGTGAAATCTTCGGGTACTTTCGTCAAGCTTTAAGGTAATCAGGGCAATTCGGACTGCCCAGCCTACCTTAGTACAGCGAATTTTATTATGCCTAAGGAACGCAACGAGACCATTCGAACCGCCGCGCACGGCTAATAGTGTAGCGTATTTACAACTATTAGGAGGGACGGTCAAACGAATAATTTATTTTCTGAAATATTTTTGGGAGGCTGTTGACCAAATGACCCTATAGAAGAGCCGCCACAGGTACTATATGTTTGAAAATTGACATTTTTGCGTCTTTGAGCCGTCATGGCACCTGAACACTTGGACCTAGAGCAAAATAACTTTCACATTCCTATCTTAGTTTTTATCTTATGATGCCATTCAATAAAGTTATTTTGCTATCATTTTTGCATTTCATATGAATATATTCAAAATAATTTCCGTTTTTTTGTTTGACTGGCATCATAAGATAGCTCATCAAAAACTAAGATAAGAATGTAAAAGTTATTTCGCTCTAGGTCCAACCGTTCAGGTGCTATGACGGCTCAAAGAAGCAAAAATGTCAATTTTCAAACATCAATAAATGAAAAACAGTTGGAGATAGACATATAGTACCCTTATTAAAAAAAAACACTTAGAATTTACCATAGAATCCAAAAATGTATTAATATATAGAGTATTCCTTTTAAAAAACTCAACATCCTTGGCTTAAGTTTTTTGTTTGTACATTTTTCGATTCGACGGAAAATTGATATTCACCTGTTCTCAAATGCTATTTTTTACGTTTTAGCTAACTTTATTTATAGTTGTTATTTTCAGGTTAAAAAGAATATAAGGTGTGTTCATCATCCAGCTACCCCGACGGATACAATGGGATAACAGAAAAGCAATTAAATAAGACACAGCCAGTAACTAAAAAAAAATAATGACAAAAGGAGAGAATGAGACTGAGAAGAATTAAAAGAAACCAATCAAGCGGGTGGAAGGTGATTCGACGATGCGTGATATTTTTTACTGCTATTTGCTTGATACCTGTTTTTTTGGTATTCATGGTAGCCACAGACCACTATGTCCGACCGGAGCGTCATAGGTTATCTTTCAACATGCAAAAAGTGAGTTCAAAATGTTTGGTGAATAATACTTATTTTTTCTTTTTTTCTTCGTTTCTAAGAGCCCCCGTTAGTGAGTAAAAACTCTTTTGGAAAAAACTGCATTTTTAAAGATACTTTTTAACATTCTCGTTAAATTATGAAGGCAGCCGTAATCCGTTGCCACAGCAACATAAGCAGTTTTTATTTTATCAACAACGTCAAGTTGACAATTCATAGCGAAAAGTTTATAGAAGTCGAATTGTTTGATTCTGTGTGGACAAAATGGAGGTTTCAGACATAGAAGAATCAGCGAATATTGCTTGTTTATGTCTACTACCGGAAAAGTTGAAAAAAAGGTATGAAACAGCATATAAATCTTTTAAGAATTGGTGCCAAAGCAAGACGGCTACTGCAGTCTCAGAAACCTTGTTTTTGGCGTATTTCCACGAAAAAAGTGCTAAATTGAAGTCCCCATCAAGCTTATGGTGTGAGTATTCGATGTAAAAAGGAAAAAAAATATAAAAAGGGTGGACCTCTTTTTATAGAGGAAAAATTTTATACAATAAGACCCAGCCAGAAGTCTCTTGCAATGCTTCAACCGTGGCAGAAACTTTGGTTAGAAATGAGGGATCTGTGGAGTCAGAAAATGTAATACACATCGAGAAGAAACGAGGAAACGTATTTCCAAATTTTGTTAATAATGTGAATAGTTGTAATAATTGTACCATTAATATTCATTTCAATTAATATAACCGGATTATTGTAATATGTTGATGAAATCAAAAATTAAAGCTACTTATAATAAATTTAGATTATTATTTCCCTAGGGATGTAAGTTAATTTACATCCTGTCGTTAAGGGCAACCAATAACTTGTTGAGTAACTTTCACTTACGTCTGTCAAAGTAGTGTCAAAATAGTTTGGATACTAGTTGCTTTATTTTCCTTATTTCCAAATATATTCAAAACAGTATTACTTTTTGTTTTCCTCCGAAGCCTCAATGTATTGAGGTTTTGGTTAATAGTGATGTAGAAGACCTTCTAAAACAGTGGCCGCTATATTGTTCTGGATTGGATAATTTTAAAAACAAAGCAATAATCTTAGGCATACCTCCAAAAATGTTTCCACCATATTAAACCTCAATGTGTACTGATGTTACTCTCGAGCTATTTTTGTCGTCGTGAATGGTATTACAAATCGAAAACATGCTCCTGCTAATCCAACAATAAGTGCTACTTTCCCATAAAAAAACTTGCTATCATCAGCTTCCTGCAGAAAAACACCAATATCGTCTTTCGTTAATATCTTCGATTTTGTAGGTCTATATCCTTCCGACTTTCTTTTTAAAAGCGCCATTAAATGCTAGTATTTATCAAAATCCACATTTTTTCTAATATCAAACTTCGCAACACTGAATAGCATGCCCAAAGAGAGGATGGTTTTTGAAATTTAGATAAGTCAATAAAATAGGCCAACAATGCCTTCTCACTAGAGATAGATTTTATGTTCTTCTCTTCACACCATTTCTGATACTGGGAGTAGGCCAACTCATATTTTGCCTGTGGTTTTTCGGGCAGAAGACTGGAAATTACCCCAGTAGCCACTTCTTTGATGTCGAATGGAAGGTCTGAATCGCTCATGTTAAAAACGTTCCGAACTTGGTAACAAATTAAAAATTTTTCTAACAAAAACTTAGTTACTTGGTTGCTATCGTATACTAACTACAGGTAACAGAGGTAATTTGTTTTTAAATATTTGATAGGAAGATAGGTAATCGCAAAAATATAAATTATATTATAAATCGGATAAGATTTTAAATGATTCTAGATAAAATTGTGTTCGATATACGTGGGATACAACTACTTGTGTTTACTTCCACCGTATGTTAATAATATTCATATATATATCTATTATCGTACTCAGCATGTTATATGATAATTTTCATACTGCTTGCCTTAAACTCTTATTTTGTGCAATAGATACATAAATAAGTATTAGCTGCCTATAATTTAAAATTAAATGCTTAAATGTTGACATTTTTTCAGCCATTTAGAGACGATAGAACTGTTCAAACCTTAGATCCTTTAAAGTACCCCAATATGACCATGGTTTACAACCGACTGGAACATCGAAGAAGGCACCTAAAGAAAGCCTGCCACGTACTCGGCCTAGACAAAATAGCCAACGACACGTTACATAAGCCTAACCCATGGGAATATTTGGTAGATCAAAAGCACCACTTGGTGTGGTGCAACGTTTTCAAAGCTGCTAGTACTTCCTGGATGTACAATTTTAATATTTTAGCTGGGTGAGTAAGTAATGATTAATGTTACCCTAGACCTATTATACTCGTAGGCAGTTCGTCAGGCAGGTTGCCGCCTAATCGTAATACAAGTTTGCATGCAGCAAGATATAACGCGATGTTGTCAATAGGACGATTTAGGTTTAATTGCTTAGAATCATTTTAATGCGTATTCCAAGGTTATTGTAAATACACAAAATAAAACGCAAAACCAAGTTTTGTTTTAAAAAGGCAAATTGATTTGCAAATTATTGGCCGCAGGCAAAACGAGAAAATTATTTCTGGTTTAAAAAATTTTGCTGTAGGGAGGGCATTTGCCCCCTCCCCTAAATACGCCCATGTAGGACTCCGCAAGACCAAGATAAGACTTGCCTAGTCTTGGTTTTGGTCTTGATCAAAAAAAATGTCTCATATTCGTTATCATTCCCGATTTCAGTAGTTTCATTATTAATGCTTAAAGAATATCCTTAATTTCTTGGCCTATACTTTCCAAGCAATAGTGGTTTTCGCAAGTATATATATATATATATATATATATATATATATATATATATATATATATATATATATATATATATATATATATATATATATATATATATATATATATATATATATATATATATATATATATATATATATATATATATATATATATATATATATATATATATATATATATATATATATATATATATATGTGTTGATTTTTACTCCTTCACGGATGGAAAAATACAATGTGTTTTCATTCCGGGTGTACATCCGTTCATTACTGTCGTTCTGAAAAGAACAGTTTTGCTGACGTTTCGCCAAAATCACATTTGGCATTTTCGAAGCTTTCTTTCTCGCGTCCGAATAGAGACTGAAGTGTTGGTGACTGCGACGCTTCCTTTTATATCCCCACTCGGGGCCGAAGGTTATATCTGCGCAGGCGTTGGTCGTTATTTATGTTTTCCGGATGGTGCTGTTGTTGTTGCGCTAATTGCCCTTGAGTTTTTGCGATTTTAGATTTGTCGATTATTGTCTTCCATACTGTTGGTAGTTTTAATGATTCGTCCCTTTTATTCAAATCACCTTGTTTTTCAATTTCTATGGCTTCTCGGATTATTCTGGTCTTATAATGTTCTATATTGGCAATCTCCCTACACCCATCGAAATTTATTTTATGGCCGGTTTCCTGATGATGTAGGAATAAAGCTGAGGTTGTTTGTTTATTTCTGATGCTGAGTTTATGCTCTTCCACTCTTGCTGATATTCGCCTGTTAGTTTGCCCTACGTACAACTTTTCACAGTCCTGGCACGGAATGCTGTACACTCCGTGGTTTTCCAGTTTGATTTTATCTTTTGGGTTTCCGAGTAGTTTACCTATAGTTGTTTGTGGCTTGTGTATTGTTTGCAATGCTCCGAGAGTTCTATTATATGTGCCTGGAAATCCTCGTTCATAGCAATCTTGTCCAATGCTTCGTCGATTGGAATACTGGGATATAACGATTTGACATCTAGGCTTGCTATTATATCATCATATCATTCACCCTTTATTGTGGAATCGCATAGAAACTTTGGCTTTTTGGCGAACAGAATCAAATAAGAATATTAAGACAGATAAACTTTCAAAAAAGTATGACAATCTTCTACGAAAGTCGAGTCAGCCACAAAAATCATCAGTAGACGTCGATAAATTAGTACATAATATATCATCCTACAGTCTCTCAGAAAGTGAAAAATCCGTACTGAGTAAGGGTTTTAATTTTGCGATATCTCCTAAGGAAATCCCGAAAGAAGAAATAATAGCTGGAGTGGAAGCTGTCCTTGACTCCTCTGAAGAAACAAAAGCAGAGGAGATTCGACAAGAGGTGGCAAGAATTTTAAGAACAAGCATATATATATATATATATATAAATATATATATATATATATATAAGGGCCCTAATAAACCTTCGAAAAAATAAAGACATCACAATCCTTCCAGCAGATAAAGGAAACGCAACTGTGGTTATGAATACTCAAGATTACGTACAAAAAATGCAGGATATCCTACAAGACAATTGTTATAGGCCTGTTCCAAGGGACCCAACAACGTACCTAGAGAAAACAACTAAAAATAAAATAAAAAGTTCACCAATAAACCCCGAAATTCAACAAAAAATCATACCACGGGAAAAGTCGAGCAGATGTCCTAAACTCTATGGTTTACCAAAAATACACAAACCAGGATTATCGCCTATCAGACCTATTGTTAGTGCTGTTAATTCGCCGCTACAAAAACTGGAGAAATACCTTTCTGAAAGTATGTAGAAAAAGCTGATTCATTTGTAAAAAACTCGGAGCATTTCACTCGAATTATACGAGATATCGTCCTTGAAAAAAACGATATCATAGCAAGCCTAGATGTCAAATCGTTATATCCCAGTATTCCAATCGACGACGAAGCATTGGACAAGATTGCTATGAACGAGGATTTCCAGGCACATATAATAGAACTCTCGGAGCATTGCCTCAAAAATACTTATTTTTCTTTCAACGGGCAAATGTATAAACAAATGGATGGTGCTCCAATGGGGTCCTCGCTATCACCAGTAGTCGCGAATTTATTTATGATATACTTCGAGAAAGAAGCTCTTGAGAAAGCAAGTTTAAAACCCAAATTATGGATTCGTTATGTGGATGACATATTTATTATATGGCAACATGGTCATGCAGAGCTCGAAAAATTTCTGACTCACGTAAATTCAATCCACCCCAGAATACAATTTACTCTAGAGCTAGAGGCAAACAACAAACTACCATTTTTAGATGTTTTGATCACAAAACTACATAACGGACATTTCGAATACACCGTGTATAGAAAACCAACACATACAGATAGATATTTAAATGCAAAATCACATCATCACCCAGCACAAATTCAAGCTGTGGCAAATACTCTAATATCTAGATCCGTGCGACTAACTGAAACACAGACGAGACAAAACGAACTTAAGGTAGTATCTAGTGCTTTAAAGAAAAATGGCTACACAAATCGCACCATAGAGAAAGCTATTAATGCACAGGTTTCCCGAACAACGAACAACAAAAAATATGAGCCGGGAAAGCAACGAGTAGTCTTACCATATGTAAAAGGCACAACAGACAGAATCGGAAGAATTCTGAGGAAACACAACATACAAACAATACACAAGCCACAAACAACTATAGGTAAACTACTCGGAAACCCAAAAGATAAAATCAAACTGGAAAACCACGGAGTGTACAGCATTCCGTGCCAGGACTGTGAGAAGTTGTACGTAGGGCAAACTAACAGGCGAATATCAGCAAGAGTGAAAGAGCATAAACTCAGCATCAGAAATAAACAAACAACCTCAGCTTTATTCCTACATCATCAGGAAACCGGCCATAAAATAAATTTCGATGGGTGTAGGGAGATTGCCAATATAGAACATTATAAGACCAGAATAATCCGAGAAGCCATAGAAATTGAAAAACAAGGTGATTTGAATAAAAGGGACGAATCATTAAAACTACCAACAGTATGGAAGACAATAATCGACAAATCTAAAATCGCAAAAACTCAAGGGCAATTAGCGCAACAACAACAGCACCATCCGGAAAACATAAATAACGACCAACGCCTGCGCAGATATAACCTTCGGCCCCGAGTGGGGATATAAAAGGAAGCGTCGCAGTCACCAACACTTCAGTCTCTATTCGGACGCGAGAAAGAAAGCTTCGAAAATGCCAAATGTGATTTTGGCGAAACGTCAGCAAAACTGTTCTTTTCAGAACGACAGTAATGAACGGATGTACACCCGGAATGAAAACACATTATATATATATATATATATATATATATATATATATATATATATATATATATATATATATATATATATATGTATATATGTATGTATACAGGGTGCTCCAACTCAGTGGCCTATTAGAATTATCTTGAAAACAAATTAATAGATTACTTTAAAAATTTGGCTCTGGCCTTAGATGGACATAGACTCTTTATAAAATATAGTTTAAATTGCGCGGTGTTGCTGTTGTTTTCGAGAAAATGACGCTTGAAAATTGACATTTTTGGCCCTTTGAAGTTCTGTAACTCCTAAACGACTTAACTTGCAACGAAATGGATTGCACTTTCCAATCCTGGTTTTCAGTTATCTATTAACTGACATCAATTTCTACTTTGACAGGAAATGTCAAATTTTGACACCTCCTGTCAAACTAGAAATTGGTGTGGGGAAATATATAATTAAAAACTGGCTTGGGAAAGTGAAATCCATTCTATTGCAAGTTAAGTTGTTTGGGAGTTATAGAGCTTCAAAGGGGAAAAATGTCAAGCGTCATTTTCTTGAAAACAGTTGAATTTAGATATAGGAAACATAACATAAAACGTGTTTAGAATGACACACACACACACACACACATACACACATATATATATATATATATATATATATATATATATATATATATATATATATATATATATATATATATATATATATATATATATATATATATATATATATATATATATATATATATATATATATATGTATGTATACAGTGTGTCCCAGATTCTAAAATCTTTCTCTATACAGGGATCTCGGTTCCTATTATACCTACAGCAAAGGTTAAATGGGGAAAGTTTTAGAGGAAACTTATTGCATTCCATATCCGGCTTCAGATTTACGATCCATAAATTGTTTTTGGCAATATTGGGGAAAAACCGAAAAATAAAAGTTGAGGCGGGTTGCGGGTTATCAAAAAACAATGAAGACATGTCGTATACGCCATCTTATTTGTCTTGAAAATGGGTCCAAATAATGTCATGTATGGCTACCTTATCAAGTAGCTCCAGAAAAAAATAAAACCGAAATCTTCAATGTTCGGTGTTTCTCGGATAGGGTCAACTAGGGTAATTGTATACGGTTTTAGCAGGTTTTGTTTACATTTTCCTAAATTTGTGTATTTCTCAAAATATAAATGGATAAAACTGGATAAAAAACATTATGTGATCTATATATATTGTAGGATCAATTTGAAGTAAAAGGACTTGACATATAGAATGATCTGACATATTAACCTGGTCAGTGATGGCTTGAGACAGATATCGTGACTTGGGAAGTTGAAGATAAATCTGAGGCGTTAGTTTCCTTTTTGAATATTAAAGTCATTTATTAAACGCCCGTTCTCGTACAAACTTTGGGTTTTTAGAAGCCCAGAAATGACAATTTCTACGATTAAAAATTCTCTCTCGTGAAAATTTAGATTCATCAGTGCAAATAACTTTCTTCAAAAAATCTGGATCTTCCTGAGTTCGAATTAACATCATCTCACCAAATTTAACTCGCTTTGGAGCGTCTTCCGGCAGAAGAACTTGCAAAGTGATTTAGATTAGATTTAGATTAGAATTCTTTGAATTGAACAATACGATATACCTAGATCATCTTCTACACTGCATCACTGTACATTTTATAGATGCATCAGGATGCATGGAAATATCCTAGTACTGTGATTTCGTTTTCCTCGGAGTCTCTGATGGGTTTTGGTAGTTTTTTAGTCTGAATCCGTCTAAACCTTTTTCCAGTCATTAAAAATTCGACATGTTCTCGATACAATTCGTAGACATTCTCTATGAATATAAAATAAATTTAGGATATCGGAATTTGAGTAACTATTTGCCATTCTAACTTAATTTGCGAACGTTATTCAAAAGCAAGATGTTCAAAATTAAAGTAAACATATTCCATGTCCAATTCAAAGACAAGAACGCCATCGCCAAGGCCCACTGCTCAAAAATGAAATTATCATATACAAAACTTTTGATTTGATGGTGGATGTTTAAATACTAAAAGCCCCACAACATTTATTTGAGTATAATATTAGAATTTTTTGAAAGCTCTGTTTTCGCTTAAAAAAATTAAATTAATTAACATCTGAAGAACGGCTACAGATAGACATAGGAAGATATTTACGAAAGTTAGTCAGACATGAACGTAGATTCTGAAAATTGAAAAATATGCAAAATGTTCCATTAAAAATAACGATGTTGCCATGACCACCTTAAACCGAGCTCGTTATCCCTTACATGTTTTATGAAAAGTCATAAATAAATGCTTATAAATCCAAAACTGGACGAGTTAGGTATAGGGAACCTATACATAAATACTACTACATTTATCGGCATTTCAAATAAGTAATCATATACAGGTTGTACCGTTTAACAATTTTCATATTAAGCCACTTTTATAAGTTACTAACAAACTTATACTTCTGGACCACCCTGTATGCTCTGGTATTAATATGGTGAAAGATGTATATATTTACGGGCACTGCCTAATCGTAATCAGAATTTCAGCTTCAGATTGTTTTAGAGCATGGAAATATTAAGGCTTTTTGAAAGCCCAGTATCTGCTACAAAAAAAAATTAATTAATATCTCAAGAACGGCTACAGATAGGTATAGGAAGATATTTACGAAAGTTAATCAGAAATGAATTTACGAAAGTTAATCAGAAATGAATTTACGAAAGTTAATCAGAATGAATAGATTCTGAAAATTGAAAAATATACAGGGTGTTTCATTTGAAATAACGATGTTGCCGCGGAACTGAAAATATTTTATAAAGATAGATTATAGCTAGTTACGTTTGTAATCAAAATTTTAAAACGTAAATATATATATATATATATATATATATATATATATATATATATATATATATATAGTTTTTATTTAATTTTCCTATTTTTTAAATAAAATCTATGATAATGTAAATAATGGAGTGAAAATTGATATACGGGGGTTTTTTTTGACAAATTTGAATCTAATATTAGTATTGCTCTTGCTTGTAGGGGGCGCCACCTACATGTCTTTCTACTTCTTCGAACAATCACAACTTTTTGGTACAGTCTTGTATTACATTTTTGAGCAAAACGAATTATTCCCTTCCATTTCTACGTCAAAAAGGTATACCTGTTAAAAGTGGATACGAGCAACCGTTTTCGAGATATTTGGATTTAAAACAGTTTCGGCGCATGTGATTTTTTTATCAAATTCACATAAAGTATGCATGTACTGTAAAAAATAGAAGTGCGCCTTGCCTGACAGAACAACTGCTGGTTGGTGTTCTCATCGTTTTTCCTGTTACTTAGCAATAGTAATGTCAGTTAATAATAAGATCAAATTTTGTCACTGTCAATTTCTGTTCATAACTTTTATTATCTGACAATAATCATTTAAGAAACTTTAGATCTAAATACGTCATTATGCCTGTGATATTCTCGCATCGTGAATATGCAGATATGATATTCGTCTATGGCTTCTGCAATGGGGTCGCAATTCAAGCAGTCGCGGAGTACCAGCGTCGTTTTCCAGATAGAAGGGTGCCAGATAGAAGAGTTTTTCAACAAGTTTTCACTATTGCTAGAGAATCTGGGATGTTTCCAAGTGCGAAAATTGTATCTGAAAGGGAATCGGGACCCAACGTTGAAGTAGAAGAGGCTATACTCAATGCCGTCGAAAATAATCCAAGCATAAGCACTAGGCGGATTGCAGATACTTATCCAATTACACAATCGTCTGCTTGTTTATACCCCTTTCATTTACAACGAGTTCAACATTTGCAGGAGGGTGATTTTGAGTTGAGAATGCAATTCTGTAACTGGATTAATAAAGATCGAAGGTTGTATAGGTATGTTTTGTTCACTGATGAAGCACAGTTCACGCGTGATGGTATAAATAATTTTCACAATGAACACCGGTGGTCCTATGAAAATCCTCACGATACAGTAGAACATAATTTCCAACATAAATTTAGCATTAATGTGTGGTGTGGAATGTTAAATGGTCATTTAATTGGTCCATTTATAATGGACGGTAGTCTTACAGAAGAAAAATATTTAAACTTTCTTGAAAATCACTTGCGAAATCTATTAGAAGATGTTCCCCTTAATGTAAGATAAAACATGTATTTGCAGCATGATAGAGCCCCTGCACACTACAGTTTACTTGTAAGAGATTTTTTAAACCAAAACTTTCCAAACCAATGGATTGGTCGGGGAGGTCCGTTTAATTGGCCACCTAGATCGCCAGACCTTAATCCTTTGGATTATTGTGTTTGAAGATGGTTCAAATCACTGGTATATTCCACTAAAGTAAATACAAGAGAAGCATTATTAGATCGGATAACAAACGCAGCACAAACACAAAGAAATGCGCCCGAATGTATCCACAGAGCAGCCAGAGCTATACATCATAGAGCTGACCTGTGCTTAGAAGCAAATGGTGGAATTTTTGAAAATTATAAAACGTAACCTAGATTTTATTAAAAACAACTTAATAATAGCAATTTTAATAAAAATTAAATACCTTTTGTTTAGTTTATGTCTGAGGCACTGAATACACACCTCAAAAAAATGTGTTAGTCTTTCATTTCAAAGCTTTTGTGCCAAGATGCGTTTAAATTTGGATAAAATAACAAACTTTTAAAATTTTGCGATAAAAAATTACATGCGTCGAAATTGTTTTAAATCCAAATATCTCGAACACGGTTGGTCGTATCCACTTTTAACAGGTATACCTTTTTGACGTAGAAATGGCAAGGGAATAATTTGTTTTACTGAAAAATGTAATACAAGACTGTACCAAAAAGTTGTGATTGTTCGAAGGAGTAGAAAGACATGTAGGTGGCGCCCTCTACAAGTAAGAGCAATACTAATATTAGATTCGAATTTTTCATACCAAAAAACTCCCGTATATCAATTTTCACTCCATTATTAACATTATCATAGATTTTATTTAAAAAATAGGAAAATTAAATAAAAACTTTAACACCCTGTATCTCGAGAACTAAGGCCTTGCGGATACTTATTTATATAGACTTTTATGTTGATTTGTTGGTCCTGAATATGTACCTGAAGTATTGACATTTCCTCATGAATCACCCTGTATATATATATATATATATATATATATATATATATATATATATATATATATATATATATATATATATATATTCCATTTATTAACCAAAATTACACACTGACAGGACGACGCATAAAATCAAGTTTTTGTTTTCAGTTATTCTCCGATATTTCTTCACAAAAGCCGAACACCGCCTTTAACTTTAGCTAGGAAAAAATATGGCCGTCCAACTTTAGATTCTTTACAAAAGGCTTTAGACGAAGATGACACGGTGTCATTTTTGATAGTGCGACATCCACTAGAACGGCTTTTATCGGCCTACAGGGACAAGTTGGAATTCGCAGTTTCCGGTTCATATCACTTTAAATTAGGCAGAGATATTATAAAGAACTATCGGAAAAGGGTAAGTATTTTTAGTTTTTAGCTAACTTCACCTTCTATCTGTCTGTCTGTTTGCCCAAGTTAAATCTTGCAAGTCAATTTTGAGCTACTTAAACTTATTCAAAAGATTAAAAAATCGGAACAGATACATATATCCGATGACAGTACAATATTTCGAAGTCCAAAAAGGTTTAAATTGGTTGCGAAATCTATACACTAATAAGCAAAACAATTATTAAAGAATAACTGTCTGATGTGACGAAGATTTAGTGAAATTTTGAACGTGGTTTTGCCAATAGTATCCTGGAAGCTTTAAAATATAGAACGAAACACTGAAATACAGTACTTCCCTGCTAAGACAAGTTGTTCTGTCTGCAACTTGATTACATAACAAATAATCACATTTTCGTACCATTTTTACCATTCATTTAAATATTAACCTTAACAAATATTACCCTTATTTTTATACTTTTACAAAAAGTGCATACAAAACTACTAAAATGCTTCATATCTCCAACCTACTATTTTGAACCAGTTGTCTCAGGAGGACAGAGTAATAAATAGCCGGTCGGCTGACATTTTGAAAGCTTTAAGTCAAAATCTGAGACTAAATTGTAGCAAAATCATTGTAAAAAGACTTATCCAATGGACGATTAACTTCACACCTCATGTAATAAGGAATTCTTTCCATAGTATTATCCAGATAATCATAAAAATATTTCATTGCTGCCTGTTCAGTTATTGTAGCGGATAGTGCCTGCAAAAAAATATTAGAATAAGAAGAGCTATCTGTGGGCGATGTATCTCTGTTTTACAGATACTACCACGGATTCTATTCTGATGAAATATTACCCATTATACCTTCCTTGGTCATTCCTGCCAGGGAGATATGATCATTGACCCACATGCATTCCTTCACAGTCTAAATGCATAGACATCCCACTTTAATAGCTTTATTACTCCTTGTGTGTCCCGATTAAGGAATGTGTAAGTATTTAAATCCTGCATAAATAAGGTTCCCCTCTCTTCACTTAAAGCAAGCAAAGCACCCAGTACTTAGGCCTTTAATCTTCATGATTTACTCACAGATGGAAGAAAAAAGAAAAAAACAAGCCCAGGGGTTACGTTTTATTACACATCCATTCCCGAGGCCCAGGCAAAACCAAAGTGAAAGCTTGGATTTAATTTATTATTTAGACATTTTTGTCACTAATTCTATACTTAGCACATTTATATAAAAACAAAACATATACATAATTATCAGACTACCTTTTTGCTTGGCCAAGCTTAGGCCTTTTTTTTTAGTTGTCGCAAAACTAGTTCCATTACACATTCAATGTGTTCACAATTAGCTATAGTGAGAAGACTGCAGGTGCCATAATCACCTCCAGATTTACAGGAGGATTAATATACCACTTGTGTCTCCTGCGATACTACCCGATGGTATTAGCACTGTTCTTGAATACAACTTCACCCAATTGAGAAAGAGGTTATATTGAATTGCCACCACAATCACCTGACTGGAAGCCATTACACTTTTTTCTGCATAGCTATTTGGAATTACCAAATTACGCTAGTTCTAGTTTTTTAATGTCATTTTATCTTTTATGTTGTCTTTTATGTGTATAAGATGTATTTCAACAGAACATGTCCACCTCTATGCCTCAGAAGCATGTGATTAAAGGGATTAATTTTATTCTAGTTATTATTTTGTGTTAAACATATATTTTTAAGTATTTTTTTTACAGGAAGAGACGGGGCCCAAATACCCGACTTACTCCGAATTCGTTGAATGGCTAGTGGACGCGGTGCAAGGTGGAAAGTCCTTAGATATGCACTGGACGCCCGTAGTAGATTTCTGTACACCTTGCATGTTCGATATAAAGGTAAATAAATGGCAAACCCACCCATGTATCTATTATTAACCGAATCAGATTTCTGGAATACAACATTAGTTTTATGAGCTTACAAATCGAAGTAGACAAATTTATGCATTCGCCATATTATCGAGAATCACTTACCCAAAGTTTAAAAATTAAGGTAACTCAGATTTTCTTATCTAAATATTGTTACCATTGTCGTATATCTAGCATACCAAAATTTAAATTTTTATATCTTCATGAAGTCGGCTATCTTTTCGGATAAACATACTGACACTATGCTCTACACGCTACACATATTGTGTGTGTGTGTAAGAAGTGGTGTAAATTCTGATTCTGACCCGATTGACTTCAAATTTTGGCCAAAATTAATGGTCTTATGGGGGCGACCTAGTAACATTTTGGTATAAATCCAATACGACGAAACAAAATGGCGGCCTAGTGAAATGTTAAAAAAAAATATTATTAAAACTACTTGTCTGATTTATATCAAATTTTCTACAAACATCAAATATTATGAAGAGGGAGGAACAAAATGGTGGCTTAATAAAACATTTAAAAGTTCAGCCTGAAAAAACTGCTTATTGGATTGATTTAAAATTGTGTGCCAATTTATTTGGGTTTCTAATGGTTGTTGTTTATTGAAATCATTTAAATTTAAAATAATTAGACTTTAAAAACGTTTCCTTGTATAGGTGTTTACTTGTTCTATTTAAAACAATTGAGAAGTTCTCTGAAAACTCCCTTTCAATATTAAACATATACAGTGTGTCTACTTAAGTTCTCTACATATGGGAAACTTTTTTATTAGTAGTTTTCGGAAAAAAGTTACTCTTTATAAAAAGTTCTACTTTCTGCCAAAATAATATTAAAATATTCAAACTTCAGATTTCATATACAGGATGGTCAAAAATTCCAAAAAATCGAAATTGACTCAAGAGAAAAGTACGTTTAATTTTTATTTTATAGCAAAATGTAATACAAAATCTTACTTAGAATAAAAAAACATATCTAGCACTAGATTCGTTGCTTCCTATCTGAAATCACTTCTAAAGGAATGTAAAACTTTGGCTTCTTACTGGCAATTCCAGTTTCTTACTTTTGTTCCTACCTACATACCAGCAAAATTTTCTTATTTATCGATTGTTGATAATGACATTGTCACTGCCATTGTCAACCACAATATTGTATTACTTTATTGAAACATCAGTTTCAATATTATAGTAAAAAGAAATGCCGCTGAAATTAAGCAAAGAAGATAAAATTTAAATAATTTTAATTGTCGGAGAAAATTATAAAACATTTCGAGAAGGTGCAGACATTTTTAACAACAGACACCCCAAAAAAATTATACATTTCACAACAGTGGGGAATATTCTAACTAAATTCAATATTTTTGGAAATGTATAAAATAACTTGAACAAGAAACGGAGGTCAAGGGTTGCGAATGACGAAACTACAAATCAAGTAATGCTCTCTGTGATAGAAGACCCTAAAAAGTCCCTACGCTAAAGGTCAGCAACATTGCCAAATAATGTAGGTAAAGATACAGTTTCAAAAATATTGAAAGAAAACAGTTAACCTTACAAACCAAAATTTATACATACCTTGAGACCAGGAGACTTTGAGCGACGGTTCGAGTTTTGCTGTCTGATACAAGGGGAGCTAGAAGATGATCCTTTTATGGCAAGACGAATTATTTTTACCGATGAAGCAACGTTTACTTCCAATGGGACTGTAAGTTCGCAAAACTGTCGTTGGTGGAGTGACGTTAATCCTAATTTTGTTATACAAACTCATGATCAGTATTCATTCAAAACAAATGTGTGGTGCGGAATTTATAAAGATAGAGTAATTGGACCAGTTTTTTTTCGACATGATTTAAATAGTCAACGCTACTTGGATTTTCTAAATACTTACTTGTACGATTTTATTCATGAACTACCCATAAGTGAGAGGTTCCAATGCTGGTATGTAAGACAATACTTACATTTTATCTTTAATGGACGAGGTATTCTGATATTTTCTGGCCAGCTAGATCTCCGGACTTGAACCCTCTTGATTATTTCTTTTGGGGCTACTTAAAAGTTAAAGTGTATCTAAAGAGGCCATTTCAGAATATTGATCATTTGGAGAGGGTAAGTAGGGAAGAGATACAGGCCATAACGCCTGCCATGATTAGAAACATTTTAAGAGAATTTTCTGTAAGAACGGTTACCTGTATGGAAAGAGATGGTGGATATGTTGAGGCAAATGTGCAGTGACGGAACAGTTAGCTTTTATTGTTAATTAAGTTATTTACATGTAATGTTTATTAGAATTAAAATTAGTGAATTTATTTTCTACATTTCCAAAAGTCTTGAATTATGGAAATGTCTTGTTAAACATGTCTGCAGCTTCTCGAAATGTTTTATAATTTTCTCCGACAATTAAAATTATCTCAATTTTATCTTCTTTGCTTAATTTCAGCGTCATTTCTTTTTACTATAATATTCAAACTGATGTTTCAATAAAGTAATACAATATTGTGGTTGACAATGGCAGTGACAATACCATTATCAACAATCGATAAATAAGGAAATTTTGCTGGTATGTAGGTAGGAACAAAAGTAAGAAACTGGACTTGCCAGTAAGAAGCCAAAGTTTTACATTCCTTAAGAAGTGATTTCAGATAGGAAGCAACGAATCTAGTGCTAGATATGTTTTTTTGTACTTTTCTCTTGAGTCAATTTCGATTTTTTGGAATTTTTGACCACCCTGTATATTCAATCTCAAGTTTGAATATTTTAATATTATTTTGGCAGAAAGCAGAACTTTTTATAAAGAGTAACTTTTTTCCGTAAAACTACTAATAAAAAAGTTTCCCATATGTAGAGAACTTAAGTAGACACACAGTATATATATAAAAACTAAACATGAGGAAATTACTCCTTCATCAATGTGTCAAGAAACGACCAAAACATGACGCTCTGTTTGTTTCTTGTTTCAGAACCAAGGAGCCATTCTGCTACCGTGGCATCTGCCCGGTAATGGCATTTTTGACCACCCTGTATATGCAATCTCAAGTTTGAATATTTTAATATTATTTTGGCAGAAAGCAGAACTTTTGTCCGTATATGTAGAGAACTTAAGTAGACACAGTGTATATGTTTAATATTGAAAGGGAGTTTTCAGAGAGCGAAGAAAGTACTAAATATAACGATATTACTCCTTAACTAATTGTGGTATAAGAATCTACTAATAAAATTGTGGTACTAATTCAAGATGGCGCCCAAAATATATGTAATCGCGAAAAATTCACCCTCTCAGGTTTTACATATCTTGACGTTTTATCAATTCCGTCGATCTGTCTGTCGGTCTATCTGTCTATCCGTCTGTCCGTTCGCGGCATAGCTTAAAGACTACATTGGCTTCAAATTTTTATCAAAAATTAAGGGTCTTATGGGGATAATATTTTGGTAAAAATCCAATGGCAAAAGAAAATGGCGGCGTAGTGAAATGTTAAAAAATGTTGCCAATTTATCTCAAATTTTGCGCAAACATCAAAGTATTCTGTTCTGGTAGAATTATTGGTACGAATTGAAGATGGCGGAACAAAATGGCGGCATGGTAAAATATTTAAACATTCAGCCCGGAAAAACTACTTAATGGACCGATTTCAAATTGTGTGCCATAACTAATTGTGGTATAGGCATCAACTAGTAAAACTATGTTAGTAATTCAAGATAGCGGAATAAAATAGCGGCCAAATAAAAAAAATGTGAAAAAAAATCACCCTCGCAGGTTTTACAATACTTCACGTTCTAGTGTCTCTAACTTATATATAACTTAAAAATTACTTATAAGATTGACTTCAAATTTTTGTCAAAAATTAAGGGTCTATGGGGATGACCTGATAATATTTTCGGAAAAATGTTAAAAAAATGTTATTAATAAACTGGTTTATTTATGTGCAAAAATACAATGCAATCGTTACAATGATATGACTAAAGGGTATATAAATAAACAATTTCCCAATTAAAGAAGTCTTGTACATGGGTTAACGTTTTCATTATGTAATCCTAATATAGATATACATTTTATATTTAATTTAATATATAACTAACTTAATAAGTAGCCATCCATATGGTAACTACTAGGAGTTCGCGAGACCACGAGACTAGTCTCGCTCTCGGAGACTTGGTGTTCGAGACTGAGACCGATACCGAGACTTACCTATCGAGACTCTCGGTCTATATGTTTAGGGGCAAATTAATTGATGCAAAAATTTCTATAATCAATTTTTTTATACTAGCATTGTATATGTTCTTATAATAATGATACTAGTGAAGGAGTCATATATATATATATATATATATATATATATATATATATATATATATATATATATATATATATATATATATATATATATATATATATATATATAACGATATAAATAATCATAAAAAAAGGATTTCCCAAATTTTCTAAAATTCTAGTAGCGAAATTCCACTTCACATGTCGAAAACCGTAAATTTCTACCCTGTTCTCAAAGAGAGACACTTTATTACAACTATACTATATAGGATTTTGATATTGTGATCTTTATAATTTTATAATCGGCTTTTATGTTTAATTATTGAAAGTAACAAAAATCCAAAAATTTTTAGTTTTTTGGTTGAATAATTAATAACTAATAGACTGTAACAACTAAAAACATCGCAATATCATATTCTTATATAGTATAGATACGGTAAAGTCTCCAACAGACGAAGTAATTGTGGTGATCTTTGTTTAAACATTTTCGGACTTAAAATAAACAAAAAATTGTTAAAAAAAATCAGTGAAAATTTTCCTTAACATTTTCTTCTTTAATCGCTTCGATGGCTTGCTAATTAAAGAAGGTACGTGTTTTATAGAACAATATTTTTGTACTGATTTTGTTTGTATTTGAAAGTAATGGACGATATAAAATTTTTAACTATATGTGTATAATAAAAATAATACATATACATACGGACAAGATTTTCAACAAACAAAACACAAAGTAGAATTTGGCTTACGATTTTAAATAGATGATCAATAAAGCTAATTCAACTATTACGCTTAAAAAATAACGAACTGTTCTAATAACAAGTTAAAAATTTCTAAACATACATTATAAGCATATTTTTAGATTTTATTTCAACCTATATAATAAACCTAAAAATATTACAGAAAATTTAAACTAATATTTTATAATTTAATTTTTCACTTTATACTATGAATGAATACATAATAAGCTTTTGTTTGAAGTTTCATTTAAAATGCTTCTTAGTTTTGTATTAATTAACCCTGCTTGTGAAAATAAACTCTCTACTGCTACAGAGGTCGCGTGTATAGATAAAAGATCTTTAGCCATTTTGGCTAAATTTGGAAATTATCGTGTGCTTTCCATCATTCTAAAATATCTGTACCTTTGGAGCGCGCTTTAATAGCAAATATTCTATTATTTCTTTTCTCCAAATTTCGGAATCACTTTTTTTTTTCAAATAGTGATGTGTAATCGATGTATAGTTATCATCGCTTGAGGAACTTGATATTATTGGTGGGACAATATAATATTTATCCCTGTACATTTTCTCAAAAAAGGCTATAGATTGATCTTTCAGGCGAAAAATTGAACAGGTAGATATTTGTTTAATAAATAAATTTACTTTTAAAATCTACTCCACTATTCAAATTTATAGTTAATTTACCAAAGAACAAATAGTATATTGTGTAACAAGTGCGTGAAGTTAACTTTTATACACGAGTGTGATGTTTGTGGCCCGAGCCGAAGGCGAGGGTCACAATATCACACAAGGGTATAAAAGTCTTCACGCACGTATTGCACACTATACTTTTTCTTAAATAATACAAGTACGAAATAAAATTAAACTATTTAATTTTCTCCTTTATATAATACAGATTAAACTAATGAACTATTTATTTAATTTTCTGTTTTATAATAATTGTAACTTTTTAATAGAACTTATAGTTAAATTATTTAATTTTCTACTTTATAATAATTGTAACTTTTTAATAGAAATTATAGTTAAATTATTTAATTTTCTTCTTTATAATTATTGTAATTATTAATAGTAATGTTGCAATTTGTTAGATTACTAAATTTAACTTCTGTAGCCTCCTTTGATGATGATTTGTTAATAATATTGCTGCTTGTGATCGAGGTCATATTTGGATTTTGAACTGACAAAAGTCTATTTGAAATATCATTTTTCTTGTTAAGGGAATTTTCTACGTAACCCTCAGCTACCGTTGAAGATGTCCAACCGCCGTGTTGTTTTAACATTAGTAAATCTGCACCGGTTTCAACTAGCAAGGAAGCAGATGATCGTCTGAAACAATGGCCTGTATATTTTTCTGGATGTGGTAGTTTTAAAAATTTTGCTATTTCACTAGGCAATTTTCCAAATTTGTTTATCCCGACGACTTGGCGAGTACATTTTCCTCCTTGATACTTGATGAAGAATTTGTTTTCTTGATAATTTTGGGGACGAAGGGCGGCATATTTTCTGTATAATTCTAAATGCTCGGTAATGGTAAATTTTCTTGTTATTTTGGTTTTTGTATCAGGGACGGATACAACAAGAACACTTCCTAAATCTTGAATATCGCACATTTTTAGCTTATAAATTTCGCTTCTTCTTAGAGCACCAGCAATCCCAAATATTAATATCACTTTGGTTAATAAAAAAACTTCGTCAGGAGCCTTATTTATGAACTTGAAAATTTGTTCTTTCTCCAATATTCGAGATTTTTGTGGAATATATCCTTCATTCTTCCGTTTTAAAAATGCATGAACTTTTGGATATTTACCAATGTCAATGTTATTTTTAATGCTAATAGTACTTTTTAGCATTGAATAATGACTCCATAGTGTTGATGATTTCACATTTTTTGACAATTCTGATAAATATGCGAGTAAAACATTTTCAGAAAAGGTTTTAATATTGTTCTTAATGCGCCAGGTCATAAATTTATTGTACGTGTTTTCATAAATTTCCTTTGACTTCTGAGGTAACAGAGAATTACTAGCTGTTTTCGCTGCTTCCGTAATATCTGGTGGAGTACACATTTCTATATTAGAGTCCATAATTGTTGCTTATTATAACTTAAAATAATAAACTGTTCAAATTACTATTCGAACTTAAAGTGTCTATTTTAAACTGTTTGCATTGGCAATTTGACAACTCGTTACCATGACAACGATACGGCCGCCTAATAAAATTATTACCAGTGCGGGCCCGGTGCCTAAAATCAATGGCGGCCCATGCATTTCTTATTGAGCCGGTGCGTGAAGTAAATCCTTTAGGGAAAGCATTGTATTTCACGCATCGGTGCTTGAAAACAAGCTTTAGCTACTGCAATCAGTGTGTAAAATAGGATTTTAAGGACGGTTGTAGAAAAAATAGTTTATTCACAAGTAGTATTATGAACCATAGCCGCCTTTGTGCAAGCACAACGCGCAGACCCCTAAGAACGGTCCTGGTTAAGAAAGTAACTAAGCATCAAAGTAATAAAAGTTTGGTTTAAAATAGCAAAGTTTACAGAATACCTAGGGATGCTCTGCTTGGCCATCGATCGTTTTCTACCTATTGAATTATAAGGTCTGTCCCTAGAATGCCCAGCACGTTGCTTGCATGAGTTCGGCAGCATTATACAGTGTGTTCTTATTTTGTGTTTAATATACCTTATTCCATTTGTATATCTTTCAAAATGTCAAATAATTATTGTTCTGTGGATGGTTGTTTAAGTAACTCTAGTGGCCTTTCTGTTGATATCCAAAGAACAAAGGATATGTGATATTTATTTTGATACACCTACTATTGTCCGTATATATATTCATTTACTGATTCCATCTGTTGGGAACATCATTTCGAATTATAGATTTTTGGAATAATTTTGTATATAAAAAAACCTACATTTTTTCTACTTTACTGAAATGTTCAAACATTGGATTTTTTTTTTACATTAAATTTTTAAGATTGGAAAAACTCTGGGTTTAGAACGTAGGCTTCCATGTACTTTTGTCTAAATAACATCTCGGTGAACAATGATTATTTTTAAAATTTTGTTTTCGAGACCACCGAGACTTTCGAGACCGATACCGAGACTAAGTAGGTCTCGGTCTCGGTCTCGGTCTCGAAGCATCGAGACCGATACCGAGACCGAGACCGTAAACATTTTCCGAGACCGAGTGTAGCGTATCATACCCCTTGTTTTATTTTTTTACGCTCAGCTAACGACAGCTTTTCATCTGGAGAGCACTATGGGTTCGGGGGTAAATGAAAAATAATTTTATTAAATTAACTTTGATGTTAAATATTAGAATTTAATTATTAAATTTTGGTGTGTTCTTTAAAATCAAAAGTAAATCTTAAAAAAAATACATTACATAATCCAAGTAGACTACTAAAAGGGCGCTACGCTGTTTTTATTATACATTTAATAAAGGAAAACTGCGAAACCAAAATAAATAAACTTTAGCCTAAGCTAGTTCCTATAGCAAAAAAAAAACTGAAATAAAAATTAGGTGAGTGTAGGCAGGATAAATAAAAATATGAGGTAAATTTTCTATACTTATACGACACCATATTTTATATAACAAATGTACAATTTAAATAAGATAATTCAAAATAGGTTAAAAAAGAGGAATTTAATATGCCAATATTTTCATAAAGAAAATTAAATAAGCCCCATAGTCGACTATAGTTCACATAACTCATTAATAATTTTAACACCTTTAATTATTGTTACATAAATGAAGAAATATTTAATTAACTGGTTCACTTTTAAATAGCATAAATCGTTTAAACTGTAAATCAAATGTAAAAATGTATAATATTAAATAATGCTTATAGTAAAAAAAAATAATAGAAATGGATAATTAATAAAAAAAATATTATCTGGCCTTTATAAATTCTTCCAGGGATGTCAGGACTTCAAGGGCTGCATCAAAACATCAAAAGAGGATCACTTCAAAATCACAGTTACAGTGTCTGGAACTAACAGCATTAAATAAAGAAGTCTAGGCGGAACAACAGGTTACGTTTCTTTTAAGACCATAATTCATAACTCATGGTACGGTACGGTATGCCAAAACTTAGGAGTCGACTCCCATGTGGATTCTAAAAGGAGAGGGAAAACCGTGGATGAGTACTCCAAAAAAAAAAAAAAACGAAAACTGGGAAATACATAACATTTTCAAAACGAAGAAAAAGGTATGTGAAATTATTATAAGCGGCTTACCTTAACTAAATCCCAAAGTTACTACACAAAAAAAAAACTTCAAAACGTTTGATTCCGGCATGGCCAAAGATTACTAGATAAAAATCCAGGTAAGTACCTCGAGTACCAACCGGGATGACGATACCAAGGGATGAAGACCGTTGGCCAACCAAGAAGGTCGAGCACGGAAATAGTCAGTAAAGTGATCGTGAAAGGAAGCGGCAAATTCAAATTCACCATGAAACACTGCAACTGAAAACCGAAAGTAGAAACGCAAGTCGACGTCGACGCCGTGAATCCATGACTTGAGAGTACCAAAAGGATATGTTCATATTAAATATAAAGTTCCTTTACCTGCTTTGAGTATTGAAATGGTTGGCAAATATTGTGATTTTATCTGGATGGCAACGTAAAAATAAATATGAAGTAAATTACTTGTTTTGATTTATGTACAAATTATAAAAAAACGACATTTCCATCCTAAAATTGAATATTACGTTATAAATCTAACTTATAGACAACCCAAATTACTTCTAATATACATCGGCGTGAATTAAACTGTTCAGCGAATGAAACAATTTAGCTCGTGAAAAATATAATGCTACACGAGACCGAGACTGATTCATGTTATGTTAATTATTTATTTAAACATTCATTATTTCATTGTTTATATGTGATACAATAGACAATTACTGGCTAGCATTTTAATTAATAAATAACAACATAATAATAATATATCTACTTAAGCATATGTGTAAACCACGCAACTGAGACTTAGATCACCAATCATTAACATCTTAAGTTTCTTTTTATTATTTTGAGTATCCCTAATATTAATCAATTTAATAATTTGAGCTCTAGAGTTCTGTTTAATCCAGCTGTCTACTTTCTTTTTAAAGACTGTAGATGACTTAATTGCTCTGATAACATGTGATAGCGGATAGGAGCCAAATACGTGTGACATCTCTGTCCAGAAGTTTTTTAGAATCTCAGATTTTGAGCAGGTTCCCACATTGACGCGTGTGGTCTTCCTGATTTACTACGTTATCTGTATGTAAATTATCCAATTTACTTCAAATTTTACACAAAAATCAAGTGTTACATAAGAATGAACTAGTAACATTTTGATATGAATTCAAGATAGCAAATTAGCCGCCTAGTAAAATATTTAAAAAATCAGCCGGAAAATACTACTTATAAATTAATTTCAATTTCTGTACAGGGTGACTTCGTATAAACTGGCACCCCCCGTAACTTTTTTATTTTTTGTCGTACAAAAAAAATAAAAATTCTGACATACAGAGGATTTTTTTTACGTTCTAAATCTGCATTGTAATTCCCAGTAACTTTTCATATATACGAGGAACGACAAAAAGTACTTTTTTTTTTAATGGAATGCCCTGTAAATTTTTGCTTAAAATGAAAGATCTTTTTTTTTCTGATTCCAAATATATAAAACAAGTTGACATTTGGTTAAGCCGTTTTCGAGTTATTTAAGTTTAAAAATCAATTTTCATTAAAGACTGTAAAATTACTGGCTATAAAATATCAGCTTTTTGAGCAGTTGGCTATGGAAATAAACAATATAAACAAATGTTCTGTCAAATGTCAAATTACTGCATACCTAGGCATTATAATAAAACAGCGAAGTAAAAATTAAATACAACAATAATTTATTAACAATATATTTAACTGCAAATTACACAGATGAACCAAATAACACAAAACAAATTAATCAGGGGGGGTATATTAAAAACAAAATATATAAACGTGATCTGGACAACGTTGAAGATATAAAATATTTTATAATAATAGGAAATTTAAATGAAAGAATAACACAAAACAAATTAATCAGAATGAATATTTCCCCTCGGATTATCTACACATTCGTGATAAACGTTTCGCAAGTGCTCAACTGCGTTCTCTATAACTTTCTATTATATATTCTTTCATTTAAATTTCCTATTATTATAAAATATTTTATATCTTCAACGTTGTCCAGATCACGTTTATATATTTTGTTTTTAATATACCCCCCACAAAAAATTATCCATGGGAGTTAGATCTAGACTATTTGAAGGCCACGAAATAATTCCATTTCTTCCAATCCACTTGTTGTAATTCTCATCCAAAAAAGTCTTCACGTGACGTACCACATTTGGTGGGGCACCGTCATGTTGAAAAGTTATGTTCATATACTGCCTTAACGGTAAGTTTTCTAGCATTTCCTGTATATGAGTTTCCAGAAATTCTTGATATATTGGCCCAGTTAATGTTCCTTCGAAAAAATAGGGCCCTATTACCCAATTCTTCAGCAGGCCGCACCACACATTAACTGTTCTCCTACCTTGAAATTGAACTTCCCTTGTGAAGTGGGGATTTTCTTGTGCCCAGTGACCAAAATTTTGTCGATTTGGTAATTCACTAGTTGAAAAGCTTAACTCATCGATCCATAATATATTTTTAAAAAAGTTTTTTTCGTTATTTATTCTATTTAACATAAAGTTGCAGAAATTGAGTCGTTGATTCCTATGCCTTTGAGTTAATTTTTGAATATTATGATATTAACGGGCCCTAAATCCTTATTTCTTTAAAACGTTCCTAATATATTCACGTGAAGTTCTTTTTACTCCATAACGTGATGCAAAGCAATATTTAAATCGTGATTTTCCGTATTATTGTCTAGTTCCCTCTTCTTTCTTTGCAAATCTGACGTTGTTCTAAATTTGATGAAAATATTTTGGATTGTCGATCTTGAGGGAATCGGTCCATCGGGATGTTGCGTCGCGTTGCAGAAGCATTATAATTATTTTCAGCATACAAACAAACAATTTCTCGTTTTCCTGCCAAAAAATAAACCATTTAAACAAATATATCAAAAAGAATTGATTTAGTTCTATTAACAGTGATTTAAATGTCAAAGTCATTTCAGAAACATTTGTTAATATTGTTTATTTCCATAGCCAACTGCTCAAAAAGCTGTTATTTTATAGCCAGTAATTTTACAGTCTATAATGAAAATTGATTTTTACACTCGAAAACGGCTAAACCAAATGTCAACTTGTATTATATATTTGGAATCAGAAAAAAAAGATCTTTCATTTTAGGCAAAAATTTACAGGGCATTCCATTAAACAAAATTGTACTTTTTGTCGTTTCTCGTATATATGAAAAGTTACTGGGAATTACAATGCAGATTTATAACGTAAAAAAAATTCTCTCTACGTCAGTATTTTTATTTTTTTTTGTACGACAAAAAATAAAAAAGTTACGGGGGGTCCAGTTTATACGAAGTTTCCCGGTACAAGAATTTAGTGTGATATAGAAATAAACTGGTAACGTTGGGGTACGAATTTAAGATAACAAAACAAAATGTCGGCCAAATAAAATTTTTAAAAAATCTTCTAAATTCTGTCATATTTCGCTACTCCTAACAAATGGAAAAAAAACATAACGTGAAAAGTTCCGGGTAAAGGAGGTTTACCGAACTTTATAAGTATGTGTATCAAATAGTTTTTGACATGACCAAGAGTAACTTAGTAAATTTATATTACAATTAGCTAAAAATACAGACAGTAAGCAATAATGTTATTACTTTTTAAAAAATACAGGTCAGTATATTTTTTTCAGATAATAGCTCACACTGAGACCCTTCAAGATGACCAAGATTATATAATCCGACGTGCAGGCCTACAGGATGTTATCAAGCCAGAATGGAAGAATGCCGGAAAGGGACCTACCACTGCCCATATATCTAGTCACTACTCTCAGCTTACTAGATCGCAAATCCTACAGCTGTATCATATTTATAGGTAAAATAACTTAAAAATACTCTGCAATGCCAGTATATTTTTTTTTAAATTCACCATCAATTTAAATGGGAAAAAATGCTTAAATTAAAAACGGTTTTTAACAATATGTAGGGGTATATTTTGTTAAAAATTTTTGTGGAATCAAGGTTTTCCTAGTTTTGATCTGCAAATTTTAAATCATTTCGCTCTAAAGTGTATCTACCCTGACCTAATACGGGGGTTATAACGAAAAAACTAATTTTTAGAATTTTTGATCGGCCTTTAAAAAAAAAACAAAACTTAATAATAAAATTGTTTTCTTTATTCTCTTCTCTAAAAACGAATTTATTAAAATGATGGTTTTCCGAAGGTTGGTTCGGTTAAAGGCGTATTATTTGACTTTTTAACCGACTTCAAAAAAGAGGCGGTTCTCAGTTCGACCTGAATATATTTTTAGTATTGAAAATACTATTGGGTTCACTTTTATGTAAACTTAACACTGCCTGTCGTAACCTCGACACCGAAACTGCGATAACGTGTTCAGTAAAATAATACGTATAGATTATGAGTGCGGACCAACGACATTTCTTTTTGACGTGATTGGTGCGGACGCACTCAATGAATAAATAAGATAACATTATAATATGAGGTTATCGGATTGCCCATGCATAGATGAACAAATATTATATAGAAATAAACTAGCCCATTGTTTTGTTGTTGTGTGTAACAAAGTTTTTAGTCTTATATTAAAATAAAGTAAAACGGATTGCCATTACCTAGATCAACAAATTTTAGTAAAAACAAAATAGTCCATGGTTTTGTGTGTGTAACAAAATATCTGTAATAGTTACGACAAAAAGTTAAATACAAAAGTTGTTTGGATTCAATTAAATTTTCATTTTATTTCACTTTTGTTTATACAGGGTGTTTCGTTTTGACGTGATACATGTCAACTTTCTTAATTTAAATGGGACATCCTATATATTATTACATGTTTCCATTCTACTGTTAATTTGCGAAAGTTTTTATAATAACATCTATATTTAAATTCTTTATCGTTTTTGAGTAAATTGAGTTTTTAGATTTAAAAAAAAAACATATTTTTTAAAAAAAAATTTTTTACCTATAAAACTTTTATGGAACTGACTAATATCCTAAACATACATTACTAAGGGTTCAATTCAACGAGTTTCCACGCTGGTCTTACCAATTAATATACAGGGTGTTAAAAATGGAGAGCAAAACAAACAGAACTTTAAATGTAAAAATCTCCTGTTTTTCAAATGGAATACCCTGTATATTTTTATTTCATCTGATTCAGCGTTCAATTACCTATCATTACTCATATATATGTCCTATACCTAAAATGAACAGTTTCGATTTTATTAGCCGTTTTCTGATTTATCCCGGAATTTTGCCAGTAAATGAGATCAGAAACTAAAAAAATCAAGATAGGCTTAGGAAATAACCTAATGCAATTGTTGACTTAAGTTGACATTTGCTCTGTTTTTCGTTTTTGTCAAATTTTTGCTGCGAAAGTTGTTAAAAAATGGCTTGATATAGTTTAGATGAACGTTTGAAATTATACAACTGTTTCATAAAAAATAATAAAAGTCCAGGGTTAGCCCTTAGAGAATATTCGAGGAAATATCCTAATATTCGAGTTCCCTCCAGGACTATATTTTTTCGAATTGTGAGTGATTTGGAAAATTGTGTCCTTAAAAACTCTAAGAAAAATCGTCCCAATTTTGTCCTCACTGAGAAAAAACAACTGGAGATTTTACTTTACTTCGAGGAAGATGATGAAAGATCCCAAAGAGATGCTGACAGAGACATTGCAGGTGTCAGTAGAGGAAGTATTCAAAAAACACTGCAGTAGAATGGTTATCATCCTTACAAATTTCTTCCAACTCAATTATTATCACAATTAGACTTTAATGAAAGATTGACTTTTTGTTGTGATATTATGGACCGGCAGTTCGAAAATGTATTTTTTTCAGAAGTGCTTTGGACTGATGAGGCCTCATTTAATACAGCGGGTATTTTTAATCGGAAAAACACTCATTACTGGTCTCAAACTAATAAACATCTAATAAAAGCAATTAAAAAACGAGGCCGTCAAACCGTAAATGTGTGGTGCGGAATTATTTGCGACCGTATTATCGGACCAATATTTTTTGACAGGTCGTTAAATGGCGAAACATACTTGGAGCTTCTTAGGAATGAAATCATGCCCGTTATCAACGACTTGCCAGCAAATATTCGAGAAAATATCATTTTTCAGCAGGATAGCGCCCCTTACCACACGGTTGCACCGGTAGTAAATTTCTTTAATCAACATTTTCCATTGTGGACAGGAAGACATGGTTTAATATCCTGGCCAACACAAAGCCCTGATTTAAGCCCTTTAGACTTTTTTTTGTGGGGTGCACCAAATAAAGTTTATAAAAATAGATCTAATAATAGAAATTAGTTAAATGCAAAAATGGAGGCTATTTACACTTCATGTATCGCAATGGACGGTGGCCATATTGAAAATTTTTTATAATCTGTTTTAATCATGTTTAATACTCAGTTAGTTATTAGTTATACCGTGTGGCACAAGATATTTTTTTTGTCTCTCCCTTATTTTCGTAAACATTAAATAATAAGAACATAAATTACATAATATTTCACTTTTATTTGTATTTTCTAACATTATTTATAGTCGCTATCTGTGTTAAGGAAATGAGAATAAGGCTTAGTTTACGACATTTTTATTTTAGCCCACTTCATCTGTTTACTTATATTTAAAAAAAATGGTCAAATCAGAAAACGGCTAATAAAATCGAAACTGTTCATTTTAGGTATAGGACATATATATGAGTAATGATAGGTAATTGAACGCTGAATCAGATGAAATAAAAATATACAGGGTGTTCTATTTGAAAAACAGGAGATTTTTACATTTAAAGTTCTGTTTGTTTTGCTGTCCATTTTTAACACCCTGTATATTAATTGGTAAGACCAGCATGGAAACTCGTTGAATTGTACCCTTAGTAATGTATGTTTAGGATATTAGTCAGTTCCATTAAAGTTTTTTAGGTAAAAATTTTTTTTTTAAATGTTTTTTTAAAAAAAAATTCTAAAAACTCAATTTACTCAAAAACGATAAAGATTCAAATATAGATGTTATTATAAAAACTTTCGCAAATTAACAGTAGAATCGAAATATGTAATAATATATAGGGTATCCCATTTAAATTAAGAAAGTTGACATGTGTCACGTCAAAACGAAACACCCTGTATAAGCAAAAGTGAAATAAAATAAAAATTTATTTGAATCCAAACAACTTTTGTATTTAACTTTTTGTCGTAACTATTACCGTTTTCTAGATAAGGTACTGTATCACCATAAAATGGCCACCCTGTACAATAAAATTTAGAGTCTTATTAGAATAAGGCAGCCATCATTAAATACGTACGGAAGTGCACGAAATTATGATTGCAGCCGATTTCAAAACTATTTTTTTTTATATATATGTTATATTTGAACCGATTTTTACCACAAATTATTTATTTAATTTTAACTTACCAAATCGTCCTAGCTTTTCGATTCATATCTTATTATGTAACTTATCAATGCTAAAGAAATTATTAATAGGTACGGACTTATGTCATAGCACGACAGTAAAGAATTCTCAAGTAATAATAAATAAATCTAAATATTAAGTTTTAAGGTCATAGGCCAGGGAATTGCTCGTATATATATTAATCTAACATCTAAATGTAAACGGAATCAGAAATTAATCACATCCAATGTTTTCTAAAAACATTGAGACAGAGAGAAGGCTACAAATTAAGAAGAAATATAGGGAGGTCTATCATTTTTGACATAATTACAATAGTCACATTGAACCCATCTTTATTAATAATATTAAAATGCTATATTCATTAGAGTTTGCAATGGAACAAAATTTAAAAAAATTGGGAATGGAACGATTTTTATCTTTTAATATATCGGGTGTTTTATATGGCCATATCATTTAATTTCAGGCCCTCTCTCTTAAAATTTCTTCCATTTTCGATTCAAATGTGAAATATAAAAAAAGATGCCGTTTGTACCGAAAATTTAAATGGAAAAAATGGGACATGAAATGTATACCTATAGATGAAAATTTTTAATAAAACAAATATTTGAGCGTTGATATTTAAATTTTGATCAAAGCTCTTAGCATATTTACCGAACAAGAGAAATATCAGATATCTTTAATGAATCCTCAAGCCCCTAAATTATATTCTTTTATTAAGTTATATAAAAACGATATGCCTATTAGACCAGTAGTTTCTTATATTTTAGCCCCAGCAATAGTTCTTTCCAAAAAGTTAATAAACATTTTATTAAAATATTGTAATTTTAAACCTAAATACAGTATTAAAAATAGCTTTCAATTAATAAGTAAAATCAATAATTTAACTATTCCAAATTACGCTAAATTAATATTCTTTGATGTCCAAAATCTATTTCCAAGTATACCGTTATCTGATGTGTTAAGTGGAAGAACTTCTTACAAAAAATAATGTTAGTCAGATTTATAGACAAGACATCTTAGAATCTTTATCTACCTGCTTGGATCAAAATTACTTTTAATTTTTAATTTAATAAGACTATGTATATTAGTAAGGAAGGTTTAATAATGGGAAACCCTTTAAGTCTTATTTTAGCAGAGATATTTATGGACAATCTAGAAAGGAAAATACATGAATATCCCTAAGTAAAAATTCTATATATTGGTATAGATATGTTGATGATATATTAGCATGTTTTACGGGTACTGAAAGACAATTAAAATCTTTTTTAGATTATATAAATAACCTACACAAAAATATTAATTTTACTGTTGAATTAGAAAATAATAAAGCAATTAATTTCTTAGACTTAACAATTACTATCAAAAACAATAAACAGGATTTTCAAATTTTTCATAAGACCTTTCATCCAGATATTACAATACACAATACAGCCAATCATCCTTTCGCACATGAAATATCAGCATATAATAGTTTTGTCCCTAGATTGATCAACATACCTCTAAGCAATGAAAGTTTTACTAAAGAATTAAATATAATAAAACAAAAAGCAATTATTAATGGTTATAATGAAAATCTAATAAATAAAATAGTAAAAGATAAACATTATAAAAAAGCATTAAAGCTTATCCTTCTAATAACTTCAAAGAAAATAATAAATTTGAGACTTTCACTTATACAGGAAAAATAACTTCAAAGGTTACTTTAGAAAGTAATTAGTAAGTAGCAAGTAATAGTTATTTAGAAATAAAGGTGTGACGGTTGCTTTTAAGACTAACAATACCCTTGGTAGATATATTAAAAACAATAAGACAAAGACCAAAAAAGAGAACAAATCGAGGGTTAACAAGTTAAATTGTTGAACTTGTTCAAAATTCTATATAGGACAAACAGCAAGAACATTTAAAAAAATAATTAATGAACATAAGTCAAGTTACAGAAATCCTTTAATAATATTCCAATTATTCTAAACATCTAATTCAGGAACACCATACTGTTAATGAGAAATTTGAAATTTTACATGTAGAACAAAAAAGTAATAAACCTAATTTACTAGAAATAAACAAACATAAATATAACAACATATTATTAAATGATCAATTGGACCCAAATAGTTCCCCATTGTTAAATTTGTATTAAGCAATAACTAAAATTCGAGAATACTCCACCTGTATGCGTAATAACCGTAATTATAAAAATAGGTTCAGATACTTAAATAATATTATTTGTGTTGCATTGCCATTTAAGATCAAACATCTGATGAAGCTACAATGTTGGAGAAACAATTGTTATGTTTTTTGTTTTTTATTTTTATTTTTGTAAAATAAATTAAGTGGAAATTTTAAACAAACGTTTTTTGTTTATTGAGTTAAAATACTATGTTTTTCTTTTTAGCTTTTTTTTTACATCGGTTCTATTTTTTTTAATATTTTGTTCAGATCATATTATATTTTTTTACTTTTTGAACTTTTTGTTTTTAAATTACAACTCTAGGTATTTTTAAAATTTTTAAAATAGATAAATATAACTCCTAGAGCAAAAAAACAAATTTAAATTTGTCGTGTGGGGTTACCTTAAATAAGAATTTTATGCGTATTTTTTGGTTACCCGATATATGAAAAACTACTGATAAGGAAAAAAACATAATTATGTATAATTTGACTTAAAAAATGCCTGAAATTGTTACCCTTCGAAATGATAGCAATAGCTGGGCCATTCCAGCATCCAACAATTCATATTTATAAAATACTATGGATGGCAGGAATAATACAAAATCGGAATATATATAACAATAACTTAAAATAACAATATCACATTTAAAACTCTTTTTTTAAAACCAACTAGTATGCACCCAAATGGATCGAGATACTCACCATACTCATTGAGTAACCGAAGACTCCTATCAATGTTTACCATCATTGGCAGCATGAAATAGAACATTAAAGAGATCGAAGTTCCTTAAACGACGGTTAGGAACATTTAAAGAGTTTCTCGAGAGAAGTTGGGGACAATCAATCAGACCATTAACGAATTTGAAGATAAAGTATAAATCGAACATCAAGCGTCGTTTCTCAAGAGCAATCAGACCCATTCTTTGAAGCATATCTGAACGACGATAATCATTCAAGCTTACACTAATTTTAAATCCTACATAACGCAAAAACCGATTCTGAACCCTCCCAATAAAGCTAATAGAATTCAAATATTGAGGAGACCATACCACAGTAGAGTACTCAAAGCAAAATCTAACCAATGAAATATCTAAAGTCCTAACCCTTCCAACAGACAGATTTATGCTATTTCTACATATAAAACCCAACATTTTCTGACCTTTAACAGAAATTCTTGTAATATGCTCATTGAAGCGCAGCTTTTCATCGAAACAAATACCCAAATCCTTCACAATATCAACATACTGGAAATGTTCACCACTAACAGCGTATATGGATTCAAAGCTCTTAGAATCCTTATGGAAAGTTATGTAACAGCCTTTATTAAACATTGTCCTTATTGTTAATGTTTTAGTGCGAAGCTGGTTTTATTTTTTTATATTTTTTTTATAAATAAATTTATTTTTAATATATATATAGACCAAATTATTTTGAAAAATATTCAAGAACATTTCTGTAAAGGTCATAAAAACCTCTGTGGAGTATGAAGTATCCTTAATTCTGTAACCAAAAAAATAGAAAAATAAGAATCTGAAGACTTTAAACTTGTGGTATTATAGAAATTTGGAGTTGCAGTTTATTTTTTTAAGTACTAAATTAATTTACTTTTTTTTGCAGGTTTGACTTTGAACTCTTTAACTACTCGCTAGCTGGATACTTAGAAGTCGGTCAACCCGATGAAGATCCATCCGCACTTTTGGCAGCGATAACTATGAAAGATAACAGGCCCAATTCCATACCACACATTTACTGATTACATTCCTATTATTGTTAAGTTTTAAATAAAACTTTTATTGACCACTTAGCGTTTCTATAAAAAATCGGTAATTTCCTTTACCCGGAACCTCCCTCGTTATGAATTTTTCCTTTTATTTCGAATAGTGAAGTGTGGCCCAATTTAGAACAGTACATAGTCATTAAGCAACACATATACAGGATGCCCCAAACTCGTTGGTACGTTAGCCGTAAATCCAGATGTAACCTTTGAATTTAATTCAAATTTGGAACGGAGATAAGAGGTCAACTGAACTCTCGAAGCAAAATATTTTGACATTTCTGTTACTTCCGGTTTGAGCGGAAGTGACGTCACCTTTGTTATCTTAAATGGGACACCCTGTATTTATTAATTAATTTTGTTTCGTTGTTTAATTCTGAACATTTTTTTATAACATACTTGCACCTTTATCTTTAACCGTTTTTGAGATAATTGAGATTAAATAAAAAATTGGAAGAAAAGATGGCACTAATTAAATGGCAATTTTTTAGAAACTACTAAACATAAAGAGACAAAAATTTGGTGGTTTGAAATATTAATATGACCCAACAAGATAAATGTCATATTATACATTTATTTTATACAGGGTGGCTCAAAAATCGTATCATGTTAACACATTTTTTTTTGCAATAAGTATGATTTTTCAAATGGAACACCCTGTATATTTTCTAAGTAATGTTTTCTCTGTAGAATGCTTATTTCAAAAAGTTATAATGTTACTATACCCATCTTCAACGGTTTTTTAGATATTCAGGTTTTTATACTGGAACGTACTAAATATCCTAAAATTTGTAAAATTTAGTAGTTGGCTATGCATGATATGACAGGTTCTGGAAAAAGAAAAGTACAGTTGACTGTCAGAACAGTAACAAGCTTTGACCTTTTCTTCTCCTAATTTCAAAAATGGCAAATAATTATTCACATTCTGATATTCTTAATCTGTTTATTATTCATGGAGAATGTAATCGAATAGTGGCAAGAACATGTAGAACATTTAACGAACTATATCCCCAACTACCACCAATAAGCGAAAGAAAATTTAGAAAATTTGAGACTAATTTTAAAAACCATGGCGATATTAAAACCGAACGGATTCAGGTTAGTCCGATTACTGGAGATGAAGACAATACCATTAACGTTTTAGGATATTTTGAAGCTTACCCTCACGCTTCGATTTACAGTGCAGAAAGTGATTTGGGAATTTCCTATTCGTCTATTGAAAGAATTTTATTCAGCGCGTTGAGTTTTGCGAGATGTTTTTAATAAAAATGCAGGAAGATCCCAGTTTTGTACAAAAAGTTATTTGGTCGGACGAGTCAAAATTTACACGAGAAGGAATTTTTAACAGAAGGAACTCTTATTTTTGGGCAAAAGAAAACCCACATTTTATAAAGGAAAGAGGATTTCAAGACAAATTTGGCTTCAATGTTTTTTGTATACTAATGGACAATAAGTTTCAGTATTGCATCTACGATGAAAATCTTAATTTAGAAAAGTATTCAGATATTCTTAACAATACTTTAGGGCCATTTTTAAATACTTTAACCCCTGACGTAAGATCATCCTGCTGGTATCAATTAGATGGTGCACCGGCACATTGCACTCAACAAATTTCAACTTTGTTGTATAACTTATTCGATGACAGGTGGTTTAGACGAATGGGTCCTTGGTTATGGCCACCTCGGTCACCTGATCTTACACCATTAGATTTTTATCTGTGGGACACCATCAAGGAAAGGATTTATCAAACGCCAGTTACTTCCAAGGATGATTTAATAAATAGGTTACGCGTAGCTTTTCGAAACCTAAACGGTGAAGAAGTTAGAAGAGCTACCACTCAGCATGTTGAAACATCTATTTTGAAATGTTTAGCGGCAAATGGAGGACATTTTCGATAAGTAACATTATTTTCATCATTATTTATTTGGAATAATATTTATTTTTGTTATTGTTTTAATGGACGTATTAGTTTTAAGGCTTTTGTCCGTAATACTTATTGCCGCCAAACCCGTTTTTATGTTAATATTGTATCTAACTCTAACCTTTTCATTCTCTTTTTAAACTAACCTAAATTTGTTTGTTTAAAACCGTCAGCATTTTAAATTAACTTCAACTTTTCTGAATTTTCTTTCGTTTAGTGATGGTAGATAGGGATATTGTTAGTTAAATGTTGTACATGTTCTTGCTTCTATTCGATTGTATTTTTTGTGAATAATAAACAGATTTAGAATATCAGAACGTGAGTAATTATAGGTCCTTTTTAATTAACGCAAATCTTCTGAATTTTCAATACCCTTTATTCACCTTATGATAACATGGTAATAAAGTAATGTCTAGTTTCATAAACTGATCATAACGATAGCAAAACTCGAAACGTTTTGTAAAATTTTGTAGTTGACTAAGTTGCTCTTCTGATAGTCAACGATAGTTTGTTTTGCTAAAACCTGTCATATCATAGCCAGCTACTAAATTTCATAAATTTTAGGATATTTATTACGTTCCAGTATAAAAACCTGAATATCTAAAAAACCGTTGAAGATGGGTATAGGAACATTATAACTTTTTGAAATAAGCATTCTACAGAGAAAACATTACTTAGAAAATATACGGGGTGTTCCATTTAAAAAATCATAGTTATTGCAAAAAGAAAATGTGTTAACATGATACGATTTTTGAGCCACCCTGTATAAAATAAATGTATATGACATTTATCTTGTTGGGTTATATTAATATTTCAACCCACCAAAGTTTTGTCTCTTTATGGTTAGTAGTTTCTAAAAAATTGCCATTTAATTAGTGCCATCTTTTCTTCCAATTTTTTATTTAATCTCAATTATCTCAAAAACGGTTAAAGATAAAGGTACAAGTATGTTATAAAAAAATGTTCAGAATTAAACAACGAAACAAAATTAATCAATAAATACAGGGTGTCCCATTTAAGATAACAAAGGTGACGTCACTTCCGCTCAAACCGGAAGTAACAGAAATGTCAAAATATTTTGCTTCGAGAGTTCAGTTGACCTCTTATCTCCGTTCCAAATTTGAATTAAATTCAAAAGCTACATCTGCATTTACGGCTAACGTACCAACGAGTTTGGGGCACCCTGTATATACTGTCTTTTAAAACATTTTTATTCGTTTTTTTTAGAATATATTGCATTCCTATCAATATTTTACCAGGTTCTACCTATGCCACATACGGGCATAATTTAAAATACATTCCATAGGTGGTTTTTATATTAACACACACCGCCATTTTGTTATCTCATGGTGCATTCGTACCAGTTTATCCCTAGGTCACATTCAATTTTTCTGGAAAATTTAAAGTCGATTGAATAGAATGTTTTTACGTTGAATTTTTAAAAAATTTATTTGGTCGCTGCCATTTTGTTCCGCTATCTTGAATTCGTACCATAACTTTGCCAGTTTATCTCTATATCAGGCTTAATGTTTTTCTAAATATTTACTTAGGCCGCCATTTTATTTTCCTATACAGGGTGTAATTTAATTGATGGCTGAAAATGCAGGATATGATTTCTTGGATTATTTAAGAAAGAAAAGTTCATATGAACATACGTCCTAAACCTCTCAACTTTTGAGCTACAGGGTGTTAAAAAAAAAGTTTAAAAAAAAAATCGTTTTCTTATCATAACTTTAATACTGTTCTTAGTATTTTCATAAAAGTTTGCACGCACCTACTAAGCGCCAATAGGCATTTTTTGATGTAGAAGATTTTTTAATATTTCAACCAGTGGTGTCCGTACGAGATGTAGACTGAAGATTTTTCTAAAAAAATATGGTACGGCACTGCTTTTTCCGGAAATGAAAATTATTTTTGAAATCCTCGTTTATTTTGCAACAAATTTAAATTCTTGACATTTTTTTTGTCCGACTAACTCTTTTGGCGTAAAAGAATAAAAACAATTTTCATGCATGGCAAAATGTCTAAACTCTAATGGTAATGAAAAATTCGTTTTCGACTTAATACTCAAAATAATACTTACTAATACATTTTTTGTATTAAACTTGAACTGTAGTAGTGGCTAGTTTAATCGATTGACTTTAATTTAATAAAAATTAGACAAAAACTCATCTTACCTACAAACTGCCACATGAGATTTTAGCGATTTTGCAATGCATGAAAACTAAAAAAAAAGTTTTAACAACTTCTATGCATAAAATAAACTAATATTTAATTTAATTTAATTATCACAAGAATTGTTGAAAATGTCCTCATTCTGCTAGAATACAGGCTTCAATTCTATTTCTCATGGATTGGCGAACTCTTTCAAAAATTCCAGGAGTATTTCTTTCGGTTTGGCAAAAAAGAAAAATTTTTTACCTTAGTTCTTCTACAGTTTGAACCGGTGTAGTATAAGCTAAAGTCTTGAGGTGCCCCCACAAAAAACAGTCTAAACTATTTAAATCAGGGGACCTGGGAGGTCAAGATCGAGTTCCTCCACGTCCTATCCAGCGACTGGTAAACGCTTCATTTAGAAATTCCCTACCATCAATGCTAAAATGTGCAGGAGCACCATCATGCATGTAGCACATTTCTTCTCTTAATAAAAAAGGTACATTCTCGAGCAAAATTGGCAAATCGTTTTCAAGAATGTGGCGGTAGGATAGTCCATCCAGTCGTCCTGGAAGGAAGAACGGTCCTATGAGGAAATTTCCAACTATTCCAGCCCACACATTGACGGAAAACTGCTCCTGATGATGGGCCTCAGTAATTGCGTGTGGGTTTTCTTCTGCCCCTACATGATTATTATGGAAATTTCGAATGGAACTGCGGGAAAAATTGGCTTCATCAGTAAAGAGTATTTTGTTATCAAATAAAGGATTTTCAGCAAGTTTTTCTAAAAACCATCGGCAGAAATTTAAACGCAATGGAAAATCACGCGGCAGTGGTGCTTGAACCCTTTGAATATGATATGGATATAGTAAATTGTCAACAAGTATTTTCCAAATAAGAAAATGGGAAACATTTAGCATTACCGCAATTTTCCTAGTACATGTTTCTGGATGTTCCTCAATTGTGTTCAAAACAGCTTCCTCTAATTCTGGTGTTCTCACCGTGCGATGTGCCTTTTTCGAACTATTGTCAATGCTAAGACTTCCAGTTTCATGTAGTCTTCTGTGTATTCTTGAAAACATTGTTGCATCGGGAATGATACGATTTGGATACCTCTCTTGATATATCCGCCTGGCCATAAACGCATTCCCGTCAGCAAGTCCGTAGGTGAAATGCATATCTGCTAACTCAGAATTTGTAAATCTTAACATAGTTTACCTACTTATTTTCTTTTTATTATAGATTAAAGAAATTTTCACTATGTAAAAAACTGCAACTTTTATGAATACTTGTCAAAATAAGACCGCAACGTAATTGATCAAATGTCATTATTTTAGAAACAAAATAGAGCACCAACCTACTAGTTTAAAATAATATCGTTATACCACAAATGCATGAAAACAATTTTTATTTTTTTACGCGAAAACAGTGCGTCGGACGAAAAAAAGTTGAGAATTAAATTTATCGCAAAATAAATGAGGATTTCAAAAATGATTTTTAATTCCGGTAAAAGCAGTGGCGTAACATACTTTTTTTTAAATTCTCCAGTCTACATTCAGTACGGACGCCACTGGTAAAATTATCAAAAAATCTTCTACATCAAAAAATGCCTGTTGGTGCTTAGTAGATCCGTGCCAAATTTTATGAAAATACTAAGAACAGAATTAAAGTTATGATAAGAAAACGAATTTAATTTAATTTATTTTTTTTTAAACTTTAACACCCTGGAGCTCAAAAGTTGAGAGGTTTAGGACGTATGTTCATATGAACTTTTCTTTCTTAAATAAGCTAAGAAATCATATCCTGCATGTTGAGCCATCAGTAAAATTACACCCTGTATAACACTATTTTTTGCAAAATTTTAGCTACACTTGATAATTAGTTTTTCCATATGTCAATTGTCAGTCCAGTTTTGTACTTTTTCTATGAAAGACTGAGTTTTATCTGACTAAATAGTGATATTTTTAAACCAGAATAATTTTTACAACTTCTGATTCTAATTTTATATTTCTGAGTTCCATTTCAAGCCCTAAAAGTTTAATTCTCTTTTTTCTTATTTTTCTTTTTGATTCCAATGATAACCTGTTTTCTTCAATGATTATTAAATTTCTGGAACTCTTCTTTGAATGGCATCGAAATTCGTACCCTTTTTGTCAGTGCCGACGAAAGGGGGGAATCGGGTGTGTTTCCTCCCGGGCCCGGAATTTTCAAATAATGTATGTGGGTAGTCGACTTTATATTTAGTAGTTTTCGGTAATAAAAGCGAATGGAACTAAAAGATGTTGACCTTTTTTATTTTCAGTCGTCAACATTACATTTACTAGTTTCCGTAATACAGGAGTATGGAAATAGAAGGTGTTGACCCGGATTTTATCTTGGCGTCGCTTCTCCTTGACTATAAATGTATATTAAAAAGGGCCAATAAAAAGCGATGAATTTAAATCAAATGCCTGCATTTTGACACTGAGCAGTATCACCCTCAGGTCCAGAAAGAAAAAATTATACAGAGAAAATACTTTATAATACATATTTTAAATACAATTGTGTATGTTTTCACAAGTTATGCTGCATATAAAATGAAGTCAAAATCAATACAAAAAACGGTGTAAACAAGAATTATTAAAAATATACAGAAATGATGAAAAAAACAATATCAATACCATTGAGGACATTTTAAAGCTATAGTACTAGAGAAATTACGAAACATTTAAGATAATAGAGTATTTGATCAACACAACTGTTGTTACATTGGCCGACAGATAAAATAAAATGAATATGAATAAATATGAAACAAATAAAAACTAATTCTTATAACTAGTAAACTTTCTCCTGCATAATTTTAAAAATATGATATATTTTTACCTGCTTGGAAACATATTTTCGAATAATGTTACCATTGCTTTTTATTTATCCCTAAAAACATGGCTATTGCTTTGTAGATTCCCTGTCTTAAAAGGTACCTTAGTTTAATAAATGTTAACGTTTCGGGCTTAAGTAGCCATGTGGTCACGAAGATACAGAAATCTGGGAACCCGCGTTTTTAAAGTTATTACATTCATATACATATTAAAAGTTTAAAAAGCTTACATACAAACGTACAGAAACTTACACTTATCAAGCTTCATAACTACAACTTACCTGAATAAATCACTTTTTTTACACATTAGGAATCCATGCTACAATTGCACATTATATCTATATCAAACCACAGTTCAAGAAATAAAACGTATGGGAAATAAAATAAACAGAAAATGTCACAAAAACTTGTTTAAAAAAAGGGCAATTAGTACAGTGACTTTATACAGAGACAGTGGCGACAATAGGGTAACCAATTTTTGATTGGTTCTCCGCGTCACGTGGTCCTGGCGGCCATATTGCTGCAAAAATCGATTTGTTTACTTTTTGCCTAAATGGGTTTCTTATGAGGTTTTTTGTTTTAGTGTATTATTTTATTAGTTTTTGTGATTATTAAAACGAATATCGATAGAAACAATAAGTTCTAAGCCATTGGCCATATGAATAAATGTGTTTAAGCCTGGTTCACCTGCTTTTCGCTTGTAATCAGTGTTTGTGATAAATTTGTAAATGAAAGATTGCAAATTTTAGTATTGTCTAGAACAGTATTTGAAAAAAGTGTTTTCGGAACCCATATTTAAGGTATGTTCAATTTAAACATAGATTTAGTTATGCCAAGATAAGAGATTTTCCTTAAGCTGAAGAAATAGGGAACAAAAATCATAACCTAATTTAATAGTTTACTCTAAGAAAAGTAAAATTCTGCACATTATGACATTATTATGTTTTGGTTTTAGTTTACTGTAAAAGCCAATTTTTTGTATGTCTAGTATGTTTTACTTCAGTCAGCACCCCAATTTGAGGTAGAAGCATTCAAAGATAACTTAAAACATACAGATACTTAGTCTTTTTTAATAAAAAAAAAGTGTTTGATTTAATAAAAATGACATACTTTTATTTCTTTTTTTTTATGTAGGCAGAATTTTTTTATATCCCAGGACATCGTGTGTTTTCTACCCAAAACCTAAGTTAAAATTAAAGTTGTTATAGAAGAATTCCTCATATGTATTTTCCCAAAAGCAGCATAGTTATACCTACTGTTTGTTTTTTAGAGTTAACTAACACATTAAAAATGCCTGGTTGTGCAGCAGTAAACTGCAGTAATTCTGCAAAAAAAGGATTTTTAATGAAACCCTTTCCAAGAGACCAAGCGAGGAGGAAAGAATGGACCATTAGAATGAGAAGAGACAAATGGACACCAACGGATTATTCATATCTATGTGAGGTATGTTTTTTCACATAGTTATGTAAATGGGAATTTTTTATTTTGATTCTTCCTTGACCAATTTAATTTGTTTTAAGGTTCACTTCGCTCCTGATATGTGGGAGAAGCCACGTGTAGATGGTAAAAGAATTTTGAAGGCCAATGCTGTACCTACAGTTTTTTCATTTACAACACCAAAAGGCAAAAGAAAAGCTTCATTTCAAAGGAATGTTGTTTCCCCCAAGAAGTGCAAACTTGAAGAGAAGCTTTTGTATAGTAAGTACTCATGCCTTATTTATATTTTTTGATTTATTTTCTACATTATAAATTATTCCACATTCTAATAACTCTTAACATATTTTAGACAAAAAAGTTAATCTTAAATCACTAGTTGGTTGGTTTTTAATATGCAATAAGTTTACTCCAACAATAATAATAAAAATAACAATAATAAATAAAGAAATTGAATGATTAAGAGTATAGGGGAATTGTTTCAAAAATAATAATAATAATCATCAAATACATTGGGAATTAAATGAGATGGGCAATTTTTTGGAAATGCACTATGTAGTTTTGTAACATTAAAAATATTTTCTCCTTTTAGGTGAAGTGGCAGATTTGGACGAGGACCTCCCAAAGTCAGTTGTAGATTTTGGAGATCTCCCAGCAAGTCAGCAGTCATTGTCTTCAAACACTACTGTAAGTGAAGTGGAGGCAAATTTACCAAATTTAGTTTAATTAAGAGATTTAAGGAACAATCTTTATTTTTTACAACAGAACTAGTTTTTTATTTTTTTCTAGAGATGGAATGTCTTTTTAGAAAATATTTTGATGTTATTTCGCAACAAAATATTAATTTAAAAAATTTTTATTGCACAAAATTAATGGATTTAGATTTAGATTTACCAAATTGTCACAATCTTAAAAGTAAGATTATAAAAAGATTTATTGTATTTAGACTAAAGATTAATTCAAAGAAATATAAAAAATCCTCAAAAAAACATAGCAGTAAGTTGGTGGCTGGTAACTTATTGTAATGTGCATAAACTATTTTTTTACAATGTTAGATTTAACTGATATATTTTTTGAATGTTAACGATAAATATTAATACAATCATTTTTATTATAAAAATTTGTCAACTTTCGATTTAGATTTACCAGGTCGTCACATACTTAAACATAGTCATCAGACCCATAACATCAAGATAAGGTTTAAAAATCATTTTCATAGTCCTCTGATTAAAATGACAGGTGCTTCTATGTGATGAGTGAAAATCATTACAGTGGATTGCCAGACAATGTGAAATACATAAATTCTAAAAGGTTTAAATAAGTCATAGGTTCTTTTTAATAAATCTATAAATTTTTAAAGTTGTATTAAGGCATTCTTCCGTTCCCTGTTATTTTGCTAGTAATCTGTAGTTTGGATTATCAATGTATAGTGCTTTGATCTGTTAAAACTATATAATGTATAAAATTAGCTCTGAGCACACAAGACTAGTATTAATACCTGTTAATGTTAATTAGTATTAGTGGATCATCTGTATAAAATTTTGTATATTTTTTATTTAATAAATATCTTTAAAAAGGTATAGTATTAAAATAAATATTTAGAATAATCACTATGGCTTTTATTGATCTTTAATATTTTCTAATTTTATTATATTTACCTACATAATCAGTATTAAGGTCATTATTGAGTGCTGCTACTTGTGAGTAACTGATGCTTTTGTTACCTGCTTTGTTACTTGCCGCTTACAGTCTAGTACTACATTCAGAAGTGTATCCAACTTGTGACCTAGGTGACAAGGTGGATACGGTAGTACGGTACTTCTTATTAACTAAAACATCTATGTAGCTATCAACATATTTATTTAGTTACTTTAACAGAAACAGACTATATACCTAAAACTATCTTAAGAGTCTAACAAATTTCTGACATAAGTAGGTATGATACAGCTTCTTGAAGCACCGTGAACTTGGTAAAGTCATTAGTATTGCTAATTATAAACCTATACATCCTGCAGACTCTCTCTTAGCGGTATCATCAGCTTGAAAATTAAATGTCAATTCAGGGTCTACCCTACATACACCTAGGTATTTATCTTAATACTCTGTTTTTCCAAAAATATAATTGGATTTGATTTTCCAGCTTACAAGAGACAACACATTTTACACAACACAATTTAAATGGCTCCTTTAAAACTTTTTTAAATCTAATTACGACACAACACCACCAAATTTAAACACTCAGTGTGGAAACTGGAAAGTGACTGATAACTAATATTTTGAAAGTGGTTTTATTTATTAAACTGAATTTATGCCACCAAAAACTTTTGCTTCCTTGCTCTGCCAAGTTGAAACTGAACTTAACTCAAGCTCTTTTTAAATTTAAGAACATGTGGCAATTTAACAATAACATAATTTGACGGTAGGGTAGCAAACTAGCAAAACTTTTCATAAACAAGCATTTTGCAATTCACACAGTATTTTCAATATTTGCAATAAAAATTGATACAATAATAACAATAACATGACACATAACCTCACATTTACAGGTGGCCCTGACAGAATTTGTCAGTGTAAAGGCGGGAAATTTAAATTTCGATTTTTTTTGTGGGCCATATATCTCTTTCTAAACTAAAATTGATTAAAAATTTAATAATTAACCATTTAGCTGATCCAATTTTTTCATATTAATGTGTTAAACTTGATTAATTCAGTCATATTTTGCGAAAAACTATCGATATGTGTGCGCCCATTTAAACCTTCAGAAATTTAGCAGCAATTTGGCGGATGGGCTCTATTGTCGCCACTGTCTCTGTATAAAGTCACTGTAGCAATTAGTGACACAATGTGACATCTATCATTCAGCTTTGGAAACTAAGCATAGAGCTGACAGGAAGCTATTTACCTAGCCCACAATACTGATGTTGCCAAATTGGCATCTGTCTTTTGCCGGTTTATTTATTTATAGACCTTCATATTGTTAATCCATAACCCTAAGCTGTGCTAATTATAATTATCTGATGGCGCATTTAGCTAGCCCACAATACTGATGTTGCCAAATTGGCATCTGTCTTTTGTGGGTTTATTTATTTATAGACCTACGTATTCACAGTCTTCCGGTTCGTCTCGTCGAATGCAGACCTGTGTGTTGTTAACATAATTGGTGCCACGTGTTCGGTTTTGCTGCTTTATTTCGGAGGGAAACGGGAGACTCAACCGCTCAGTGTGGAAACTAACGACCCCGCTAGAAAGGGAGCATACGCTGTGAACGTGTGAGGCCTAGTTGTTCCTGCATTCTATCCCGTTCGTCTGCCGCAGTTCTACATAGAATATTAGCGTAACGGCCGCTACGTGGCGGGAGTGGGAGGGGTAAGGGGATAGCTTGAAAGAAAAGGTTATCTCGTGAGACCAGTAGTACTCTCAAGGGGCATCTAGTGGAAGCCAAGATGCATTAGAAAGTTTTTAAATAAAATAAAATTTAAAGATTTTGAAATACACGGGGTGACCGGGAGCTCAGAGCTCGCCATCCGGACATCCCACCGATAACGTCCCCAAACCGGAATAAAGTGTATCTCGCTCCGAGGGTCGCCGGATAAAGCGAGTAAGCTCCGGACGGGGAGCAATCTGGCAAGTTGCGAAGTGCAGTGCCAAAAACATATATTGGAATTGGAATTGGACCTTCGTATTGTTAATCCATAACCCTAAGCTGAGCTAGTATAATTATCTGACGGCGCATTTAGCTAGCCCACAATACTGATGTTGCCAAATTGGCATCTGGCTTTTGCGGGATGACTTATTTATAGACCTTCGTATTGTTAATCCGTAACCCTAAGCTGAGCTAATTATAATTATCTGATGGCGCCACAGTCTGCAACACACAGGCTCAATGTCAGTATTCTGGGTTAACTAGTTTTTCATGATGTGACTCCTAAACTAAATCAAATACAAATGAACTATTAAGGCGGGTGCCCACTGGCTAAAGCCGTATACCCCCAAGAAATTAATATTTACACTAATTAGCATTTGAGCTCTACGTTTCATGCAGCTGCAGATAATGGGCGCCCTTTCATTTATATGTTCGGCGCGTACGGCTTGGGTCAGCGGTTGCCTTTAAAGCGCGAAACATTAAAAACATGTAATTCGTTTTCGTCCATTTAGACCAAACTTAATTTTTTCTTGTATTTTGTTAGATACTTTTTTAAATATAGATTATTAACGGTTATATTTACTCTCAACATTAAAATTATCACCCATTTTTATACCACAAATTTGTACTTCATTTTTAAGTGTTGTTTTTGTAGGTTAGTTTTTACATAAAAATCATTTGGTACTTCATTGTGTTCCCCGCGTTATCCAAAAAATGCCAAATTAAAAGTGGATAAAACCTGATCATGAACACAACTGTGGCGCTGCTTGGGGGCTGAAGACTGTTTGCTTAAATTGGTGACATATGTCCGAGTATACATAAAACAGCCCCTTTTTTTGTGGGGATATAAACAAAGTTTTTGGTGCGAGTTCAACTCAAAAATAATAAACAAATTATAATTTGTTTATTATTGTTGAGTTGAACTAGTTATTTTTTTTTTGAGTGGAAGTAAAAAGGGGTCACTTGTGCATATAGTGACTTTCTTCTATAAAGTCATTGTACTTGTGCAGAGTGCGTTCTGCCATCTTTCGGCAGCGCGTTTGGCTTCATTTTTTTTTTTTTTAATCACAACTTGTAATTTTGTGGGCAGTTAGGTTTAAATATCAAACTGCTTTTGGGTAGCTTTAAGCTCTGATTAGACCTTTATTTGAGTGGATGTAAGAAAATGTATCTATATAAACAATAAAAATATATTCTATGATTTTATTCTCTGGGTTTGGCCCACTAGCATATCATTGGTGTTTTTTATGTTACGGTCAGGGATTAACCACAGCTGATTCAACACTATGACATGATTGTCCAAATAAGTGAGGTTAGACGATAGATATTTTGAAAATAAGGTAAAGAAAATGAACATTTTCACAAAAAAAGTTCAAACTTTGGGGAGCACTATCATTTCCGGCCTTCGGATATCCTCCAAAACTGTATACCCATTACAGAACAGGTTGCCGATGCGATTTAATAGCTCTAGTGCACCCCGGAAAAAATTAAAAGGAATTTTTAAATTGGGACTTGCAGGCGGAGCAGTAGGGGCTATAGTAGGTACAGGTTATTCGATCCACCTTAGAAACAATCCGAAAGATCATATTATTAATGAGCAAACTTTTATTGAAATGGTTGATGAAATACCTGATATTAAACCTAGTCGAAGTGTAAGCATTGTACATATTATGTAAAGGGCATTTAAGATTTATTCCTTCAGAATTTTTTAGATAGAACCTATGTTATCTCTATTTATTAACTGATCAGGAATAATACTTTATAAAATTTGGTGCTGGTTTCAGATTAAATTTGCCGATGATCAAACTGGTCTTAAGTTGACTTTATTCCAGTATCAAACCTGTCCATTTTGTTGTAAAGTTAGGGCGTTTTTAGACTATTATGGAATATCGTATGATGTTGTTGAAGTCGATCCTGTTTTAAGGCAATCGATTAAATGGTCAGCATATAGAAAAGTGCCTATACTGGTTGTTAAAACTGAAAATGGATATCAGGTATGTATGTACATTATCTGACCTACTAAAATACACAAAAGTATGTCTTTCGCTGTGTTAAAATAATACTTGTCAAGTCGAGGGGTAAGCTTCAAGTATGAATTTTGACACCTATTTCACTATTGCTTCAAAATATTGTGCATTGCTTCAAAAGTTAATACATTTTTTGTACTATTGCTTACATTTTTTTCTATTGCAGTGTAATTACTGCTCTCATTCTATCATTGCTTTCTCTTATTTTTAAAGTAAAAAATAAATAAAAATTACCATATACCAGACCTGGTAATGTTCTAATTCTGTTAGAATCTGTGTTAAATACCTTGGAAGAGGCAACATGCTATTTATATCCATCTGACACATCTGTTTTTTAAGAAATTCATCACATTCTGCTGGAAAACAGAAAGATACATCTTGTTTATCCAAAGAAGGTTGTTTTCATTAAAAATAAACTGTGTCAGAGCAAAGTTTTAATGTGTTTGGCTGCCAAGGGATAAATTTAAGCATCACCCTTTCTGCTGTTGTATTTCTCAAAAAAAAATCATAATAAACACAGCCTAGATAAGCAGTGACTATAATGTGTATGTTATGGTTGGCTGGACTGTTCATTTTAAGAATTTTCTCAATAAAATCAATTTCCTATTGACCCTGATCTCTTAGGGGCCATTCATTAATTATGTAAGGAAGATTTTGGCTATTTTGTGAGTTGTTAATAGGCTCTTTATTTTTTTAGCCGTTAAATGATAGTACGATGATAATATCAGCCCTAGCAACATATTTAAAAGACTCTGATAAGTCATTGCCTGATATTGTTAAATGTTTTCCGTTTATAACATTTTTTGATGAAGGTGGAACAAAGAAGAACGAAATAATGAATAGATACTTTTTGATGTTGAGTGATCGTCAGTTCCGAAAAGAAGATGAAAAATTGTTAGGGTAAGCATTGCATCTTATGCATGTATACATACAAAATGTTTTTCTGCAATTTGAAAATAACTGTGATAGTTTCTACACAATTTGTAGGTGCAATTAAGGTTTCTTACATTTCCTTTACTAATACCACTATAGGAAAACCATTTTTAGAAATGATAATAAGAAAATTGATATTTAATATGATATCTGTACATTCTAGGGAAGAAAGGTATTGGAGGCAATGGGCTGATCAGGTATTAGTGCATACTCTTTCACCAAACGTCTACAGAACAAGGGAAGAAGCACTTCAAGCTTTTAATTGGTTTTCAGATGTCGGGGAGTGGGAAAAGAATTTTCCTTCTTGGGAAAAGAACCTTATGGTCTATGTGGGTGCATCTGCCATGTACCTAATTGGAAAACGACTGAAGAGAAGGCACGGTTTAAAAGATGATGTGAGAGAGAGCCTTTATGACGAATGCACAAAGTGGGTAAGTTCTAAAACATTAAAAGTATGATTGAAATTTGTACTTTTATTATTCTGGATAAAATCTGCTCAAGTAAAAGCATTAAAACAAATTATTTTTTCAACATCTAAAACTCCAATTGATCATTATGCAACACAAAATACACATTTAACTTAAACTCACCATTTATCATTTCCAAATCTCAGTGAATTGGACATTTTAAAAGAGGGCTTTTTTATACCATTTTGTTTTAATTGTACCTCTTTGTGAGCTTTAGACCATCTGAGAGTTAAAAAAGAATGAAAAAGTGTTGCAGAAATTGCTTTTTTGCAATTTTTTACCTCTAGCCAAAATATTGAAAATTATATTAAATTTATAAGACCACGAAATTCTGCACAAAACTGATTGTCATGATGTTTTTTTTTTTGAATGGTAGATTTTAAAGTCATTGGGGGTCCAGTTTTACAATTTATTTTTGGCACTATTGGGGAGGTTTGACCAACTGAATTATCCGATGGTCTTACTGTGAGATCCTAATCTTGGCCTTATAATTATGCAATTGCTCTATATACAGTATTTTAGCAAATATTAGCGAACATATTTTATTTTTAATTTTTTGACTTGCATAAGGTTAGAAAATGCACTTAAAAAATGGCAGTGCTTAAGAGACTAAGAAAGTAAAACATAATATATATTTCTCCATGTTATTTTAGGTTAGAGAAGTCAATAAGAAAGGTACAACTTTCTTGGGAGGAGACAAACCCAATTTGGCTGATCTAGCAGTGTATGGAATCCTTAATAGTATTGAGGGCTGTGCGGCATTCAAAGATTTACTAGAGAGAACAAAAATAAGAAAATGGTATTTCTCTGTGAAGGACGTAGTCTCTCAACACCAGGGAGCCAGATTTATATAGCAATTTTCTTAGAATTGGCTGTGTATTTATTTTTGAGTTATGTGACATGTGAGCTAAATTTAAATGTATATATGGTTAATTTATTGTAAACTATTGGTTCAGGTTGAGTGAGTTTCGGCTTATTTATTAAGCAGAAATGGTGGGCAGTTCTTTGTTTTGACTCGTGTTTAATTGTTACTTGCCTTAGCACAACAATATATTACATCAAAAAAGGCAGTATGTGATTTTTTGTTTCAGGACAACAAATAAATAATTTGTTATGAAAGAAATTGTGTTTATCAAGCCTGAAACTTTAGTGTTAATTGATATCCTTATTAAAAATCGGTTGATATCTGAAGGGTAAAAGAATCTACAACCACTAAACCTCTTTAATGATTAAACATAATAATTGTTTACTACTGGTGTGGGGTTCTTTTTAATGAGTTCAGGATAGTTGTGCTTTGTTGAATTAAGGGTGCAAGGGATCATGTAATATACAGAAATATATTCAAGATAACGACCCTAAACATTCAAAATTATTAAAGAAGAAAGAAATCAATGTTGTTAAATGACCATGTCAATTTTCCAACTTCATTCCTATAGAAAATCCTTTTTAGTAAATAAAACCACTTTTTCTCTTTCTTAAATAGTGTTTTATTATTGATACTTAATTATATAAAAAATATTGTAAGAGTTATCACAAAATCCACTTACATTAGCTATAGACTATGTTCAATCAAATATTTACAGACTATAATATGTTAGGAATAATTTAAGAAAACATTTAACAACTGACAAATAAATAACTAAAGTATAAATAAAAAAAAACAGATAGTCATCAGGGTATGTCTTTAAGAGTAAATTAGTTACAAAAAATTACTAAAGCAAAGAGAGCTGTGCCAAAGCAAATCACTGTTGCAAGTTGCAATATGTAAGTACCAATAGTACAATGGAATTAATCAATTTGTAATTACAAGTTTTTGTTTTTTGTTCACCTGATGACTTTGTTCCTAAAGTAGACGATTCTAACTACATATCACATGTCACTGTATTTAGTATCTCTGTGTCACTTGTCTTATCCAGTCTAAGTAATGAGCGACCCTGATGTATACTCCAGGCACTCCCGCCTGGCCGCACCCAATACCCCAGCTGACCACGCCTACTACTTGCCAGGTTCCGCCCCTCTCACAGACCATGGGGCCACCACCATCGCCTTTGCAGGCGTCTTTGCCTTCTTCGCCTCCAGCGCAGATAAATCCTGGGTGTAGTTTGAATTCGTAACCTGTAAGAATGACACAGAAGGTAAATCTAACAATTTGATACTTTGTAATTGATATATGAGTATAAGTTTTGTCAGAGATAGAGTAGACTTTGAATAGACGGTTTATCCATTGCAAAATAAAAGTCCCAACCTCTTTTAAGCCTAACTTTTTTATTGTATTTCTAAACAAATAGATCCAAGTCACGTTTCTGGCAACACGAAGCCAAATTTTGTTGCTTAAAAGAAGAAAAGAAAGCTATATTTCAAAATATTTTATACAAAATACAAAGTGAAATGCATCAAATTGAATTTAAAATGTAAACGAATATATGCAAGACAATAATTATATCACTTACCACGAATTACTCTCTCCCCTATTAATCATTATCATTAATATACTTGTGAAAATAATATTTCTTAGATGAGTCCTATGCAATTGTTTTTTGAACTAACTTCTCAATACTTTTAAATTTATTTGGTAATTTGTTAACGAAATTAATTGCACAATAATAACAATTTGTTTCACTCAGTGTTCAATTATGTTCTAGATAATTATAGTCAAAATTATTCCTTTTAGTATAATGACAATAATTTATTTTGAGTTTAGCAAGTTTATCAGGATATATTTTTTTTATAAAATATTTTCGCAATATAACTGTTATACTGTTAAAGGGTTTTGTTTTTTAAATATTCCACCTAATGATTGACTAAAATCTAAATTCATTAATATTTTAACAAACGGTTTTTTATTCCTAATGAAAGTTTCTTTTTGCAGATTTGATATATTGCCGCGGAAAATATATTCCAAAATGTAGCACCGATTTGTAGTTACTAAAATGTACTATTTTAGTATTTTAGAGACATTCAAATCTAAATATTTATTTATCATTAAAACAAATAATAATTGGACTAATTGGAGATTAGACGCCAATAATTCTCAAACTGCAACCGTGACTGTGGCACTATGTGCGGCGAATTGTTTAGGTTAGTCCATTGAATATATTGCATATTCTTTTTATATATAGGATATATTGAGTATAAGCAAAATTCATTAAGTTTTTTACGTGAGCTACCAAAGCTCCATGGTAGGATATTGGAGTTGAATTGAAGAGGTCTTGGATTCAATTTCCAACTGGCGATGCTTTTTTCTCATCAAAACGCATAATTTTGTATGTAATTAAGTTTTAAATAACGGACTGCGTGTTTGATTAGCTCTATACCGGGTGTCCGGGAAAATGTGGGAGATCTCTCGGACTCAGATAGAACATTAAAAAATAAGATGACAAGTTCCCATAAATTTTTTTCTAGCGGCCCTCCCTAGAGAGATACGGCCCCCTAAAGAACCCCACTGGAAATCGGTTTTTCTAGAATAACTTTTAAACGACTCAATATAATTTAACGAAAATTTAATATGATAGACAGTAGTAAGGACCTCTCAAAATACTCCCTTAAAACATAATTAGCTTGTTTAGTTTACCAGGGACGGACTAGATTGTACATTTTAACGCTCAAATTTTTAACACCCTGTATGATAAGGAGTTAAAAAAATAAATTTGGATACCTTGAACATTAAGCTAAAGAAAAGGAACTCTTGTTCATTGTCGATAAAATGAACCGTTTTCGAGAAAAAAAATAATAAAAGTATTAATGTTTTATTATTGTTTATTTATCAGTATTAAAGAATGCACTTTTTTACAAACGTTACTATGGTACGAAATAAATAATCTCGCATTGACGTGTGCATTTGAAATCTTCTTGACACGTTGATCTTTTTGTACCTACTTCGATATTAATTTATTAAATTTTGAATACCTTGGTAAATTTAATTCGATAATGGGATACACATTTAGTGAGTATGCAGATATGCATCTTATGTACGGACTTGCATCTTGCAATGCTTATGAAGCAAGAAGGTTGTATGGAGAAAGATATCCTAATCGCAATATTCCAAATGAGAAAACATTTCCGCGAATTGACTCAACATCTAAGAGAAACTGGTGGGCAATTCTCAATTAATAAGGTAACATTATTGACGTTCATTAATTATTTTTAGGAAGTTTTGGGAAAAGGAGTACTGATGCTGGTGTGAGGAGAAAGTACGTACGGTGCAATTGGAGGAAGATATTTTGGATACTGTAGCTGATACTCCCTCAATAAGCACTCGAATATTAGCCGCGCAGCTTCATGTGTCAAAAAGTACAGTTGCTGAAGTACTTAAAGAACAGTTGTTATACCCTTATCATCTGCAAAAAGTGCATCAACTACTTCCTGAAGATCGAAGAATCCAGTTCGCAAACTGGTTGTTAGATCAACAACGAACAAACCCAAACTTCATTAGCATTATTCTTTTTACCGATGAAGCAGGATTTACCAAAGATGGTATTGTAAATTTACATAACTCGCATGTATGCTGATGAAAACCCTCATGCCACTGTCGTTCATCATCATCAACATAAGTTTCAATCCATTAATGTTTGGGCAGGAATAATCGGCAATTTTTTCATTGGACCATGCGTATTACCGGCACGATTGAATGGTGAACTTTATTTAGAGTTCTTTCAGAACGCTTTTCTAGATTCAATAGAGCATTTGCCACTTGAAACCCGCCAAAGGTTGCATTTTATGCATGATGGAGCCCCACCCCATTTTAGCGTTGCTGTACGGGACCACCTAAATAACGTCTATGGAAACCGTTGGATAGGCAGAGGAGGTCCCATTGCCTGGCCTCCACGGTCTCCCGACCTAACGCCAATGGATTTCTACCTGTGGGGTCATTCAAAACCTTGGTGTATTCCTCTCCGGTTGCTACTAGGGAGGAACTTTTACAGAGAATCACGTTTCATTGCGATATGATAAGGAACAATGCTGGGTTGTTGTGGCGAGTACAGCAGTCCTCAATTCGTCGTGCCCGCGAGTGCATCACAAATCACGGAGCACATGTTGAACCCACTTATGAAGTTTTTAATTGACTTTTTTCTATTTAGCGTATTAGGTTGTTCAGGATCAAAACATATTTAATACTCCCAAAGTTGTATTCTTTTATTATTTTTTTTTCTCGAAAACGGTTCATTTTATCGACAATGAACAAGAGCACCTTTTCTTTAGCTTAATGTTCAAGGTATCCAAATTTATTTTTTTTAACTCCTTATCATACAGGGTGTTAAAAATTTGAGCGTTAAAATGTAAATCTAGTCCGTCCCTGGTAAACTAAGCAAGCTAATTATGTTTTAAGGGAAGCATTTTGAGAGGTCCTTATTACTGTTTATCATATTAAATTTTTGTTAAATTATATTGAGTCGTTTAAAAGTTATTCTAGAAAAACCGATTTCCAGTGGGGTCCTTTAGGGGGCCGTATCTCCGTAGGGAGGGCCGCTAGGAAAAAAATTTATGGGAACTTGTCATCTTATTTTTTAATGTTCTATCTGAGTCCGAGAGATCTCCCACATTTTCCCGGACATCCTGTATATTTAAACAAATTATAGCAAGTCGCGGAATGCAGCTTGAGAATTAATCGTTCCTTAAATATTAACATGAAGGTGTCACTACAGTTTATACCGTAAAACGAATACGAATTCGTTTTACAGTATAAACTGTGACGTCATTACTTCTTGAAGTGCAATTCTGTTTGACCGACCGTTATTTTTTTGTGGAAAAACAGATTTATTTTGTTGTGTGTTGAATAAAATGAATTGAGATTATTTGTATGGTAACATATTGTTGTTCCCTTGATAGGACTAACTCATTAGGAGTAGGGATAGACGATCCGCTCTCAAATATCGATATTTCGGAGCGATCCAGATAGGTGATTAAAGTATCGGGCAGACAGAAAAAAATCGTATTTAAAAGAATCGGTACTCCAAATATCAATACATTAAAGGTACGGAGTATTATTTTTGAAATAAAAATAAGTTAGAAATAGAAATAGGGAGACGATTGAATTTGTTATTTTTAAGAAATCAGAATCAATGCAACCCCATCGATTTTAAAGGAATATATTCTTTTGGTATAAGAAAGGTATACAAAAGTTTCTTTTAACTATTACCTTTTCAAATGTTTTTTTGCAAACAAGTCTAATTAATTTACTTTTTATGATTAAACCGAAAATTGACACCGTTTTTGAGCAATAAGACAAGAAACTTCAACATAGATAATTGGGATATTCCCGGCTATTAGCTTAATCGTCGCTCTCACCGCTGTCTGTTATCCCCCATCCGCCCTCCCCCCTATCAGTTATAACTAAACTTCAAAATTCTACTCCTGTAAAATCTCGTAGAAATATTTACAGTGGCATACTAGCAGACTTTTTAATTTAATATTTAGGGGATTTTGTGTTTTTTCGCTAGATGACGCCACTACTAGTATATGAGCTATATTACAGATCGAATGGTATCGATATACATGTATCGTTTTAAAAATATCGATACAAAATATGAGGTATTGAAAGCAAAAGTATCGATATCCTTGAATATCGGATCGTATCATGCATCGCTAATCAAGAGTGTTGTTTTGAAATGCTTATTCACATCCGTTTGGTGCGTATATAAAGCAGATTGTTGAGAACATGAATCCTCTGAGAAAAAAATCACATCGCAGCTGCAGTCTTTCTCGGCATATAACTAACTTTATAATGCAGTTGTGAATAGAGTGTTAATATTTCTCATTTGAGAAAAGAAGAATTAACATCATTCGGCAACTGGAAAAGGTTTGCCCGTTCAAGTATCTGCACAGAACGAATTACTGCTATCACTCAGGGTTGATATAAGTTTTGGCAGACAGTTGGAGATGATATAACCATCGCAGTGAAAGGAAAATCTCACAAATTCTCTGTCCCAATAAACACCGCGGTGTAATGGTATGAGAGCGAAGATAATTGTTAATAATGTTAATGGCTCCATATAAAATGGTGACAATCTTCTTCCTTAAAGAGAGGACAGATTAAAACATCCCTTGTGCACCCTTCACGTATAGTCCGGAATACCTTTTAGAGCCACTAATCCACATTTCTCAAAGACCTCACAGGCTAACGGGACAGAAATATATGAAATGAATCCTACTAATGGCACAATGTTTTCCTTTGGGGACCTGTTAAATACGCAAAGGAAAATAGTCAGAAGACATATGTGAATCATATGATAAGTGACATCATAGACCTGAGAATCTCAGACTTTTGGATAAATCACAAATAAAGGACCAGATGATTACCAAAGTATTAAATGCTTATCTATGTACGTTTGGTGTCTAAATCCTTCTCAGAATGTTAAGTGAAAACATTTGCCTCAACTCTATTCATGTGATATATGGGTACCTGAACTCAAAGAAATCCCTGATAATAAAACTAACAAAATAGGCACGTTTTATTGATTCTAAGCGAGCTGTGGAAGTACTTAGAAAGAAGAATGTTGAATGTCCACAAACAAATATAAACGGCATCGCAATAATGGGAATAACTGGTTGAGAATAAAAACACTGAGATATAAATTGACTAAACTCGTCTCAGAATGCAATGCAATCTGTAATAAAACTATCACATGCTAAAAAATATAAATACCACTCTCACCTAATCTGGTATTTTGTAGCTGCCTTTGGCACTGACCAAATCCAACAATGGGCACATCTACTTCCTTAAGAATGTTTTGATATTTCCCAAAGTCACCGAATGCATCTTTACCCCATCCAGTCGTCCAGCACCTTGCACCAGTGTAGTCGTCCTAAAACAAATCAATGATAATAATATTTGCCAATCAATTGTTGAAATGAAAATACAAGCATTGTTAATATTTTTTTTTATTTACCTGTGGATGTGGTAAACAAGCTGGCGATATATGAGGGCTTTTGTTAAAGTCAACTGGAGCGCTCATCCTGAGAATGGCAACGTCGTTTGCCAAGGTTCCAGCGTAGAATTCTGGATGAACAGTCAGTAAGGAAATGTCACGTTCAATGTAGGGGTAGAATTCGACGTCGTGGTTTACATCCCATTCGCCCAAACGCACGCGAAGATCGAAGTTGGTGTATCTATAAAAGAAGAGAAGTTTTTATTTAATCAGAATTTATTCAAAGTTCATTTCGAATTTCCTATAGTTGTGGTTTGTCATGTGACATCTTAATTAAGCAAGTCGGATAATGTTGTTTGATTATCACAGACTGAATTTAAACTTTGCGAAAACCGTATATCCGGAAAATATCGTTCTCGTTTGCGTCAAAGCATTGCTTTGCATTTATTTCTTGAAAAATAACTTTAATAGAAGAAATAAATTCCTCATTTGTACGCCTTCATATCTACTTTCATTTTACAAGATAAACAATATAAATTGCTGGACAAATAAAACGGGACAAAGCATATTTTTGGTAAAATTCAAAGCAAAAACAGATTTTGATCTTATTTTTTTCTGTATGTGATTGCGCAATCCCCCTACTTTCTTTCCTCTAGGCGATAATCGCTAGTGCAATAATAACTGCACTATAAAGGGCAATATGTGAAATCCTTTCATTTTTTTCAAATTTTGTTAGTTCCGAGAATCTAAGAAATATAATTTTTGAATTTTTTGTTCATGGCAAAATGATCCATGGACGAATACCAAAAAACAATTTCTACCGATTTTGCCTAGCTCCATTTGTTTTCACAGTACATGGTTTAATCGAGAAATTCGATATTTCTTCAAACATTAATCCACAATTCAGGCTGTTTTATTATAATATGACTAACACAAAGATATTATACCGGATCTGATAGAGATAAATGAACGGCAACTCAATTGTTTTCTTACTTAAATTTTTTTAGGATTGTCACTCTCAAACTGCATGTCTGTTACATTAACGGTTAAAATTTCTGATTCTCATGCGTATTAGGTAGAATGGAACCTTTTTGCCCAAACGGTTTTTTGGTTTTAAAGCTACCTTCATTTGTCACGAAATAAACTATAAACATTTTGAACTTGAAGAAACATTCTTCAATTGTTTTCTAGCGCCAACATGAATTAAACAAACCACTGGAATCGCATTATTAATACAGAGAAGTTTGCAAGGGCTATTTTGATTTTTGATATTATCGAACATATTTGCTACAAATATGACTAATAAACTCACTCCCGGAAAATTGAAGGACTTTCTTTGGCTGTGAATCGTGTATTTCGTGACAAATCTACCGGGGATTGGAACTACGCAAAAAACAGTTCGGTAAAATGTCTCTAATAAATTAGTATTGGCACGGGCATCAACATATTTTCACCTTTCCATATCACGTATAAATTGTGCGGGGTGTCCGAAATAAGACGCCCTCCTTATTTTATTAAAAATCATAAGAGAAAAAATTGAAAAGAAAAGTTTCGTAGTTTGGTCTAAGCTTTAACTTATCCAAATATCATTTTTTACCTGTCAATATCTCAAAAACAAATTATTTTTCGGGTATTGTGGTTTTAAAAAAAATACTTAGAATTAGTAAAGAAGGAAAAATAAGAAAGTTCAAACCTATTCCAAAAAAACGAGTACCCTGTATAAATAAAAAGTACATAAATTAAGGTTACAGGCCAAGCCACGAAACTTTCCTTTTTAATCATCTTCTCTATCTCCTATATTTTCCGAGATAAGGAGATAGGGCGTCTTATTTCGGACACCCCGTACATTACTGCGGCATGAGCTAGAAAAAGTTTTAAAAAAGTGAGCAATGTGCGTATATATTTGAATTTGCCAGACTTCATTTTTATATTTCTTATGTATCACACTCGACATTATAAAATTAATTTATCCCATGGTTTTTCTGCAAAAAAGACAAATAAATTAATTTGTAAGAAACGTAGTTAGTCTTGCTTAACCCTTGTACACCAAAATTCGTTAAAATAAATTAGCTGGAGACAAATGTTTTTTTTTGTTTGTTTTTTTGCTCTGGTATTATTTTGACACAAAAAAAATTCGAAACGAAAACAAGTTCAAAATGTTTGCAGTTTATTTCGTGACAAATCAAGGTAGCCTAAAAATCAAAAAACCGTTTGGGCAAAAAGCTCTAGACACTCTACCTACTATTCACTTGAGAATCAACAAATCTTAACCGTCAAAGACAGGCAGTTTAAGAGTGACATTCCTAAAAAAAATTTAAGCAAAAAAAAATTGAGTTGCCGATCATTTGTCTCTATCACATCCTGTATAAAATCTGTGTGTTGTACTTCGTAAAAGCAGCCTGAAATATAGATTAATTTTTGAAAAAATATCGAATTTCTCAATTAAACCACGTACTGTGAAAACAGATGAAGCTAAGCAAAATCGGTAGAAATTATTTTTTGGTCATCGTCTAGAGATCATTTTGCCCAAAAACTAAAATTATTTTTTTAGATTCTCGGAACGAACAAAATTTGCAAAAAATTGAAGGATTTCATATAACGCCCTGTATAACGCAGTTGTCATTTGCACGTGCAGACAAAATAAGATCAAAATCTTTTCTTGCTTCGAAAATATTCGTCTTTGAATTTTAACATATACTTTGTCCCGTTATATTTGTCCAACACTGTATTCTCAAAATTTAAACTCTACTATTATTATAATTGAAATACTTACTGTTTAACACAATGGGCAGCAGTAATTATATGCACCGGGTCGATAAGAGTACCACCACACACATACACACTCTCTTTGGGATCTTTCTTCAAGATGGCTACTTGCCAAGGATATTCTCCGAATTCCGAGTCACCATCTACGTAGACTGGATTCTTGATGCGTCCATTGATGCCCTGAGAATGTCTGGTACCGCAAGTGTTTCTTTGAACTGTTTGTGCTGGAGGTCTGTAGGTTCTTCGGCAACAGACGTGGCGGGGTCCGCAAGTCTGGGGTCTTCCATAGTACGCTTGGCGCTAAAAACGGATAGTTTTAGTTTAGGCATGCGTAAAAGGTTGCAGATACTGTTAATTCAATTACTGAATAATACGTGTTGTAATATTCCATCTATACTATTCGTTCTGGAATTGAACTGCCTATTCTTGCTAGACCGATGGATTTGTTATGGAGTATAATAATGAAATGGTTGATTTAGATCCTTATTTTAGTGCAGTAACATGATATGTTATCTATATTTATACGGGGTGTCCCACGGAGAAGTAATACTTTTTGCGACTTAATTGCTCGAAAACGAAAAATGATATCGAATGGCTTAGATTTCTCCCAGTTTTTTCTTGTCAGTGTTATCATACTATCCCATTTATCCTAGGATCGCAGAGAAATACTTTTTTTTTTGGAGTAAATTACTGTTTTATTTTAAATTTGACACCCTATATATTTTTATGGTCTTGGATAGCCTGACACTTCTTCTTTTCAAAAATACATAGTTTGAGGATATTTATTTTAAGTTCTTAGATTTTAAAAGTAACTTTGTAAATTCTTGCTTTGAACCTAATTTCAAATTTCTTTATTACTACAAATGGGACACCTTATATATTTTTATGGTATTATTATGGTCTTGGATAGTTTGACACTTCTTCATTTCAAAAATATATAGTTTGGGGATATTTATTTTAAGTTCTTAGATTCTAAAATTAACTTTGTAAACTTTTGCATAATAATTAACCTTTCTGTTTACATGAAATGTTGCTTCGATTGGCATTATTAATTACACATTAGGAAATTATCATTAAATCTAGAATTGTTTCACATGTGTATGTAGTATCTTTGTTCGTGGGGATAATTCGCTGAAATGCTTGAATTTTGTATTTAATAATCTTTACTCATTATACTCTCTCTATAACATAACTCTCTACACCATAACTATCAAGTGTGCTTCGGAACAAAAGTATATAGACGTCATCCTGTCCACGATTAAAAATAAATTTGTTGTCAAATGCAGCTGTCAGATTTTTAATTTCTTCGATTTTTAAAATGGTTAATCAATTGAAAAAGTATTTTTAGTAATTACATATGCAGAACTGAACGAAGTCTTAGTTGTAAGGGATATAATCTATAAAAATATCTATTCGTAAAATGGCCAGCACATTGATGATGTCGAAAAGTAAAGTAGAGCGACCTTTAAAGATAACAAAATTTAAGGCATACAAAATTCAAACATTTCAACGAATTATACCCCACGCTTACGAACAAAGATACTACACATGTGAAACAATTCTAGATTTAACGAGACAATTTCCTAATACGCAAATAATAATGTCAGACGAAGCAACGTTTCATTTAAACGGAAAGGTTAATAAACATGATTGCCGCATATAGGGAGAGGAAAATCCGCGTGAATTTGTCGATTTTGAAAGAGATTCGCTAAAAGTAAATGTTTGTGCGATGTCGTCTACCAAAGTGTACGGTACTTTTTTCCTTATGGAGAATACCGTCTTTGAAGCTAACTACACAATATGTTAGAACTTTTCTTTTATCCGCAACTTGAAGAAGAAGGGATAGTTAATGACATATATTTCCAACAAGATGGCGCCCCAGAGCATTATTCAAACATTGCGAGAAATTTATTGGATCGAGGTCTTCCAAACATGTGGATAGGTAGGGGAGGTCCTATACCGTGAGCTCCGTATTCCCCAGATCTAACGATCCCAGACTTTGTTCTGTGGGGTTATGTGAAGGAAGCGTGCTACAATTCTCTACCACGAAATTTGGAAGAACTTAAAATTAACATAAGAAATGTTATAGAATTAATTCCATAGAAAATGTTTCAAAACTCATATGGACATTTTCTCTATAGATTGACTAAGTGTGTGGAAGTTAATGGAGGACACATACAATAATTGTTATGGTTTTTATTGATCTTCATGAAAATAAAACTTTTTACCTTTTGTGATTTTTTTAAATTGTATTTGTAGCAATAAAGAAATTTGAAATTAGGTTCAAAGCATGAATTTATAAAGTTAATATTAAAATCTAAGAACTTAAAATAAATATCCCCAAACTATATATTTTTGACAAGAACAGTCAGGCTGTCCAAGACAATAAAGATATATAGAGTGTCCCATTTAAAATAAAACAGTAATTTAGTCCCAAAAAAATAGGAATTTCTCCGCGACCCTAGGATAAATGGGAAAATTTGACAACATTGACAAGAAAAAACTCGGGGCAGTATAGGATTCTAGGTTTGCTTTTAGTAAATATTTACGGTATTAGCGTTTATTTGATCTTTGTCTAGTCTATTATAAAATTGACATGCTTTTTAAGTTTTGTTTTTTTTTTTGGAAAAGTTTCTTGTGAGAAGCTTGCTACAGCATTACTATGCATCTTTGTTTCTAGTAGCTGTGTAAAGTGTTGCCTGACTGAAAAGGTTTTACTGAGATAACGAAACATTTTAATTGCAATTATTAAAAAAAGCTCTCAGAGCAAAGCAATTCTTCCAGAATTGAACTGAGAGTTTACTCCCAACATTATACAAGAATTTTATTGTAAATTTGGTTTTATTCTGACTATTAAAAATTCAAATTCAAAACATGCTTGTTGATAAAGCATTACATAATAAAAGAAAAAACATCAGTATACTAAAAGTTAAGACTAAAATATTATTTGGTCACAAAAGTTAAAGTTATCATTGGAAAAATCTTGTAAATTATAGTAAACCAGTAAACCTTTCTGTTCAGTAAAGACGGTACAAACTTCTTAAATTTTATCTGTGATCCTATATTTTTTACCTCGGTTGGAAGGTGGTTAAAGATCTCAATGCTTTCATACATTTTTTGGTGAGACTACTTTCAGGAATGAGCAGTGGTAGATGGTTACCCTGTCGTGTGTTATATATACCTCTCAAGGAACGATAACATCAACATTTTCACTTTTGTACCGGGTGCATTTTTATAATTTAACAATGTTTTCTATTTTTATTTAAACAGATACAAAATAACTTTAAATACAAAATCCGCCAGGATGGTCCAACAACGTGGTAGTGCCAAAAACTTAATTTTTTTAAATGCATCACGCTATATTTTTGTTGATATTTGGATAAGCTTTTCATCTTTTTTGGTTCAGCCGTTTTCGCTCTATATTGCTTTAAAAATCCTAAAACAAGGTTTATTTTATGTGCTTTTAATCATAGTAGCCATAGACCAAAATCGCAGGTTGCTGCGTTTACTTTGTAAACTACGAAAGCAATAAGTATTAATCTAGGTAGCCATGGAAAAAATAAAACAAAACACGTAAATATTTCTCTCGGTCCTGCCGTTTTTACTCTACCTAATTTAACTGTAACCATTTAGCATTGAGATCACGAAACGACTATTATTTGATTTTCTTACCCTGTTAGCTATTCTTAACAAAATTTTAATAAACAAAATTATGTAAAGCGTTTTTATATTTTAGAATTTAAGATTTAATTTTATAATATATTTTGCAACTTAAGAATAAAAATTAATTAACAACAACTATTAAACACATAAACTTGAAATTTTATAAATGTTGGATATGACCACCATTATTTTCTATAATCCTCTTCCAATTTATTAATTGAATTTGAAATAAAATTAAAATGATTAGTATTTAAATTACATATGCTTTCCACAATTTTTCATCTTAAATCTTCCAACGTTCTGCTTCTTGTCTATCTTGTCTTTTAAACAACCCCATACAAAATTATCTAACGGAGTTAGATCTGGGCTATTTGGTGGCCAATAAATAACCCCGTTTCGGCCAATCCACATATCATAGCGGTTGTTTAAAAACTCCCTTACAGGGGCGACATTATGTGGCGGTGCCCATCTTACTGCCATATAAGATTAAAATAACTTTACAGGGGTACATTTTGCAAAAGATTCTCAATTTCATTTTGCAAAAATCTTAAGTATCTATCTCCACTTAGAGCATCTTCAAAAATAATGGGACCAATCACTTTATTTCTCAGCATACCACACCAAACATTAAGGGACTTACGACCTTGTTTAATTTCAATATATGCGTGTTGGTTTTCAGGTGCCCACAAATGCGTATTTTAACGATTATACATTCCGGCAGTTGTAAAAGTCGCCTTATCACTCCAGAGGATTTTATTAAAAAAATCATTTTGGCAGTGGCATTTGGCAGAAGTTTAATCAAAATGTTTTTGATTTATAGCAAGCTCCTGGACAGGCATCAATTTATATGGATGATGTTTGTTTTAAGTAAGTAATTTTAAAGTATTTTGAATTTTGGTTATTGATTTTCCAATCTAACCCAGGGTGGAGGCGCCGCACTGTGGTCCTTTTTAGCAATCTGTGGGTGCAAAAGTCATAAATTTTAGATGATACGATTATACTGCAATATTGTTTTTTAAATACCCAGATGACTAGGCAATTCAAAAAATATTATATCAAAGCATGCCATGACCGATTCTATAAACAAATGAGTTGCGAAGTCAAGAATTGTTTGCGTTGACGAGCCTCGCTTCGAGACAATTATTTTAGTCTTTGTATTTCAAGGTGTGATAACTTTTTTGTGAGTAAATTTTGTGGGAGTTTATTATGGAGCTAAGGCTTAATGGTAGGTGCTTAATCTTGATTATTTTAGTTTTGTTTGCATCTTGTGTTTAGTAACTAGTTTAACTGTTATATGACACCCTATTCGGGACCTAATCTAAAAAAGTTATTTTTATTAAGATGCATTAGACAAAACGTTACGTAATTGGAGGGGATTGGTTTTAATTTCATATTTGTTATGTACTTTCATATGTTAGCTACCAATACTTCATAAATTCTAGTGCCGCAACATGCCGTAACTCTATTTATTTACGATTAATTTTGATATCGTCGACTAGTAGTAAGGCAATTTTGACTTGTTGGAAAAATTTACTTATTACTATAACGCCAACGTTTCGCCACCTTGATGTGTCATCATCAGGTCTAGAAGAGTAAAGTTATAGAAAGTCCAATAAAAGTTTTTCAGTGTCTTACAAACTCGCGATGCACCTATGTCAATGTGTCTTTAATATCCTTACTGGTTTTTTCCAAAATACTTTTTATGTGTGGTGATAAAATGCCGTTATGGAATTTTCTTAACACTATTATACTAGCCTTGATGATGTCACAAAAATAAACCGAAACATCGGCGTTGTAGTAATAAATAAATCCGTTAAAAATGTCAAAATTCCCTTACTATTCTATTTATTTATTTGCGTATATACCACAACGTCTGACGGTTAGTGAAATTTTCGTGAGTTGCCGCAATGAGAAAGACTCAAACCGGAAATTTGATGTTGTAATGAAATATTTGAGGGACACGACAAATCTAGGGGAGTTTGATGAGGCCTCAAAATTTAAATTTAACAAGAAAGTTAAGAATTTATGTGGACTGTTGGCTTGTGAATGGAGAATATGTAATCGTACATTAAAAACCCTTTTACTCAAGAACAAAAAGTGGTTGGCCGGTTGCTTGACTTTCAAGGGACTTCCTGTGAATTAAGAGAAACGACGTATACAAATAAGGGACGACAAAAGAAATCTTTTAGTGCAGTCGTTCTTCAAAGAAAAGAAAGGGACAAACCATTGTACTGAAATGACGTTAAGACGAGAAGGAAAAAGGGATGGTGCTGTATTAATTAGGATTGTGTCTTCCACAGTTTCACCAAAAAAAAACAAATAGACAAAAAGAAGTCCAAGAAAATCTTCGACAAAAAATGGGCCTTCTAGTCGACTTGTCCAAGCAAGGCTATGGCAGCAGTAACACGGGAAATGTGTCTAGGAGCTTCTTCCAAAATTCTGAATTAGTTTCGGAAGCTACCGGAGTCAATAAAGATCTAATGGAAAGACTAGGTACAATTGTTCGCACAGTTTGTTCTGGATTTGTAATAAACATCAAAGCTTTTGAACGTTTTGCTGCAGAGACGGCTAGTCTATATGTTCAGGAGTATCCCTGGTTCTATATACCTTCGAGTATTCACAAACTTCTAATACATGGAAGCCTTATTATAAAAGAGGCAATCGTTCTTATAGACCGATTATCGGAAGAAGCCCAGGAGGAAACAAAGATGTCAAAAATTTCCGAGAGTTTCATTCTCGCAATTTTTCCCGAAAGGAAAACATAGAAGACATGTTTCATCTCCTTTTGGTGTCTTCTGACCCTCTTGTATCCAACATGCGGAGAGTAAAACCAAAGCGTGGTAGCAGTCTCCCTGTGTCTGTTTTGGCTTTACTAGAGGCGCCAGTAGATTAGTATTGTATATTGTTAAAAAAATGATTGTTGCAAAGAATTTTTTCATATGTTAAAAATTAATTATTTAACCTATATTGCGATTCAACATTAGTTTGTATTTAAATTAGCACTATTTGATTTGAAAAAGTACTAGTAACACTTCATTACAATTACATTAAAAAAAAAACGTAATTTGAGTATTTTTTGATTCGTATTGGCTCCTCAGCTCATCCCTTTGAAGATTCTAGCTATCGGTTACATGTGCAAATATAGTTATGTTTATTATATTGTTCATATAAAATCATTTGGCACACGTTCACAACAACATTAAAGTGCAAACTACTTTTGCACGCACAGATTGCTAAAAACGACTACTGTGCACCGCGCCGGTAGCATATTCAGTAACAGCAGACGCGCTAGACCAGAGGTGCTCAAACGGTCGATCGCGAGTGCTTTTTGAGTAGATCTCGAGAAGAAAAATTTTTTTTTATAAGTAGGTACTTAACTAAACTACAAAAATGTATTACGTAATAAAATAACACTCTGCTAGCGGCAAAAGGCGGCTTTATCAAAGGAACGCGCGGTACTTGTCAAAGAAAAGCCGCGTTTTTTATTCTTGCCTCTTTTCTAGAAATTTCGGGCGGCGCGTTTGACGGGAACATTCGAGACTTTCGTTCACGCCAATATAAATGTTGCGCCTGCAGGAATTGGAGTCATTCTGAGTTGCAACTTGAAGGCAATACTACGTCGATACAAAGTTTATTATTAAATAGTACAAAATGAGTGCAGCGAAGAAATCTAAAACGTATCATTTTAATAACGATTGGGAGGAAGAATTTTTGTTTTGTATGGTGAAGGATAAGGGCATTTGTCTTATTTGTCGTGCGTCAGTTGCGTGGTAACTTAGAGAGGCATCATAAAACGGTTCATAAAAACTATGAAAAGGATTTTCCGCCACAGAGTGTATTAAGAAAACGAAAAGTACGTGATTTGATATCTTGTTTGAAAAAAGAACATACCATGTTCACAAGACCAGCCAAACAATCAAAAGCTGCTACGATCGCGTCATTTAAAATATCTCATATATTGTCGAAACACAAGAAACCATTCGAAGATGGATCGGTTGTGTAGGAAGCATTTATTGAAGCGGGTGAGACTTTATTTGGAGATTTTAAAAATAAAACAGAAATCATGTCTGCTATTAGAGAACTTCAGTTATCTCGTCCGACTGTCAACAAGGCGTATTGAAGTCATGAGTCAGGACATGGCAGATAATCTAAAAAATGATATCATGGAATGTACATACTTTTCTTTACAGTTCGACGAATCCACCGATTTGACAGACACTGCCCAGCTGTGTATTTTTATTCGGATGGTATTCAATGACATGTTGGCTAATGAAGAATTTTTGATAATCATTCCTCTGAAGGGGAAGACCAGTGGCGAAGATATATATGACGTTTTCTTCAATTTTGTAAAAAACTACAAGCTACCAATATATAAATTAGTGTGCATTACAACCGATGGACCACCAGCAATGACTGGAAACAAAAACGGTTTTGTGGCATTGTGTCAAGCTAATGAAGATTTCCGTTCATTTTTTTCAATCCATTGCATTATACATCAACAAGTTTTGTGTTCAAAAGTTTTAAACACGGAGGAAATTACGGGCATTGCAACAAAAATTGTGAATTCCATCCGTGCACGTAACGTGCAACGGGGGCTCTTTAAGTTGCAGTTGGAAGAGAGGGAGTCAGCTGAACACACTGATTTAGGCATTTTGGCATTTTTGACTGACATCACAATGCACTTAAACACTATTAACTTGGATCTTCAAGGTAAAGGAAAAACTGTTATTGAGATGATTAGCGCAGTAAACGCATTCAAAAGTAAATTGCAACTTATGATAGATCAACTGAACAGAAAGGAATTGAAACATTTTCCGTCTTTGAAAGCGAAGATTCCTCAGTTGAATTATGATACGTATGAGGCTGAATTATCAAATATTTTGGGACAATTCGAAATGCGTTTTTATGACTGTAGTAAATTGGCAAATGTAGCATCATATATGAGGTATCCTTTTTCATGTAAAAACATTGGGGAATTAGCTACTGAAATAGCAAGTCAGTTTAATATGAACTCATGTTCTGTTGAAAATGAGGTGGTGCAGATTATATCAGATATACATCTCAAAGCTACAGCATCTGATGCAAATTTCTGGTGTTTTATATCAGAAGATAAATATGCGAATCTAAGGCAAATCGCCCTTCAACTGACAGCAATGTTTAGGTCAACTTACTTGTACGAGTCTGCATTTTCTGAAATGAAGATAATTAAGCCAAAATATCGCAGTCGACTAACTGACGATCATATGTCATCATGCTTGCGATTAGCACTCAGTGGTTATGTACCATCTTATGAAAAGTATACTGAGGACATGTAGTGCCACGCTTCAACATCCAAAGTCACTCCTTAGTTAAGTTTAACACCATATGTAACTCTTTTGTTTTGTAACAACCAATAAACTCGCAATTTTGAATAACTATGAGTTTTTTCATTGATATTGTAGAGAAGAACCTAACTAAACCTAACCCAAACCTTGACTAAAATAATGTATATTGTGCGGAAAGCTAATATCTATATATGCTACGGTACACCCTACCTAGGTAGGGTGTATGTACGACAACCCTGCATCACACATACTTGCAGGCTCTCAGAGTCGATCGTAAGTAGTCTAAAAATTTTGAGGTAGATCGCCAGCAGTTCAAGTAACGGCAGACGTTCTAGTGCTAGCACGTGTGCTATTTCCGCATTACACGTTACTCTTAAATACTATTAAACAACTAATATTTAGTCTTTTTAATATGCCTTTTTTTATTCCTACAATTTAGGTATGCCTATACCGATTTATTTAAAATTAAGAGCACTGTTGGGTTTAGTTTTAGGTGTAATACTTTTTAAGGGTTTTTAGTTAATTTTTATGCGAGTTTTTTAACGATATTCCACAAGGCCAGTCAGAAAGAAATGGGTCTGCAGGTCTACTACCTGGAATATATTTTTTTACAGTGATAATTATTTCTGCTGAGCTATTTATATTTCATGTTTTTTTTCTTTGCTTTTGCAACATTAGTTCTTATTTTCCTGTAGCATTTATAAATTATACTACCACATTTAACTATTTCTAGAATAGAAATAGTTAAATGTGGTAAGAAAGCACTAAATAAAAACAGAGGGCCTATTCCCTATAGTTCCCTCTTTGTTTACTTGACAACGGTGCAGTCGGGTGCAACCAAGTGTGACCACATTTACCTATAGATAGTCTCTAACTCTCTCTAACTTGGTTAGCGAAACGCGCGTCCAGAACGTAACAAGTTGTAGTGTGTGGTTAGAACTCGTATTTTGATTGATTTTGTTTAGATTAATCGATTATTATAATTTAAACATCTCCAGCTTTGCAAACTTGCCCGTGGAAAATGCCACTGAGCACTGATTTATATTCTTACTTTCCATTGCTCCTAGTTTGGCAAAACTATAGATTATCTTATTTTTATTTAATACTAAAACGTACTTACCTCTACGTCAGTTTTTGAATATAAATTAGACTATAAAAGAAATACTTTTAAAAGTATTGCATCCAAATCACAGTATACGTTCAACATAGTAACATAACCAAAAAGGCATACATAACTAGCCTGCCTGCCATGCCAGCTGTATCCTTAGTTGCTTGACTCTAAAGGGTGTGTACCTACTGTTTAAAATCCGAGCGTAGCCGAAACGATGTTGAGTTTTCTAGCACGTCTGCTGTTACTGAATATGCGTGCCGGTATTCGGTTCGTGCATCCGAAACATTTATATTTTTATAAAATAATACAAATATTTCTGATTTTTCTTCTTCATTATAAACCATGATGAACACATAATTTAATTTTTAACAAATGCTTTTTTGTTTTATTTTTTCCAAGGCTACCTAGATTAACACTTATTGCTTTCGTAGTTTACAAAATAAACGCAGCCACTTGCGGTTTCGATCCAAGGCTACTATGATAAAAAATACATAAAATAAACCTTATATCAGGATTTTTATAGACATATTATACATTTTTTGGTTTGTTGGTATCAGTATTGTTGGACCAACTAACAACAAACAGACTAAAAAAGGCATACATCTTCTATGGAGAGTACTTCGAGGTCCTAGGCAAGAGCTGGGGGAAGAAACCTAAGTAGATCATGGGATATACATATACATTACCAGGAACGGTGGTTGCCTAGGAAGTGGCTTGCTGATGGCTGATATTCAAAGACCGAACAAAGCTTAAGCACAGCTGATTAGAAAGTTACGATTGCTTTAACACGTCTGGAACAATGCGCGACACATCACCAAGAGCCATGAAGGGCTTGCTCCCACAATCATGCTAATCAAATTTACAAAGTCGAGAAAATCTACACTGCGTATGGAATGAGGCAGTTTTGTAAAGTTCCTCTCCTTGTATACTTTTCATAATGTTCTAGTGTGTAGGAAAATAAATTATGAAACCAATTCTTTAACTATAAATGACCTTACTGAGTTTTACTCGTTACCTTTTCATTTTTGCTTCTACCTTGGCTGCTTTCGCCGGTCGTTTCGTCTTTGTCAGTCACGTCTCTCCTTTTTCTACTGGTAGGAAACGTAATCTTACCGCTGTCTCCCCCAAGGTTCAAGCTCTTTCCACCACGGAACCCCTGAGACTGACCATACTGGCGTTCAGAGCTTGATTTTTCAATACTGTTGGAGTTCAGTTCGTCAAAGTTAATCTTATTTCCGTAATTGTAGATACCCTGGTTGTATTTTTGTTGGTACTGATCTAACAAGCTCGAACCAGGAGTGTATGACAAATTGTTGTAAGCTCTGCCGGAAAAGGAGTCATGATAACCCCCTCCATAATTGAGGGGATCGTCAAAATAGCTTCCTAAAGAAGGTTTCCCTTGGAAAAAGTCCGGACCTGGTGCTGTTGGACCTTGGAAAGGAGGAGGAGCTTCAAAATGGCCTGGAGGACCCTGATAGCCGAAATGTGGCTCATGGTATGGTTCAGGTGGGCCGTGATAGTGGTCAGGTGAACTAGGATAGTGATCGGGAGATCCATGAAAGTGACTGGGTGGAGGTTCGGGATAGATTTCAGGGCTGTGATGGTAACTTGGAGGTCCATGAATAATTTCCGGAGGTCCATGTTGGAATTCACCAGGATATTCCCTATAGGGCCCTTCATATCCTGGATGTTGAGGAGGATAAAATCCGGGATAACCTTTATGGACGTGAAAGTGTTTGTGCTTATTCAACACTATGCCTTTCTTGTAAGAAATCAAATCTTCGAATTTATGAACCAAGTAACTGTTGGGAGTCAAGTGCAAATTAACGAACGGTTTTATGACTTTGTTTCCGTAGTCGTCTTTGGTGAACTGTACGGACACGAGAGGATTGACGGAGACCAACCCTAAGTTTATACCAGTACCGTCGACAGTTCCGTGGTGGGGGTAGATGCCCTGAGGGGAGAAGGGATACCCACCGCCTCCTTGATATGGCAGGCCAAAAGATACACCGAATGTCGGCTTGAGTTTCTTCATTATATTGTCGTATTGATTTTGGAATTGGTTTTGGTATTGGCGCTGTAACAACACAGCTCTTATTGAATTGATTTATATACACCTCAGATCCAATATATAGAAAGATGCGTAACAAAATACCACAAGCGTCACGACGGTCACGTGTCATATGCCTCAGATTTTATTGGTCAGAAATTGAAACCACGTAATTTTACCTTTTGATAGTTATATCTCGGAGATGGTTTCAGATAAACTTTTGAAATTTGGTACGTTTTCAGAGTACAATTGGGGTTCTCGAATGGTGTAAAACAAATTTACGCACCGGTTTTCCGTCCAATATTAAAAAGAATTATAAGTCTGCTTTTTTTTAGTGTCGTAACTGTCGAAAAAATTGAAATATTAATTTTAAATAAAAGTGAGGGTCGAGCAAAAACAAAAAAAAATGAAAGGGCATGGGCAGAAGAAAAAACTCTTATAATTTAGTAAGATCTGTTTAAGAAACTTGGCTGTCATTTCCCATATATGGTAAATGCCGGTATTAGTTTCAAGTCAGGTGTTACCCTATTATCTTATGGAGTGGAAAAGTTCATGGCCGGTATTTATAAACAAGGAATATCTAGGACTCGCTCGAGGTGAGAGAAGTTGTTTACTATTGAATAGTGCTTGTAATAGTGTTGATATTGTCGTTATGTATCTTTATATATTTAATCTGAGATATACACACTTATTCTGTTAATATTGTAAATCAAGCCTTTTGTCAAGTTGGGTTATTGGACGAGAGTCTAGTGAGTTTCCTTTTTCCCTTTTTTTTGGTTAATTTTGAAGATGGAAGGGCAGTGGGTATTATCTCCCTCTGAATAACTCCACCTAGTTTAGTTTCTTAGTTGTCTTAGTATGACACAGCTGAAGAGCTTTTATTTTTCACTCATCTCGAAACTTATGTACTGATGTAGGTAATACACAATGCAGTATTACTCTTCGAACTTTATCTGCTATTACATTTATGTACAACATATACTTATTTACAGTTCTTTGGTGTTCTTTATATTCCTTTGAGCTTGGCTAAAGTCAGACTTAATGTAAGTATATTAGTGGTTGTTAATCTGTTTAGTCAGTTTATTACAATACCTTACCTAGTAATATATATACAGTACAGGCTTCAAAGATAAATAAACTAGATTTATATTTGCATTTGATTTTAATGTACTTACTCCTTCTATCTTATGTTCACCATCTTCGTCTTCTTTTTTCTCTACTGGTACTTCTCGCTTTGATATCTTTTTCTCTGTAGAATCATTGGAATCTTCTACTGTCTGGTTATTTTTAGCTGTATCTTTTGGAACTCTCACCTAAAAATAAAAAATATTTTACTAAGTTGATTAGTAAAGGTAAGGTATAAAAAAACAAATATGTACTTAAAACTTAGTCATGATTCTGCCAAAATTATGTCTGTTGTAAAAATTATCGTAAACTCTTTTGGAACATTGATCGGTACATGCAGAAAGGAGATACATTTATTGGAGAAACCTAAGGGTATACAATTCAGGAGTTTACAAGCCTTACAAAAAAAAACAATCATATTTTCTTTCAAAAAAAAAATTTAAAGCATTATTTAGGGGTGTAGAATTACTAGCTGGTACATCCACCTTACAACACAAATAGATTTGTTTCCATCTGCGATTCATTTTGATTTAAAGAGCCGACTTAAAAAAAATCGCTAAAAAGTAAAAAATAATATTTTATTTATTCTTTAAATATAGACATTTTGAAGTCGACGCCCAAAGCAGCCTCACCCAACTATTACAAAGTAAAGTTGATATATATTTTACATTACATTACATATAAACCAAATATATAGCTAGCCTTATATCTTTTAAAACTGATGCCCGAATCACCTGCTCTCAGGGCCCCTCTGTGGAACTGCCTAATGTCAAATGGCAATATTGACTTCCTAGCTACATTTTTTCACACCCTGTTTATGTTCTGCGTAGTGCAGACCGTGCACATAATAAAAAAAATATGACTTAAGGGACCTCTAGCAAGAAAACTTTATATCAAATGTATAAATAACTTTTTAGCTTAGGTAAGTTTATCGCCTAACATCGGTTATATGTAATAAAATTTCCAAGGTACAACTTAAAACTGCACCTCAGTATCTCGTCTCGTTTTAAAAATATTCGAACGTAAATTTTATCAAAAAATGCAGGTGAACTCTTTCAAGTCGCCAGCAGTTTAGTTAATAAGTACTTATCTAGTCGATACAAAAATAAAAAGTCTCGTTTACCGCCAAAGAAAACGATTCTTGTACTTGTTTGTTTATTATTTTCTAGGTTTGCTTGAACCAGAGTGTAGTTATTATTTTTTAATATTTACTTCATTTTTGTTTTTTGTTTATTAGTTTACCTATACCTATTAATCTCAAAATGTATATCGTTCGTTCCTTTTTTTTATTTTTTATTTCTTTTTTTTTTACTAGAGTTATTTTTTTATTTTATGTTATATTTTTGTTAATAAATTTACGACGTTTTTTGTTTACTTATTTTTTTGAAACAATTATGCAGGGGGGGCCCAAAAAACTCTTGCAGGGTGCTAAAAACTCGGCGCGCCAAATTGAAGTCGGTTAAAAATGACCTTGGGGGAAGAATGTTTTTCTCATATTATGAACACAAGAGCGAATATTTTCATGAATTATCAAAAAATTTTTTAAGTGAAATGCAGCTGCAAAAAATGGTTGGCGAGAATTTTGAGGTACAAAGGCGTCTTAGAATAATTTATTTAATCTTTGATCAGCCTCGAATAAAGTCTAAACGGGTACTAATATACCCTGGAATTGATTCACTTACAACACTCATGGTTCCGTTTCCATCTGTAATAACTCTTGTTTCTTCTTTTTCAATTTCTGCTTCGATATCGCTTTTCAGGTTTCTGGGATCTATGGCTAAGTACAAATCGTCCTTGCGACCAATCACGTCGTGAGTGGAACACTGATCGTAGGGGACACATACGCAGTCATAGTTTTCAGCCCTAAAAATAGTATACGTTATTTTTCTATCCCAAGATATTAAAATAAAATTTTGATGGGTTAAATAACTTAATTTTATATTTTTATTTTATTTCCGAGTTTCTGCTACTAGATTTTGATTTTTAAATGGAACACACAGATCATATGCAGTTTTTAAAAAAATCGGCAAATAAGGCCCCTCCCATAAACTTAGAATGCGATAATAAATACAAATAAGCCAACAAATGTAGGGTGCCCTATTTAAGAAACACAAGTTGGCAGAGTAATTTAGAAATAAAAGAAGGTATGGCAACACTGTCATGAAAAAATCAAAATTATGTCCTTAAAACCAGCCAAATTTCATTCTAAATGTTGGCAAAGAAAAAAGTTAAAGGATGTCACAGTTGCCCTCTTAATTTGTGGCACTTAGTATATTCTCATTGTACAATTTAATAAACACGGTTAATTATTAGTTAATTAATTAAATTACATTAATAATCAATTAAAGTGGATAATCAAAATAACTAGATATTGACAATTCTTACCTAGCTGATTCCACTCCTTGATATTTGTCAGCATAATTGGATCCCAAATAGTTATTATTGACAGAATCGACATTCAGTTCCTTCTTATAAAGCCCGTTAGATCCATAATAACCACCGGATGAACCGAAGCTGTTTGTATTGAAACTTGATGAGGAGGCACCAAATGTTCCCAATCCTGTAGATGAGGAGTCAAAGGTTTGGGGTCCTGGAAATTAAATAATTTGATAACCATTTTGCAAAAACCTATTTATATTATAATATCGACATACCGTAATTTTCACTGACAGGTTTAAGACCGCCAAAACTAGCTCCCGAAGATCCATAATTGGCTAGCGTTTGCCCTCCATAAGAGGCACCACTAACTCCTCCAATAGTAGGTTCGTAAGTTTGACCAGAGCTTCCGAGAGGAAGTTGTCCTGTGCCCAAAGGAATAAACCCGTTACTATTTATACTTGAACTGCTTCCAAATGAGTTTGATGATTGACTGAGAGAATTTAGTGATGTAGAAACAGCCGCTGCAGCCACTGGAATGGGGTTTACTACAACGGTGGGTGCTTTATTTACTCCGTCAGCATTGTGGTGATAATGGTGATGTATGTGTTCAACTGAGCCTTTGTTGGCACTGGCTGCTGTGGCTGTAGCGACACCTCCTTGGGCATTCACCGTAATTTCAACTCTTTTGTCTTTCTGTATGCCACTGTGGGATACTGATTCGAATTGATAGGGGGAATTGGGTACTGTGAGACCTGGCACTTTGTTGAAATAGTCGATACTGGGTGGTTTGTCAAGGAATTCACCTTCTGCTAGAATTTCACCTCCTGAAATTGAAAGCCGCGTTATTTTAGCTGTGATAAAAATAAATTTAAATTGCCTTTTATAACAGAGTATATTCTTTAGAAATAAAATTATCAATGGTGTAAGGGAATAGACTATAGCAACAGAATATATAAGTTCTTAATTTATTTTAAAAGGACATTTTTTTAAAGCAATACTTTTTCATGGCAGACGTTAAACACGAGTATTTCAAAGAAGTCGTTAAAGTAAAGCTATCTGATATTAATTTTGAGAGTGTTTGAAAGCTAGACCAAATTATAATTAACATTTATCTCAAACTCTTTCTTCTAGATTTTGTGGTCAAATTGCACTGTACAGGGTGTTCCAGCGAGGACTGAACAGAGACCTATTTTCGACCTTCCTTGTATTTTGGAAAAATTCAAAATAACCAATCGATGTATTTTTTCTTGTAGAATCCAAAAAATGTCATCGAAAAAATATTTGAACCAGAAACAAAAGAGTTACGCTATGCATCAGGTGTTTTTTAAATGGAATGTATCGTTTTTTATACGATTTTTGGAAAGAGTGATTTTTTTTATGTCCGTTCTGATTAAAAGATTTGATTTTGCGATAGCTGTTTATATTTCATTTTAATGTTTTACAAACAAAATACCTGTTTAAAATATACGATAGGTTGGTATAGGTGATCAAGGTAAAAACTTTATGCTTTGTCAATAAAAATTGACATTATTTTAATTATTGTCGAAGTCTTCATAAAAAATATATATTTGAACGAAATGAAATACTCTTTGGACGAGAGATAGATTGTTATGCTATTTTACAAGTGCCAAGAAAATGCAAGTGAAGCAAGAAGAAGATTTATTGCAAATTTTCATAGAAATATATCCATCAATACAATTCTAAGGATAAAAAAACCTATTTGAGGAAAATAAAACTTTACATGATAGAAAAAGAAATTCAATAAAAAATAATTATTAAATAATAAAATAAAACTACTAATAACATAAGTTTTCAATGTGACCGCCGTTTTTCTCGAAACAACATCGATAACCCCTTTGTAGCCTTTCTAAACTTGCTGTTACAATATGATTTTCCTGGTTAAGGCGGTTTATTTCATAGACAATTTTTCCCATGATCTCTTGAATATTTTCGTTTCGTTGTCTGTATACGACGTTCTTCAAATGGCCCCAAAGAAATGTATCCAAAACTGAGAGGTCGGGGCTATTGGGCGGCCAAGCATATGTTCCATTTCGCCCTATCCATTCGTTATGGCGCCGATTTAAAAATTGAACCACATCATGCACGGCATGAGACATCCCACACCAAACATGAATAGAATTCCTCCCTTGAAATTTAATAGTCTGGAACTTTTTTGGATTTTCAACGGCCCAGTGGTGACTATTATGTCTGTTGAATACTCGATGTTGTGAAAGTAGCTTCGTCGGTCCACACAATATTTTTGAATAAATCAGGGTCTTCGATTTCTTGCCGAATTACCATTTGAGAAACAAATTGGAAGCGAAGTTCTTTTTGTGCCGGTGTTAGGTGCTGAAGTGGAAGGATACGAAAAGGCCTAAATTTTGAATTTTCAGAGTCCTGTGAACAGTCCCTCGGGTAACTCTTCTGCGCCTTACACCGCCACCGTACTGAACTTCCCGAACTGCATCCGAAATAGATTTGATTGGATTAACTTGAAAATAATTTATAATGGTCTGGTCTCGATTTCTTCTTCTTTGTATATTTCTTTTTCTATCATGTAAAGTTTTATTTTCCTCAAATAGATTTTTTATCCTTAGAATTGTATTGATGGATATATTTCTATGAAAATTTGCAATAAATCTTCTTCTTGCTTCTCTTGCATTTCCTTGGCACTTGTAAAATAGCATAACAATCTGTAGTCTCTCGTCCAAAGAGTATTTCATTTCGATCAGAGTCAAATATATATTTTTTAGGTGAAGACTTCGACAATAATTAAAATAATGTCAATTTTTATTGACAAAGCATTCAAACGTCATTTTACCTTGATCACCTATACCAACCTATCGTATATTTTAAACAGGTGAAGCTAAAATTTTAGTTTGTAAAACATTAAAATGTAATATAAACAGCTATCGCAAAATCAAATCTTTTAATCAGAACGGACATAAAAAAAATCACTCTTTCCAAAAATCGTATAAAAAACGATACATTCCATTTAAAAAACACCTGATGCATAGCGTAACTCTTTTGTTTCTGGTTCAAATATTTTTTCGATGACATTTTTGGATTCTACAAGAAAAAATACATCGATTGGCTATTTTGAATTTTTCCAAAATACAAGGAAGGTCGAAAATAGGTCCCTGTTCAGTCCTCGCTGGAACACCCTGTACATTCCCTTAAAAGTTTATGGTCATCATATGGCCCTTTTCGGGGGAAGATTTCTATGCCCGCTTTCATTTAAATTAATACTAATAATAATTAAAACGTTTCATTTGGTTCAATTCAATAATAACAAATTTTGAATTTACTATGTTAAAAATACAATAAAATATTTTATAATAGAAGCGTTTTCAAGAACTCGATATTTTTTTGAAAGATATTGTTTCTCTTCAGAAAAGATTGGCTGAAAAGGTTTTTCTTTGTCTTTTTTTTTGCCATGGCCTTTTTGATCCAAAATGCGGATAAGTCAGTTTAAGTTTTAGACATTTATATAAAATATACTTTTATTTTATTTAGACGGAAATGTCATTATTTTCAGTTTAATACAATTCTCACATAAAGTAGAACTCTAGGCGACACCAATATTTGTTAATTAAAAGATCAGGACGCGTCTATGAAGACGCTTCGCGTTCCAGCCAATAAGAGGGTTCTAAGGAGGGGCAGTTCTTGTCAAATTAGGTCAACCTTTTTTCTGATTTCTAAAATTATTTTTTGAAAAATAATGCCAAAATGGCAATTAGAAAGCTAGTCACGTGATTTATCTTACCTGTCTAATTTGATTTTTTTTTCGAAAAAAGACAGAAAACATTTTTTTCTCAAAATTTTGAAAAATCACAAAGGAAATATTTATTTTTCTTTTGTTTTTATACCTACATGCCAAGTTATACATTGTATCGGGGTGACTTAAAATTTTTCTGATTTTATTAATTCTTTTAACTTACGGCTATTTCACCTAGGTTTCGGAATGCGCGCAAATATTAATCAAACTATCACTGCACTTTTAATAACAAAATCGTTGAACCAAGAATGTATTCAATTCTTTCCAAGAATACTTTATAATATCGGCTTTAATTGGTTATCTCAGTACTTCAATACAAATGTCCCATTTACGCTTTCATCAAGAAAATGGCGTTTGAAGTAAAAAAATTAATTAAGAAATTGTATGCAAATAAAAAAGGTCATTTATAGTTTTACTTAATCCTCTTATGAACAAATTAAAAAACAAATCAGGAAAATAACTGATGATCAAAAGAAAGGTCATTAATAGTATTATCCCTGGGCTCCATTACACCTTATCGCAGGGCCCCCTAACATCAGTGAAGTGAAGTTTAAGTGAAAATTTAATTTGGTTCAACTTAAAAAGCGTGTATAAAACGAAATACTTATTACTGGATTCATTTTATTTGTGATTTATAATTTTTTACTTACCAGACAAAAATGGTGGTTTGTTAACTCCACCGTAATACGGAGGTTTTGGACCATTCAAACTATTTCCCCCAAAACTAGCTCCATTCAAACTGTTTCCCCCAAAAGCAGGTCCGTATCCTCTCCTGGGTGGTTTGTTTGGAGCAAACTGGGGATATTTCCCTGAAGGCGGTGGTGGAGGCGGTCCAAATTTGTTTCCGTGAGGGATTCCTACGGGTTTAGCAGGACCATAGCCTGCGCGTACCCCCTTAACTGGAATAGTGGGGATGGGGCGGCCCACCGGGTTGATCGCGACCGGTTGGGCGTATATGAGCTCTTCGGGGGCTATGTAGGGCCGTTTCCCTGCGATTTCTTCGTCGCACTAGAAAAACAAATTCATATTTTTTTACTACATAAAGTAAATCGTAAGTAAGCATTTACTGTTTTTTACTATAAAGGGATGCTTAAAAACTTCTAACTTGGTATGTTTTACTCCATTTTTGGCTAAGGGTATAGATCATCGCAGGAAGATGGGTGTAATATATTCTGATTTTTCAAATTTTTTCAAGGCGATTGTTTGGCTTGATCACAGTATTATCTTACAAAAACTGTAACATTTTGATTTTTCAGACAATTTAATATTAGTTTCTTGCTTAAGAGTTCCTCAGGGATCTATACTTGGCCCGCCCTTTTTTTAGGCGATTAGTTATTATTAGTGTACATAGTCTTCCTACCCCCTATCTACTTTATGCTGACGATTTGAATTCTTTTTTCCGACATATCCATTAAATATAATTGCATTAAACTACTCCGAAAGTTCTACATTTTGCATGCTTGTTGTATTGTGGTTCTTCTGGATATGAATGTATTTCAATACAATATTATAAAATTTACAACAAAAAATACCTAAGATAACTTTAGCTATGATGTGTGATGTTACTTTTACCCAAATGTCCAGATGTAGTTATTTTTGACAAAGAACTTTCTTTTGTACCAGATATAAGCGATTTGAGGTCCTTGAGTTCCTTGAATTTATTATAGCTACTCGTGTCTTTCAAACTATTCTGCCAGAAACAAAAAGGTCTAAACTAGATTATGCGTCCATAATTTGGTATTCTTTTTATGAAATGCATATTAACTATAATGGGTCAGTTCAGAGAAAGTCGGCCAAAGCATTGTCGTTTAGAGCTGTTAGAACTTATCCTATTAGAGGTTTTCCTCAATCATCAGTGGCTACGACGATTTTCGCTTGCCTGCTTGTACCAGAGATGTTTGTGTTTTTCTCAGACATTTCTTCACAAAATTATTCATAATACTGCGTTATTTCTGAAGAATTACTGTCAAAGTTAAATTTTCGTGATCCTACTTTAAACTTCCGTAGCTCTGATACCTTTTCTTTGCTCTCATGTAGGATAAACATTTACAAGTTTTCACCAGTTATTCGAATGTCTAGCAACTATAATAATAACAATATTTTTAACTTTAACTTGGATTCGATCAAGAGGCTTTTTACCACTAGTTTCTTATTATTGTTTTTATATTTTCTCGTTTTTATTTTGTATTTATTTAACGTTGATCTTTATTGTTTAAATTGTATTTTATGTGATCGTATTATTTAAGTATTCAATGTTGAATTTAAACTGGTTTTATACAAATGTTTTTATACTGATTTCTATTTGTTTTGTAACTGGCACTTAGTCTTGTAAAACAGTATATATAAAATAATTATTTAAAATCTTTAATGATTTTAACTAATATTTTTATTGAATTAATAAAATGGGTAAGTCAAAATATGCATTTTTACCATTCGGTAACAAATCGGCATCAATTAAGTCGTTTCTAAAATACAAATATTGATATTAAAATTCCATTCTTCTTTTTGTTGAGTAGTTTATAATATCTGTGTTTTATTTAGTGTTCTTTTTGCGAGAAGTATACATATTTACCTGCATTAAACCCAGATAGCATAATCTATCTTTAATGATATTCCTAGCCTCACCATCGTCCCCCTTTTGCAGAGCCTCTTGAACATTAGGATCGCTGTATACTTCATCGTATCCTTGCAGAGCTCTTCCTTGTCTTTGGGACACCAAAATTTCGTTGATTACCTAAAATACGGAAAATAATGTGTTTTAGTTCATTATAATAACTATAGTTGTTTGGTTATTCCAATTTAGATTGTTAATTTAATAGACCACAAAAATAGTATAAAAATTACTTATGACATGTTATAAGGAAAATAACTTGGCGAGTTTTTTATAAGCATCTAAATATTCTTATTTTTCAAAAAACCATCCAGAAAATGAATGGGGAACAATTGTCTAAAGTGCCGAAAATTGGTTTTTTCCTTCTATATTAAAATGATTTGGTCGAATAAAAATAAAGATTTCTCTAAAAATTGTAGTTATTTCAAAACCCTGTCTTTTGAGATGTCTGGTGGAAAAGCATTTATTAATTTCCAAAAAAAATTACAATAAATATATTTCAAGAAAATTGTCACTTTTTTGAGGTGGGCAATGCCAGATGATAAATCAAAATAAGCACCTCAACAGGAACAGGGCAGACTTTTTAATAACAGCAACACAGAACGTTGCAAATATCTCCTTTAATACTTTGAGGGGTAGTAAAAATGGATATGTATCGAAAAGTAGAATAAATTTCACGGATCCTGCTCAAATTTTGTAAAGTTCCAGGACGTATTTCATGCCGAACGGAATGAAGATGTGAATTAATTCATAATATTATGTTAAATCAAATATTCTCATCCATACTTCAAAAAAATTGTAAGAGTTGTAAATTGAGAAACTGATTAGATCATTTAATAGAAATATGTATATTCTCTGGAAGGATGTCATATTCGAAAACGTTAAGTTCATATTCATACCTTTTCCGCGTCGGTGGCATTTTGTTGGACATTTTCGCTGGCCGCCGATTGTAAATCATAATTCGAAGTTTCGTAATTCTGGATGGCCTCATCATTGTTCAGTGGTTGTGATGGATTGCCTTCTTCTTGATTCCATGACCAGGAGTTCTCCTGGGCCGAAGCTGTGAATGTCAGGAGCAAAGTGAATGCCCAAGGGGCGAGCAGCAGTCTCATATTTCTGAAAATAAAAAAATTTAATAAATATTATTACAAATGGGAAAAAAAGCAAAAATACCTAAGGCAAATTACAATAACAATAAACCTATTGAGATAAAGTGATGAATATTCGCATATATTCTGAGACACAAAAAACCCTCAGCACATGTCCTCGAAGGTGTATGAGCAATCTTTTAATAATGACCTAAGGTGCATCCTAATCCTAATGGAGTTTAAAATAAATACAAACAGCTAGGAGTAGTAATGATCAAGAACTTGAGCTTAAATATGAGGTTAATCAGGATATGTGGTACAGTTTCCAGACAAAAGATAAAATACGAGAATATTAAACCAGGGTCCGATATTAAAAGATACATAGGATAAGGCGTATATAATGACATATATATAATATAATTGAATGAGACCGAGACTTAGCGTCTGTTTCTGTTTAATTTAGTATTTAACGATGACATTAAGAAAGTTACCAAGCTGTCATTGTTGAAAGTACTCAACGTTTGAGCTGTTAAGGAATGGTGGATGCGAGCTGGTTGAAGAAGAAGCATAATTATATTTAAATACATTTATTGGATTATTGTTCCAAAAGGTGTTTTCTTAATATGTTGCAAGATCATCAGATGCATTGGTCTAAGTGGAAAATAATTTTCTATACTGATAATATAACTAAACCAAATGGACAAAAAAAAGACTGTTTACAATTTTGAAGATAATTAACAAAACAACGTGTCTATACAGTGAACTACATAATTTCTTTATATTGTATTTAAATTTTTGATGTTACAGAACAATGGGTAAGGAGTGAAAGTGAACCACGGTGAAATGAGAGATATAAATAAAAGGCTTTTATGTCTTGTTGTACTTTAATTTAAATAATAATAGCATGTAGACAGATAGGTTAGAAGAAATGGTTCTGATTGGATAACTTTTAAAGTTCATGGTGGGTTAAATTAACTGCGATAGTTCACGGTTCGATTACCAGTTTGTGTATTTTTCTTTAGTTAATTTTCTATTTCTGCAGAATTTTATAATATACAGGGTGTTTTATAACTGAATGATGATAACTCGGGATGTAATTTTTTGACTAATTTAAAGTGTTTTTCTTTTTATATATTTATGTTCAAAAACGCATATTTTTCAAAATACAAGGTATCAGTTTAATTTTTTCTAGTTTTTTCAGTTTATATTCTACCTTTTTAAAGTTGATTAAATCAAAATTGATATACATATTACCGTTGATAGGATCTATAAAACAGAATCATTAGCATTTACAATAATCTACAGAGTGTTATTTTTTAGGGTCATGACCCATACTAATGCCCCAAACTTTTTTATCTCAATAAACAAATGACAATCACAAATCTGTCAAAAAATACCAACTATTGTTTTTTTTTACTTCCATGTAAAGGGAAATATTGTAATAGTGAAAAATCATGCAGAAAAAAAGGTTTTCTCAATTCCGTCGATCTGTCTGTTTGTGGCATAGCTAAAAAACTACTAATCTGCTTGACTTCAAATTTTGGTCAGAAATCAAGGGTCACATGAGGATGACCTAGTAAAAATCCAATATAGCGAAACAAAATGGTGGCGTAGTGAAATTATTACTAAAAAATTATCTATCGAATTTACTTCATCTTTTGCACAAAAATCAGGAATTAAAATTTTGCTACGAATATAAGATGGTGAATTCCAAAAGAACGCCATCTAGTGACCACTGACAAAGTCATTACGGTTCAATTTATAGCTCCACGAGTAGAGCAAAAAAAGCACTCATCAGGTTCATCAGAGATATCTTTGATAGTAAAAATGTTTAACCTTCCCCCACCACTTTATTTCAGTAGTTCAGGAATAAAAGGGGCTCATCGACATTAACAAAGTTCTGAGAAAATACAAAGTTAAGGAATTATTACTGTATATTGCCTTGAAGAATATACTACTATTTTTGCCTCCAATTTATATTTGTAATTATATATATACTGAATGTTATATTCAATTATTTTTAATATTGCACTACTCTGGGAAATATGAAAAGCATTTTTCCATCATAAATCCAAAACGTTCAACAAAAGAAGGGGCTCATTGCAACCATGAGCCCTTAATGAGCCCCTTTTAGTATTGCATCTTTTTTTTTGAAATTCCATGAATTGACATGAATGCCTTTTTGCAGACTGGGATTTCTTTCACTCACTCCATCTAAGCGAGTACTCTGTACTTGTATACAGCATCATAGTGAGGCGTATTTTCATTTTTCGAACTCCTTTTAACTGGTAATACCGATATGAGACAGCTTAAATAACTGTTTTGAGCATTATTCGATTCCCGCAGATTGAAATTTTTTTAATATTTTCTCCCACGCCTTCTTCGTGATTTTTTGGCAAAACCGCATTCTAGTTTGATTTGCAATCAGCCCCTCTTGTGTTCTTTCAAAATATTATAAATATATATATTTCACATCATATATATATATATATATATATATATATATATATATATATATATATATATATATATAATGAAAACTAGCTGTCAACAAATCTAAATTTTAATTACTGAAGAAAACTTAACATATAGTCCGACGCACGGATCTTGGACTGCGACGTTTGAAGTAACCGGAGGGGAATACACACAAAAACTAAAACGCATCGCTTTGGGTGTTGCTGTCCTCGATATATTTGCCGGTTTATTCGACTCGTCGGAACCTCTTATATTTCGAATAATTATTTTTTGCCCACATAGTTTCTCTAGCCCACGGCTTGTGCATCAGACTTTAGTTCAGTTTTATTTTACATATGGAACTAATATTTTCGAAACTCATCGAGAATATCGCACAATAAACCGGGACCGGCAAACACCTTCAGTGTCAACTTTAACAATTATAGCAGTTGTGCACTTGTGTAGACTACTTCAGACAGTGGCATATATAAGGGGGGGTTTGGGGTGTTGAAACCTCCTCCCCCCAGAGCCAGTTTTAATTAAGCTAAAATGATAGTTTAATGTAAGGACTTGTTTTTCGGGATTGACCGATAACCCCCCCCCCCACAGCGAGTTTTATTTATAGTTAAAATATCTATCTATATCTTCTTTTTTGGTCGTCTATATTATTTAGGCTGAAAAATTAAGTACAACAAAAGCTGAGAACCTTTTTTTTTCGGTTGTTCAACATTTTCATCATCTCACCCCTCCGCTCCCAGAAGCATTATATGTATACGCCATCACATGAAAATATTGACAAAATGAATAGAGTAAATATTGAACTAATAGCAATATTTAATTTTTGGCAGTTCAATATAGAAGTATCGTTATATATTTAAAAGGAAAGGTTTTGGAGCAAAACAAGCTTATCTGAATTCGGAATCAGGAATTTTGAAATTAAGCTACTTCTGCTCTGAAGCATGTTGATGAAATCGGGAGACTACAATGATTATAATCAAAACATAATTTACGGGGTATTCGATTTAAATAAAAACAAAATTTTGTATTTTTTCACCTATGTACATGCAATGTTCATTTGTTTATAATTATAAAAAATCCCGACGGGTCAGGCAAAATCCTATTACATTTACATTTGATATTTTTTGATATCTCTAAAAATAAATGCTATATGGAGTACAAAAACCTTTAACGTGCTTTTATGGCTCATTAGTTATAATTATTTTAGTTAATTTGACAAGAATTATAGTTTACAAGTTTGCTATTTTTCATAATGATCATTTAAAATAAATTAGCCAGCAAGTAATATAAAAGAAGGTTGAATTAAAATAATATCCAAGGTGCGTAATAGAAACGACATTCAAATAAGAGAAATCGCAAATATCCAAACATAAACCCCAATGACTTTTCGCCCTCACAGATTCGTCATTTTTGGCGAACCGTAGGTGGTCAATCACCAAGAAATTCTACCGAAAAGTAGGCCAAGAACCTTCTAAGTTTGCTTTTACTTTCGTTGACATGGAACACTTTCTTCGTCCGTTCGTTATCGAACAAAATATTTATAAGCGGTTTATTCCTTACGTCGATGATGTCATTGCTGGTTGCAAAAGCCTCGAGGTGTTTGTTATGTGCGAAATGTTGTCCTTTTATGTAATATTATTAATACCTTATTGTTATGGTCATCATAGTAGTGTTTATATTCGCTGAGGATTTTATGTAATAGATGACCGCTAACTGAATATTAGTAAATTTGTAGCTTTTTTCGTTATTCGTTATGTCGTTTTTACTAAAATTATTAATAGCTGAAGGACATTAAATGTAACCTAATTTGATTCCAATGAGTTTACATTTGTATTTCCATAAAGGGCTCACCCAAGGGCAGACACTTCTCTGGAATAGAGTTGTTTGTTTGCCTGCCTTTTAGCTTTTAGAAAAGCAAACAACTTTTGAATCATGAAGTCGGGTCCAGAAACCTTCTCAGGACTAAATAAGAGACATACGACTCAGACTTTAAACAAATGGGCCTGGAATAAAACAAAGCTGTTTAGAGAAGGCTGTAAGCAGTCCAGAAATGGTTCTAGAGCCGTCACAAATCAAGGCGATCTGGTTCCTTTTAGAAATCGCCAGTCCATCGCGGATATGGTCGTTGACCTGTCACTACAGACTAACTAGGCACCTATACTTATTAGGAATAAAGAATAGTCCATTATCCTAATTGTAGAATAAGGGAGGAAACACTTTATAGGAACATGTGATAGGTGGGGCAGACTCGGAAGGAATACCCTCGATCAGGCGCTCTCTTTAGAGAAGAGATAAGGGCCCTCTTCATTATAAGAACGGGTCTACTCAAAACGAAAGCAGAAGGTTATCGAGACTGGAAGTTGTTGGACAGGATATCGAAAAGTGGTCCGTTAGGCAATGTCGGCCAGTTTTTAGGGGCAGGGGATCGATGATAAATAGGGGTGCCAAATTAAAACTACACTAAAATAATTGGTTAGCGAAAAGAAAACGTAGGAAAAATTACCGACAAACAAAGAAAAAGGCATTATTCATAAACAACAAAATAAAACGAGAGCACAAGTTTTTCTCCTGGCGAGAATGTTTCAATAAAAGTCATATTTAAGCTCTTTGCACACAGCACACTTAAGAACCATAATAATTTAAAGAAATACAATTCTTATTAATAAAACATAAAAGATAATCACTTGGAATCCACTAAAACCAACAATGTTGGATTTTGACCAAAGATGGTGAAAAGTTTTTTCAAAAGAGGAAAAATGTATCTCCATATTAAAGTAGCTACTATATTTGCTTTGGCGGGCGCATGTCGCCGAGAAGAACTAACAAAAATGTCATTGGCTCATATTGAAAACAAAGGAAATATTTTATTAATAAATATTCCAGACACAAAAAATACCGTTCTGGAAGCCTTGTACTATCTGATAAAGCTGAAAGTGGAGAATATTTAAAATTGGTCAGAAAATATGCAATTTGAAGAAAGCCAGAAACCCCATATAGGCGTTTTTTCTGTAAACTACAAGAAAGAAGCTTGCACAATACAATGCATCGGAATAAACACCTTTGGAAAAATGCCATCATATTGCAGGTTATCGAAGCTCCTAAATACTGGACTATATATAGGCCACAGTTTCCGACGTTCAGTCTCCACAATGCTTGCAGATTCCGAAGAAAGAATAACAAATATCAAACCTCTCGGAGGTTGGAAATCTTCAACCGTGGCACAAGGTTATGTAGAAAGCTCAGCAAGTCTTCAAAAGAATCTATCCAATAAAGTATTGAACTTTAATGCCATTACCTCCACTAGTCACCAACTTTCACCAGTGCAGTCTCCGCACGCGCAACTTCATTAACGTGCGGAAAAGTAGCACTTTCCGCACTTGTTTGGTAAACTACTATTGTGTGTTGTTAACCTGAGCATTTGAAAAATTTGGTCAGCAGGTTATTATTTTTAATATACAGTATTTTTTTAAGTAAATTTTAAGCCTTATATCAAACGTTGTTTTTATTGGTTCGTATGATCAGTACTGACCGTCAGGAGGTACCTGATAGAATTGCATGTTTAAATGAACAGCTTCACACAGAATCAGCTCGTACGGTTAGCTACGTAGAGCCTTAGTCGAGCCCGTGCGTCGGCGGATGGTTAGCGTGCTCAAAGACAACGTGCATATGTGACCTATTTCGCTTTCCTAGGAGATCCAAGACTGGACGGTTGTGCATTCTAGACAGTACAGCAATATATACTAGGGCCACAGCATGGACCAATTTAAAATTGACATGACATTGCTACAGAAAAACAAAGATGCATATGGCATTCTTTCTTTGAAGATGTAAAATACAGAGATATTAAAGATAAAGTTTACGGGAACGTGTCAGCTACTATAATGCCGGATTTTAGTAACTTAACAGAAACAGCATGAAGGTGGTAAATAAACAACAAGTTTATTTTTCTTTTATTACTTGTAATCATATCCTCCGCATAAAATCCGGAAGATGAATTAGATAGACCTATGATATTTTCATATGAAAAAAGAGGATAAACATATAAATACCAGCAGTTGCAAAAATCTTTGAGCGATGTCACTTCAAAGTCAGATTGACAAGTCAGTGACAAAATGAGTAATACAAAACAATTTTCGGCTTTTTTGCATCTACAAGCGAAAAAAATGGTATTAAATCTAATAAGATATTACGAAAATGAAAATTCACCGGCCAATATCCAGGAGATGGTAGCAAAAGCTCTGGGAATCGGTATAAGGACTGTGCAGAAAATTGCGCATGAAAAACATAATTTACTACCGAAGAAGATTAAGAAATGTACACGAAAAAAGCCGAAGACAGAAGACTTAAGTGACAATGTAAAAATGGATGTTCGTAATGCAATTTACGATTTATACACAACAAAAACTAATATAACCCTTCAAGTTTTCAAAGAAGCTTTAAAAATCGAGTTATATTTGAAATTGGACTAAAATCGTTGTCAAAATTAATAAAAATGTTGGGTTTTCGATATAAAAAGAACTGTAATCGAAGATTTTTATACAAGTTGCCATATAGAGCAAGCCATCGTATCCAGTTTTTAAAGAAATGCATGGAAAATGTTAATTCAAAATTTAGAAAAGTGGTATTTTTAGACGAGACTTGGATATTTTCTAATGGAAGTGGTTCGAAATCTTGGCAGGAAGAGTCTGTAAAAAGTGTCAAGAGAAAAAAGGGATGTGGGACGGAAAAACGGTTCATCATTTTGCATGCAGGTTCTTCAACAGGATTTCTCCCAGGTGCAAGTTTACTGTTTTCTTCAACATCCAAAAGTATGGACTACCATGATAATACGAACTGTGAATTGTTTGAAAAGTGGTTAAAAGAACAACTGATTCCAAATTTAGATGGTCCATCTTTAATCATTCTGGACAATGCGTCTTATCATTCAAGAATCTTAAATAAACACCCGACTTCATCCTGGAAGAAAAGTGATATTTATGACTGGCTAATAAAACAAAAACAAAATCCTTTACCCAATATGCTGAAACTAGAACTTCTTTTAGTGTCAAAATCTATTAAAAAACCAACAATATATGGCGTAGATAAAATACTACGGCAAAATGGACATGAGGTTTTACGACTGCCGCCATACCATTGCCAGTTTAAAGCAATAGAATTAATATGGGCTGGGGCAAAATCATATTACAAAAAACACATGAACGATGGTCTTAAATCAGATGAAGTGCAAATTGTTTGACAAGATTCATTAAATTATATTATGCCGAAGTACTGGAAGAAATACGAGGAACATACGGAGAAATTAATACGGGATTGGTGGAATCGAGAACGAGTTCTTTATGTCGAAATAGCACCAATGATCATTGCGCCATTTGAGGATGACTCAGAAGATGAGGACTTTTTAAGTGATGATGATATTTTTTAGTCTATAATATTAAAAAGTTTCTGAAGGATTATATTAGTTTTTGACGTGTATAAATGATAAATTGCGTTATGAATATCCATTTTTGCATTGTAACTTAAGTCTTTTGCCTTTGGATCTTTTCGTGTACATTTCTTAATCTTCTTCGGAAATTATGTTTTTTTTTATGCACAAGTTTCTGTATATTTCTTATACCGATTCTCAGAGCTTTTGCCACTGGCTCCTGGATATTAGCCAGTGAATTTTAATTTAAAAAAAATTTTATTAGATTTGACACTATTTTTTTGCTTTTTTAGTACATTTGTAGGCAATAAATAAATAATTATAGAATACTTGTTCCAATTTTAAAGCGTGTTTAAAATAAGTAAATTTTTATTTTTTTATTTATATATATATATATATATATATATATATATATATATATATATATATATATATATATATATATATATATATATATATATATATATATAGCCTGAGAGAAAACATGTTTTCCGGCATCTAGGGACCCTTAAACGTAAAGATCTGAAAAAATCTCACGAGGGAAGTAACTAATTACCTTGTGTTTTTAACAAAAATGTATATTTTTGCAAAATAAAATTTTTTTGTTATCACAATACAAAAAAAAAGTTTTCCTTGCACAGGGGTGGCCCGCATTTAATTAAATGACACTGTATAAGTGGTTAGATTTTTAGGTCAAGCGGGGCCCATAATTTTTGTTCATTGATAAAAAAATCTCACTTTCATTAAGTGCCTGTATAAACAGAACATATCCTGATTGTTCCACTGATTCGAACCGCCTTCCGACTTTATTAAGGCTCTTGCCATTTGTGTATTTTTGTTTTTGCCAACCAAAAAAATTTAACCAAATACATATTTAGCGAATTTTCTTATTTAGTCCCTCGGCATTTAATATATAAAATAATATTAAGTGGCTATCTTAATAATATTGCGTAATATAACAAAAAAAAAAACTATTTTCTTTCTCCCTGTATGTTTGTAAATAGCCCATCGAGATTTAATTGCTCGATAAAAGAATCACACAACATTTTAGTATTAACTGTTTTTTCTGATTTGATTCATAGTTGGTGACCTTTGGACTCGCACGATAAGACCGCATTCGACTATATTTATATTTTTTTTTTAAATTTGTAATAAGATATAGTAGGGAAATAATTTGAAAGTTTGTTTACAACAAAAAGCTGAACTCAAAAATATCTAGACACGGTCTGTTCTCGCTAGATTTCCATCTAAATTCTTTACATTTCTTAAAATCAAACAGGCAAACAAAATTACCAGACTAAAGATGCAATAATTACCTCAGAATTTCAATTTTGTGATAATATAAACTCCTGTTAGAATAACGACAATATACATTTTTTAATTAATACAAGTCTGTATTTACCTAAATTAAGAAAATAAACCGTAAACAATATCCTTCACAAGGACCCACTCACCAAATGTTTCTAACACCAAGATTGAAAGAAAAAAAAAACATCACCGAATTGAAGGCACTGTTAAAATTTCACTCTCTATGTCCAGCTTATATAGTACCCCCCACGCGCAGCAAAATTCACTTTCTTCAAGACAGAAGGACTATGATCCGCCGGCAAGAAGGCAGAAGGTAATCGCATTTAAATATAGTTGTTGTATGGGTACTTTGTTTCGAAGGCTGTATTATATTTCCATGAACTCTTACTTAAGGTGGTTTTTATTATTTTGCAAGTGTAGTGGAATCAATCTGCCGGAAAGTTTCGTGAAAAAGGATTTGCTCTTGTCTTCGGATTTTTTTATGTAAACCCAGTGGCGGATCGTAGTTCGCGGTTTTCAGGGACCCCAAGCTTATTTAGTCTTTCATCATCCGACATTGTTGACTTGTAAAAAACTTTTCAGCTTTCAGTTTCACCGCTTGATATAGGAAGTGTCAATTAAATTTTAAACACTGTTTTCATGACCTATCTTCAGCATTTTAAAAGCAGGCACGTAGCCAGCAAGGGGTCCAGGAAGTCTGGACCCCCCCCTTCTGAAACTTTTATAAATATTTTGGTGCAGTCATGCTTTTTACTAATGTTCCTGAGGCTTGAGCGTTGTATGTGGTCGCATGCACGATGTTACATTAAACAATATATGCGTTTACTAATGCATTCACCATTCTGTCAAAAAGAATATGTTCAACAAAACAACAAGCGCCTAAATTACATAAATTGTGTTTAATGAATTTTGATAAAAACTTGAGAAAATATATTTCTATTGGTCTTTTTATCTAATAGAACGATTATAAAACTGCAATTTGAATTGGAAATTGAACCGTCAGGCATAACCGAATGTTTTCTTTTTTTAAATGTATGTTTTTTGTTTTCTTCAAAATGGCATTATTTTTTTTAATAAGAAATTGTATTTAATTTTTTTTCCTCACTCACAAATTTATCGAAAATTTGTATCTTTTTTAAAAATTTATTGAACCAATCTCAAAATGGTTGACTTTCATCAATATCATAATATCAAAAAATATTTGGGGGGAGGTGGGGTGAAAATCAAACATTAGTTACAGAAGGATATTTAGAAGAATCCATGGAATTAAGAAAGAACATGTCGAACAAAATATTATCCTGTCAAACAGTCAAGTGTACGATAATCAGATTGAAGAGATCGAGTTAACTACAGTCACGTGCGGAAAAGCACTTTCCGCACTTGTTAGAAAAATATTTATAAGTTATTTGGTTCTTGTTGTTTTATAGGTTATTGGATGTAGGTCTCTAACCAGCGCAGTGTCATTGGAAATGTAAGAACAAAGAAATAGTTTCTTTTTTTTTTCCCGATCGAACCAATAAAAACGGCAACAATCTTGAAATTTTTTAAGTATTTTGTTAAAGACACAAATTTGTAAGATGAAAATCAGCTTCAAATTGTAAAAAATCAAGGAGATACACAACCTGAGGAGGGCCGAATTTTTAAGTTTAATATCAGAAAATAAATACTTATCAAAGAGTGAATTTAACGCCCCTTAAAATTGAATTCTTAGAGTGATGAAAACTAATAACTGACCTTTTATAAGTTTTTGCGACACAGCTATCAGTTAAAAATTATTAAATACATTTAAAATTTTTATAACCGATTTTAGTTCATATTTTTAATGCAAAATAAGTCAGATATTCTTTGAAACTGGATTTATATGTAAACCTATTCTAGGCTTCTATTTTTATTTACTATTGTCAGTATTATCATTATTTTTTTTTAATTAAAGTTAGGTCTCCATTTAACAAAAAAAAACTAATATGAAAATATTCCCATGTACTTAATAACTTACATACAAATAAGTTTTTAAAACAGTCTGTTATAGAAACCAAAAGTTCAAGTGTTTGTTTATTTTATAGTATGCTTCCAAATTCTGATTTTCAAAAGGGCTGTAGATAAAATATAACCCATTTAAAATAACTTACTTACCTTCAAATGTATCCTATTAATATTTAATCCAAAAATTTCTTCCTCGACACTATCAGCACTGTTTCTATAAAATTTGATTCAGTATTTAAGTGTTTTTTTTAGTTAACAATTAAAATGGGCCATTGAAGGACACACTTTAGGTATAATATAGTCTAAAGATTTTACCAAATGATACTGAGGGGCTTCTAGAATGGCCCGGCCATTTTATACGAAAGCAATTGCAAGTAGTAGTTGCATTGATTCTTGAAGAGGGGTATAGCCGGCCTTTTATGCATTGCGTACAAACGGATCTAAGAAGGAGTTATGTAATTTTATCTGTTTAGAATTTTTGAATGAAATAATAGAGCTTTTATATACAAGTTTTTTGCAGAAGTTATATGCTGTATACTAATTTCTGGTAGTGGTGCTGGAGACATTAAGCTACAGACACCGTTGGGTCAGATGAAAATTGACTCCACAATGTAAAAAATATTTGGCAAGAAACTACATTTATGGAAGAATGCGAAGGAATTTAAAGTTCTCAGGAACCAAAGATAGATTCAAATTGATGGTTATTATTCAGTTTTTGGATTTGAACAAATTTAAAATTTTTAAACCTATGATTTTACTTCAGAAAAGCGTCTTTAGTAAAATAAATTCACATATTTTTAGAGCAGAAGTACTTTGGAAGTGGTTTTCATGGAAACTTATTAACAAAACCCAGATTATTGTGTGGTTTTTTTAATTACCTAAGCTATTCTTTAACAAATGTATTACTAAACCAAAATTAGTACAGTATATTAACCTTTTATGTAAACAATTCTGTTGTAGAAACCAAGAGAATTTGTTCATTTGTTTTTATTTTCTGGACAAAATGCTGATTTTTAAAAGGGTTCTAAGTTAAGTGTAAGTAATTTAGGACAGCTTATCAACAGTCAGATCTATCCTATTATTGTTTAATCCAAAATGTCTTCAACACAATCAGCACTATTTCCATAAAATGTTGTTAAGTTATTGGTTTGATTTGTTTTTGTTTTTAGTTACTAATTAAAATAATATAGATCATAGAAGGAAATACTTTAGTTACAATCTTGCCCTACTGGCCGACAAAAATTTTTTTTATTGTAACACAAATCAGAATAGCATAATCTAATAGAATGGACCTATCCAAATACGAAAGTGGCAAATAGAAAGTTGTAGCACGTAAGGTTTTCTTGTTAGAGTTGTAGAATCATATCGAATGTTACGATACTTAATATCTATAGAAAAAATGATTTCAGAAAATTCTTAACCCTGTTTATTGACTATGTTTACAGTTTTCGCTTATTAAACATACCATACATCTAAGAGAAAAGCAAACGAGAAAAATATTAACTTAAAACACTAATTAAACTTTATTTTTTCCGTTTATGCGGTGTCCTATCTTCTCTCTTCAAAAACCAACAGTAGTCACCCATCATGGCTGGATCCCATCCTCCTTCGTACCGAATATCCATTGTTCTGATATCTTGGTGAAACCTTTCACCCTACTCGTCAATAATAGCTCCCAAATTTTTAGGAAAGATGTAAATGGAGGAAGTGAATTTTTAATGACATTCTGGCACCAAGCGCTATATAGGCGCCACTCACGGGAAAAATGTTCAATATCAAGTTCCTGCATTAAACTGTCTATATCAGTACACGCACACAACGAATTTTCCATACTGTAGAATTCAGAAAATATAGCATTTCTTTTTCCGAAATTCGTAATTTTTGTTTCTTTGGCCGATAAGTTCCATTCCTTAAGACGGGAACCCAGAAGTTCTGACTGTTGCTTGGATAACCCCAAATCACGTACTAAATCATTTAAATCACTTTGAACAATCAACTGTGGCTCGCCGGAACTGGGACCTGTGGTAAAAGTGGGATCGGTGCACTGTTCTTCTGAGCTGCCTGATGATGCGTTATCTCCATAATCTCCCAAATCAATAGCTTGCCAATTTAAAGGCGCAATCGGCACTGGCCAATTTGCATTATGAGGAACAGGTCGTATGGCAGATTGCAAATTTGGATATTCTATATTGTGTTTTCCCTTTTTGGAATAACCTTCAGTCTTTTTCAGGCAAAAATAACAATCGTCAGAATGATTGGTGGGTTCTCGCCATACCATTTGAACTGTAAAAGGCATACTTTTTCTCTTTCTCTTTATCCACTGCACCAATGATACACTACAACTAACACAGCACACATGGGGAGCCCACCGCTTATCTTGATCCCCAATTAACACACCAAAATATTTAAAGTAGGCTTTTTTTACATTTTCGGAAAATGGCCTGGCTTGTGATTTCACCAGAAATTCTCCACAAATATAACAAAATTTGTCAGGAGAAATTTTGCAACTTCGGCGCGTTTGACTGCGTGGACATTCTCGTCTTCACATACACTTGCTTATCGATACACAAAGAACCACTCAATTCAAAACTCAACAGAAGAGTGATGTTTAACGTTTATTTTACGTCTAATGTTGTAAACAACCCAGTCTAGGTAATTTTTCCGTTGTAAAATTGACCCATTTTAGCCGCCCTAAAGTAAAATTGTTTACTTGCCAATATAAAAGGTTCTAATTAGGCTATTAAAAATGGTACGTATTAGGACTTTCCAAATATTTTTTTTATTATTGGGAGGGTATTTCCATTGTGAAAATAATGACCTGGCCTGTGTTAGAAAAATCTTGTCGGCCAGTGAATTTACCAAATCGTACTAAACATCTTCTAGAAAGCGCATGCTACTTTATATAAAAGCAATTGCAAATATCAATTGCATTGATTTTTGAAGAGGGGTAATGCGGAGCTTTAAAGAATTGTTGCTTACGAACGGATCTGAGAAGGAATTATGTAATTTTAGCCGTTTGGGATTTTTGAATGAAATAATAATGATATCATATAGTTCTGTCTTATATAGTTCTTTCATGCAGAGCTAATTATATTGTATGCTAGTTCTTGGTAGTACCGTGTTTTATTTGGTTATTTATTTACCCAATATGCCCAATATAAAATTACAAAAAGTCTACAGAATGCATAAAAATAAAAATAAATGCATGATAGAATATAACAAAATAAGATATTACAAAAGCATAGGAGCTAATTATCTAATTGGCGTAGAATAAATTCCGAGTTGCAAATGCAAATTACATAGTTTGTTCTATGGCTCGAGACATGGAAGGGCTGAACCAGTCTGTTTTGCCTTGATTGAACGTGAAAACTTAAATTGCTCGAAAAATCATTTTCAATCAATCAAATTTTAACACTTACTCACCTTTTAATACTTGAATCTGTATCTCTCATACATAAAAAACATGGACATTTAATAACTGAAAGGGCCTTTAATACTAGACAGAATTTGAATGTCCCACTTCCTATCCCCAAAACAACCTTAGTAAAACATTAAATTTTATATGATAGTAAAAAAATGGACAATCACCTCCCACAAATATTTAGAAATATAGAATCTCTTGAATTGTTTAAGAAACAAGTAAAATGTAGCTTGGAGACAAAAGTATATTATAACTTACTTAATTATGATAACTTTTTTCAAGAAGATAACTCTTTGTACTTTTCTTAAATTTTTTGTAAGAAGTTATTTCTCTTGGGCTTGCTGGTAGTTGGTTGCACATATTCCCACAAAAACAGTAAGGACTTTTTTGGAAAGTGCTGGTCCTATAGGGAGTTATGTTGGTGGAGTTTCTTGGATCATAATTATGTAGTTCTAGATGACGACAAAACCTAGTGAATTGTTTTTTAACGAATAATACCGATTGTAAAATTAGAATACATGGAAGGAGAGGAATTTTATACTGTTTGAAGTAGGGTTTATATAAGTCTAATGGACTTAATGAGAAAAATTTTCAAATTATTCTTTTTTGTAATAAAAATTCTGTTAAAATCTGTATTTTGTTATATCAAAATTCTGTTTAAATCTGTTGATTGATCCCCCCATAGGTCTGGAAATGCTTCGTTTTCAAGATACAGGGTGTTAAAGTTTTTTAGTCTTTTTAATGCACCTTTTGATTTAATTTTGGTACACAAAGTGCTGTAATCATTATCTACGAGATGGCTATAATAGATTTTAGAAAAATATACAGGGTGTTACTTTTAAGGGGGTGACACCCCAACTTTTTATCACCGCGCTACTGACTATACTTTATTGGTTATGTCTGAATGGACATTTCGCTAAATAACTTTTAAACGGTTGAAAATATCAAAATTTTATAAGAGATCAAAAAGTTAGGGAATAGAATAAGGAATATTTTAAGAATAGGCAGTGGCATAGAGGTAAAAAGTTGGAATGGTCTAAAGGAATCATGACCCCCAAATAAGTAACACCCTATGTACATTTTTCTAAAATCTATGATAGCCATCTCGTAGAGAATGATTACAGGACCGTGTGTATCAAATTTAAATAATTTATTTTAAGAAATGTACGAGGTGCATTAAAAAGACTTAAAAAGAATAAAAATTTTTAACACCCTGTATCTTGAAAACGAAGCATTTACGGACCTATATTCATAAGAACTTTTTTTCTTATTTTCATGAAAAAACCTGCTTCTAAAATATTTCTACTGAATTTTGAATCACCCAGTTAGATAAGAGGAATTAGGGACAGCTACCAAAAAAAAAACTGGTATTTAACAAAAAGTTTTTTCACCACAATTAGCACAGTTTTATATAATATTTTCAGCTAGAAATGAGTTTTTCTAAGAGTAGTTGAATTAAAATTGAAGGAACTGTTTTAAGAATACTATTGTCTTTATAGAATATAATTAATCAGATCATACTAAATGCCACGAAGAATGCGCCTTCAACTTGAAATGAAAGCAATTGTAAGTAGGAGTTGCATTGATTCTTGAAGAGGGATACTGCCGGATTTTTGAGAATTGGTGCGTGCAAAAGGATCTGAGAATAAGTTATGTTGGATGTTTGGGATTTCTGGAGAAAATAATAGTGCATTTATGTACAAACGCCTAGTGCATATAATTATACTGTTAAGTTATATGTATGGCTACTCAATGGTAGTACTGTATTCTAAAGGCATTTAGCTAGATTTGCTTATGTGCCACATAAAATTTAAGTTTGTTTTTTTGATTTGACGTTATAAGATTGCCCAAATGTATTAAAGTTTTAAATAAACTTAACTACAGATTAACAAAACATTGAGTAACAGATTCGCTTTTTTCACAACAAGACTATATGAATACCCATAAAAATGCAGCAATATTTAAAATATAATCTTGAACTTATCTGAATATTAAGTAAAAGTTCTGGTTTTTTAATAGAGTTTAAAATAATTAATAAAGATGCTTGTGATTCGATAACTTTTTTTTTTCAGGGTCAATATTCGAGCGCTCGTATTTTTTACAAGTAACTTTCGTTTACGAAGTTTTTTGCTGTTTGGTTCATTTTACCACTAAATATCTAGTTTCTGGTTTTATTGCTAGAAGAAAAAATACAGTTTGTATACTGATTATGATGGAGAAAAGTAGTATTTTTTAACAATCTTCAATTACCCGGATCAAGGGGTCATAATCAAGGGAATACCTCTCTTAAGGATGATACAGGTAAGAGTGAATTTTTAACAGTTACATTGTAAATAAATAACTTTATTGAAGAATATTCCGCTTTTTAAGCCTAATCAAAATGCCTAACCTCCACTCCTGGCAGGGAATGGGGGAATGATATTTTAATACATTGTATTGCCAATAGAGTTGGCAATTAAATATTATTTTTTGTCTCATTAGTTTTCTTTGCAGGCAAATGGCGTAATATTTTAAAATATAAAGAAAATATAAGAAATTTAAAGCAGCTTACCAAAACTTCAAAGTAACCTAAGAATGTTTAATCCAATATTTCTTCGACACTATCAGCACTATTTTAATAAAAATATTTTTTGGTTATTTAAACAATTGTTCCACTTTAGAATTATTAAGATCAATAAAAGTGTTTTAGATGTAATGTTGTCTAAAGAAATTAACAATTAATACTGAATGTCTCCCAAAACGTGTGCCTCACTTTATATAATAAACCTTTGCAAGTATCAGTTGCATTCGTTCTTCAGGAGGGGTACTGCCGGACTTTTGTGAATTGGTACGTATAAGCGGATCTAAGAAAGAGTTATGTAATTTCGGCCACTTGGGATTTCTGAATGAAATAATCGTATGTTTTGTAAATAAGTATTATTATCTGAGTAATTATGTTGTATTGTAGTACCGTGTTTTGGTGGCAATGAACTAGATTCGCTTACTTGCATGCATGTATAGTTTAGCGTTGTTTTTTTTGTTTCATGTGTAAGATGAGATTTGTTATTTTATGTATCTTTGAAAAATTAAATAAAAAAAAAATCATGGGATCACGCACATTTGGTATGAATGTCCTGACCATCGGATTTAGCTCAAATTTGAATTATTTGTTAAAATGGACCGTTTTTACTGTTAACTCAAAGTGGCTTATTGTAGGAAGATGTTACTCTTTAACTTTACAAGAAGTATTATATGTTTATGTTAGACTCTCTATAATACATTATGTTTTGTTGCTGGTGGAGAAATAGGATTAGTAGTTAGTTCCTTAGCTTTAGGATTAGGAAGCTTAAAACTCAACGACTGGTATATCGATTCTAGTGCTTCATTTGACCTCACATACAGAAAAGACTAGTTAAAAATGTTATGTTATTAGAAGGCGAGCATGCAGTAGTTAAGCGTCAGGAGATAATTTTTTTAATTAAAGGTATACGTGAAATTTCTCTGCCGTTGAAAATGAACAACAAAATAGTAGAAATTCCTATAAGAAGTGTGAACTATGTCCATTAGGGAGAGAATAATTTATAAAATTACAGAACAACTTATTGCTATTGGTATTCAGCTGATGATGAATTATATAAGCTGGATTATGCAGAAGAGTTAGTTACATGTTTAGCAACGAAAGTGAATTCAGTGTAAATCAATAAGTTAAATAGAGAAGAACATTTCTTTTGCAAAGAATGTTTGGAAGGAAAGTAAACAGACTGTAAGAAGAGCCACACAACGATTAAAACTAATGCATTCCGATTTATGTGGTCCAATGCAGCAGAAATCCTTTAGTGGTAAACAATATTTTTTTATATTTACTGATGATTTTACGAGAAAATATACGTTCACGTTTCGAAAGAAATTTGATAATATATATTTTTGTAGAATATTCAGAAAATATGCATGAATATAGATTATTAATCCAAAAGGTAAAAAGACAAGTAGAATGAGAGATGTTGTATTTGGTAAGAGAACTAGAAACGAGGAGTCAGAGAAAATTGAAGAGTCCCATGAAAATATTTTCTCAGAGGAAGGGAAATCTATAGAAATTCAAGAAGATAAAAAAATTTTGATGCAGCCTGAAAATGAACAAGGTTTAAACGATATTACCGAAAGAGTAGATTTTAAACAAAAGAAATTGTTGAAGTAGATGGTTTGGGTGAAAGCGATAATGTAGATAGAATCAGAGTGATGTGATTTTATAGGATCTGATGAATTCTGACAATCAGGTAGATGACAAACATGCTATAGTCGGCGGCAGTCTAATAAGTCGGGTGTATCGTTTTATCAACGACAGAGTCCTATATGTTTTTATTTGCTGAGAAAGAGAGCCAGATATAATTTCCAGAGGCTATGAAACATCTGCATTTGTATGTCTACTAAGACAAAGGTTGATTTAATATTGTTAATAATAAAATTCAAAATATGTTTAAAATATCAAAGTAAAAATGTGATTATTTGATTACTAATATATAACTAGGTATCCCAAAAAAATTATTTGTTTAACCCTAATAATTGCCTCAAGTTTAGCTTATTTTGTTCTACTTTATTATAATACATTAATTATCATTCGAATAATTTTTTAAGTAATTTTATTTAAAATACTGTTTGGTTTACTCACCTCTGTAAATTTAACCTAATGGTTGTCACTTCGGTTGTCACATTTTCTTCTTCTTGCGGGTTTTTTAAATCCACAAACAAAGAAAATGGTGCTAAATTTAGTAAGCTATTTTGAAGAGAAGCAAAGAAAATGTACAGAAAACGGTAACGTTATAAATCTACAGTCTGCCCAGAAAAAGTACCAGAAGCGCTAAAGTTGAACACAAGAACCATACGCGATAACATTTCAACGAAAAAATGCGAAAAAAGAAAACCAAAAAACAGATGAAGGTGTAAGTAAGAAATGTAATATGCAATACAAATCAAACGTTCAGATAACACTTCCAGTTTTAAAGGACACTTGGGACATGGGATTTTAGAAATTGGGCTTAAATCTTTGTCAAAATTGGCTCTTGTAAAAAATTTTAGCCACGGAATTTGACAAATTTAAAATATACATTTGAAAGATTACCTTTTTTTAATACTTCCTATACACAAAAATTTGTGGATGAACCACTTTTTCAAATTAAATCCAAAAAAACTAAGGTTTCGGAAGGTTGCACTGAACTTGTTTTTGGGGTATCGCTAAAAACATATTTTTCACAAACTTAATTTATGAACTACCTAAAAGATTCATTATATTATAATGCTCTATAACACAAAAATTATTATTTGTAACTAAAAGTTGGAAGTAATTATTATATTAGACATTATTAAACGTTTTTCAACATAATTACAACAGCTAAATAAAGAGAGAGCGGGAGTGTCGCCTGTTGGATGGAAATCCAGTGTGCTAGGGATGCTACGTTGCCAAGTTTATTTTATATATGACCTATATAAATTATATAAAAAAAACAAAATGCATGTGTGGGTTGTGGATCGGTACCAGCAGGAGCGCGAAGGCACTAGGTGGATTGGTACCAGGTTAGCACCAGGTTAGGCGCCGTAGGCATCATCGTTAATGCCCTAAAAGACGAACAACCGCGCAGAGCACCACTGGCGAAAGTCGCTGTGTGGATCCCCCTGTTGATTAGTGTTGGCCGCACTAGGTAGATTGGTACCGGGTTAGCACCAGGTTAGGCGCCGTAGGCATTATCATTAAAGCCCTAATATAAAAGGCGGACGACAGCGAAGTGCATCACTGGCGGAAGTCTAACATTCGATATCGGCACAGGGTGGCCAAATCCGTTACTGTCGGGAGACAAACATGAAAAATTTAAGCTCCATACAATAATGTAAGTTTGGCAACAATGTAAGATAACCTTTCTTCAAATTGTCATCTTAAGGAATATGGCGCATTGGAATGCAGTGGAAATATCGAATTTCTTTTTGGTTTTTTTATTAGAAAAAGTGGTTCATCCATTTCTTTTATTTTCTTAAAACAGTTAAATGAAGGTAAACTTTCTATTTTATATTCAAAAATTATCAAATTCCGTGGGTTTAATTGTTTACAAGACCCGTAAATTGTCAAAATTAATCAAGCATCTAGGATTTAGGTACAGAAAAGACTGCAATCGAAGTTATTTGTGTGAGCTACCAAATGCAGCAGGTCAGAGAGTCATCTTTTTAAGAAAATATGTTGAAAATTTAAATTCAAAATTAAGGAAAATTATTTTTTTGAAGGATACATGGGTTTTTTCTAACGGGAGTGGATCGAAATCCTGGCAAGATAATTCGGCTAAATCAGTTAAAAGAAAAAAAGATTGCGGTTTGGGAAAAAGATTTATTGTTTTGCATGCTGGTTCATCTAGTGGATTTGGTTCTGGGGCCAACCTAATATTTTCATCCACATCGAAAAGTGCTGATTATCACGACAGCATGAATAATGAATATTTTGAAAAGTGACTAAGGAAATGCTTGTCCCAAATTTAGACAGACCCTCATTAATCGTTTCAGACAATGCTTCATATTACTCTAGAATTTTAAACAAACAACCAAATTCATCGTGGAAAAAAGTGACATTTTTCAGTGGTTATTACATAACAAAAAATCAAAATCACGCTTCAAATGTATTAAAAGCAGAACTGCTTCCAATAGCAAGACTTAGTAATGGATGAAATTTTGAGGGAACATGGACATGAGGTTTTACGCTTGCGTCCTTACCACTGCCAATTTATTGCTATCGAGCTAATATTTTTTTAGTATCTGAATATGATAGTGAGACAACTGAAGATGGCTCAGATAGCGAATTTTAAATTTCATAATATTACTTTTCAGCTATTATTTTGTAGTGTATATATTTACTTGTCATTTAAGTCTGTTTAATGTTTCACGAATCTTAGACAAAGCCTTTGGTGCTTCTGATATTTTTTTAGTTAAATCCTGTGTTTTGTATTTTTCTCTTTTAAACGTCGCATATTTAGAATTTAGTGTTTTTTTCGCACTTTTCCTTTAACAGAACGTTGTATAGTTACTAGATTAATTGCGTTTACTAAATGTTTATTTCAACCAAATAAACGATGTATTTATTTATATCTTATTTTAATACATATAAGTAATTATTTATTTAGGCCAAATAAATATTCTAAAATAAATACAAATAAACCTTGAAACATATTGAAATGGATATTTGCTTTGCGTATAGCAAACAAGCTATTATAAGCTGCTCTACACAAAATAACAAAGTGTGTAAATTAAGAAAAGCTCTTTACAGCCTAAAGAATCCAGTCGACTTTGGAATCAGAAACTTGACACAAAACTGAAAAATATTGGGTTGATTCAAGCACAGTTTGATCCATGTGTTTATTGTATGTTTAGAAATAAAGATATACTAATTGTTGAGATAACATAGACGATTTATTGATTTTTTCAAGGAATAAATGAATAAAACTATGGCTGAAGAATGCATTAACTAAAAAATTTGATGTAGAATATTTAGGAGAAGCAAAGTACTGCTTAGGATTAAAAATAAGAAGAAATAGAGAAAGAAATTACTGGACAAAAAAACATATTTTAAAGAAATATTGAGAAAATTCCAGAAGTCAGATGCAAAACTAGTTTTGACTTCGCTTGAAAAAGAAGTAAAATTAAGTAAAAGAATGGAACCTATAAATGACAGTAAAAAGAAGAAATTAAGAAAAGACGATACCAAATGCGATGGCAATATGCAGTCTTCTTATGCAAAAGATATGTCTGGTCGTGTACATTGAGCAAATTTAATGCATACCCAGGAAAAATCTACTAGACATCAGTTAAACGTGTTTTTCGTTACATAAGATATACTTGTGGAGCACGACTTCTATTCAAAGGAACCAGTAGGCAGAAATTATAAGGATATGCAGAGGCAGATTATGCTGAGAATCAAGATGTCAGAAGATCGATAAGTGGGTGTTTAAGGTTGATTAAATTATATTGTGTAAAGGTTGTGCTATGACTTAAGCTTGTAAAAAACAGCAAACAGTAGCGCGGTCTACATCTGCAGTTTATTTGAAGAAGTTATTTTTTTAAGTAGTTTGTTAAGTTGTTCATGTTTTGCATAAGTATTTTTACAATGAATTATACCAAAGAAGAGCTAGTAGATATGATTTTTGTGTTGGGAGAATCTCAAAAAAATAGTTTTTTAACTAATCGGATATACGCGGATAACTTATTAGATAGATTTATTCAGACGGGAGATGTCGAATACTCAAAACCTAGTAGAAATAGGCCAATTCAAACTGATGAAAAGGAACTGGATGTGCTACTTCATATCACAAAAACCCCCTTGAATTAGCCAAAGGGTAGTCGCCGATACAGCGAATGTTAGCAAAACCACCGTTCAACGTGTTTTTAAAAAAATCATTTTCATGCCTACCATATTCAGCTTCACCAAGAGCTTTATGAAGAAGATTATGAGCATCGGATAGCGTTTTGTAACTGGGCACAATCCAAAATCAGAGCAAATGTTGAATTCTTCGATAAAGTGCTCTTCTCAGACGAGGCTACCTTCCATAAAAATGGATTTGTGAATCGCCACAATTTTCATTTCTACTCCGATCATAATCCAAGACATTTTCGGCAGATCGATCGACAGCACAGATGGTCTATTAATGTGTGGGGGGGAATCATAGGAGATTTTATTATCGGTCTTTATTTTTTCGATGGGCATTTAAATGGGGACACGTATTTAAATTTCTTACAACATGAGTTGCTCCGTTTATGTCAACATCTACCCAGACCCGTAAAGGAGGGCATATGGCTACAACGCGACGGCGCTCCAGCACATTATTCTTTACCGGTCAGGCACCATCTTGAGGTAGCTTTTCCGGATCGGTGGATCGGAAGAGGAAGGCCAATTAGATGGCCACCCCGTTCACCCGACCTCACTAAGTTTGATTTCTTCTTATGGGGCTATATTAAAGAAATCGTTTACCAGGAGCCCCCAACAACACCTGAAAACATGAAGCTGCGAATTCAAGACGCATTTCGACAGGTAACACGCGATATTTTAAGGAGAGTGGTAGCATCTTTTCATACTCGTCTTCGTTTGTGTTTGGAAGAAAACGGAAGACACATTGAACATAAGTTCTAGTGAAAAAATTAGATTAAATATAGTTGAATTTAGTATAGTGTAAGTCTCAAATGTGATACATAGTAAATTTTTAATTTTAATGTCAAGATAAATGATAAATTATAATAAAATTCAATATAAAATGAAATAAAAAAATAATTTAAAAATAAAAATTTGCGATATGTCAAAATTGTCTCTTGTCATATTGATTGAATTCTACGTCATTCATTTTAATAATCTAAGCCACCTTGGATTACTTTTCATTAAAATGGTTGCTAAAATAGGACGCTTTACCAGTTTTTGGCGAATATCTTTTAATACGTTAGAAATTTTAATAAAGATGTATTTACAAAAAAGTTTTATTATTCAATTACGCATCGAAGCAATGAAAAAAGAATAGGGTTGACATTTACAATAAGAAAGAAAATGCACTTTGAAGTTTGGTAATTTTGACACTTAATTTTGTAGACCCTGTATAATTTAGATCTTTTAATTTCGGTCAGCGAGATTGTCAAACCTTATTTAATGAACTCCCAGTTTGATTCTTATGTCGAGGCAATATTTGAATTTTTATAATTTTTTTAAGCCGTTATTTACCGATCGAATCCAATAAAATTTTAGAGTGATCTAAACAACTATGGAAGCCATCTAAATATGCAAGAAAATATAGGTCATCTAATTTAAAAAAATATGTCATTGTGACGTCACACTTTTTTTGGTAACCCTGTATAATCAAAAATATTTTTAGAAAATGCGCCCTAATATACGTATGAGTTGTGAAAAATTTCAAATTCATGAGTCAAATGATAAGTGAGCTACAGAAGAAGGGAGCTGAGATGGACCACCCTGTATATTTTTATATATTCTAAACGTAATTCAAACAATATTTTACTAAAACTGTTGGTTCTCACGTTAACGCGCAAACAGGCTTGAATATTTCAAAGGAATTATAAGCGGATTTGTCTAATATTAGTTTCGAGAATTTTAAAACCTAAACAAAATAATAAATATCATATATCTCAAACGCTATCTTCTAGACTGTATAGACGGATTTATGTATAGATAAACTTTCTTAAGTGGTTACAATTTATGCCTTCTTTTCGAGAATGCGTGGTCCCATATGACCCCTGTCTCATGGGAATCTTTCTTTGGCCCGTTTAATTTAACTTGATGCAAATATTAATTGAAACATTTTATTTGGTTCGATGCAATGATAATGAATGGTCAATTTGCTATGTTAAAAATACAATAGAGTACTTTGTAATAGGAACACTACCGAACAGCCATGTTTTTGGGGCATTATTTCCCTACAGAAAAGATTAAGTGAAAGGGTTTTTCTGTGCCTATTTTTCGCCATGACTTTTCGGACCCATAATGTGAATAAGTTAGTATAGGCATATATATTAAATTATATACATGACCTTAGGACTAACTGAAGGGAATATTATTTTAATCGATTTATTCACTTTTTGTGATCATGGGTGACACCTCGTGTCTCTAAGACGAAGTTCCGAACTTAAAGTATAGAGTAGGAACTTAAGCTTCACCATTCACAGCTTTATTCGTTTCGTTCTGACTAATAAAATCAAAGAGGGGATTGGTCTAAGGGGTGGATCTAATAATAGCTGAGCTAACTTTGTATTTTACAGGAAGTCTAAAAGTCAGTCTGGGTCAGAGTTTTGTTTCTTATAGTTGATCTTAAATTCTTCTTTCGTGGTGGTTTATGGGGCTTTACGTATACAGTGGAATATCAAAGTTGAGGGATTTTCAAACATATTTTATTTTCCTTCTATGATTTGTGTGGGGAATAACTTGTTTACAAGAGTTAAATTTACGGGTTATTTAAAGATTTTTGTTTTATTTTCATTTGTACTAAGGTTGAGGATTTTAAGATAATTCCCTCATTTTCTAGATTTAAATACTCTTTTTTGTTATTAGATTTAAGTATTATTTTTGTACAGTATTTCACTTCCTTTACATTTGTTAATAGATTTTTAAGTGGTTTTTAAACACCAAATCTTTTATTTAAATAAACCACCAGCCAGTTAAAATGAATATATATTCAAGAAGAAGATACCATCGTTGTTGCAGTTTGGTGTTGTTCGAGATTAAGTGGTGGCAGAATTGGTGACATAAGATGTTTAATTCAATTTGTACTTACAATTATATTTGATAACATCGTAATTTATAATTTACGAAGAAGCCTACAGAATACTTTTGATTTTACTTATCATATCTTAGTTAATTTCAGTATTGTGATAGGGTTGCCAGCTAGGTCTCAAATAAATAAATACGTTAAATAAATAATTTTAAATATAATAAATAACCGCTCGATAACCCTGTTACACTACCGAAAAACTGGTTGCAGACTCACTCTTCAAAGCAGTGTGACGACAGAACCATGACAGGTGCAGGACGTCTATTAGCATAATGCTTTGAATTTTCAATATTTTTCAAAGAAAGAAGAGGTATATATGTAAAATAAATGAGACTTTTTGTGAAAGGTGCCCTTATTTGTAATACTAATAGTAAAATTTTTTAAAAAGTATATAAATTAAAATTATCTGGCATCCTTGAAATTTGAGAAAGTCATAAGAAGCAATGTATTCACATCGATTCCACTTTGTCAAATTTCTGGAGTGTCTTTGAACACAAACTAAATGCGGTTAACCATTTTGAAAAGCATACATTCTCTAGTTGGGCTGTGGAGAAAAAACACTAACCCCCGTATTTTCTAAAAAGATTTAAGAGTTAGACCAGGTCTAGTTGCCATGGTAGACATTTAGAAAAATTATTTGTTCAGTTGTTCAAAATGTCGTCTTAAACATCTTATAACTGTCAAGTTAGACCTGGTCTAAATTTAAACCCTTTAATGAATACGAGCCCAATGTCAATGTCCACCATAACGGGATTTGGGAGTCATTTATAATAGATGAATAGCCAAAGAGATACAATTAATAATTCAATCATAACAAAGTTCTGATAAAAAATTCACGAATTTGATAGAAATACATTAAAAAATAATCAAATATGTTGGGTCAATATAGTCCAAGAATCATTTCTGCGAACTTATTTTCAAAGAAAACATTCAGTATGTAGGTCAAAGACATTGTCTGGGTTTTTCTGTGATGCAAGAATAATAAATTGATGGTTTTCGCAAATCAGATTTAATTATTTAGTATACATTTTAATATTGCCAGCAATGCTTTAAGTTTTAATTACAATTTTACGAATTTTTACAAGTATTAGAGTTAAAATATATAGGTGCCAACTGAAATATTCCAAAAAAAAATTGGTTTGTTTAATATAAAATAATTTGCAAGATCTGCCTCATGATGCACAATGTTTTTAACTATAAAGGTTAAGATTATACAAGTTAAAATATAGGTAAATATTTTTTATAGTATTTTTAATTGGTTATATGGATCAGAATGGCAATGAAACCCAATTTTAAGTTGCCAACTTTTTGAAAATTAAATGTTATTTTTCAAAGTAAATTAAAGTTGCCCCCCTGTCATAACTATAATTACTGTACATTCAGGACATCACTTAGGAACAATCTTAAGGACACCATAAATGACACATAAAATTTAAGAAAATATATATGTATACATATAGTGTGGCTGCTAACAGGAATTGGAAAGAAAATTGAAGGTCGGTTTTATATTCCCTGACTTCATCATATTTCATAATATTTCTGTGGTTCCCTCTGGTGGAAAAGAAATGGCAACAATATTTTGTGGCTGCAAAGGAATTTTATTGATTTATTAAATTATTAAAAGAAAAGGGTCCGACGGTAACAGGAGAGTATTATGCAAGCATATTAAGCCTCACAGACGCTAGAAAACTCAAGAGACGTGGAAAACTGATGGAAGGTGCTTTGCTGTTGCAACAAAACACAAGTCAAGGCCTGCGAAAGCTGCAGTTTCTGATTGTTGCTTTGTGGAAATTGAACACCCACCTTATAAGCCAAACCTGGTCCCCGGTGATTATTTTTTGTTTCAGAACCTCTTCGGGTGAGAAAATGTAGGAACAAAGATGAACTTACAGCAGCTATCAATGATCATTTTGAGGAAAAAACAAACAACATTCAAACGCAAAGGTAGTATATTGAAAAATACATTTTTGTTAATACTCTAGGTTTTTACACCTAGTAAAATCTTACTACTATATTAAAATGGTACTCTTTAACATAATACTGGTTCCGAAATCTGTTACTAGAAAACCAAATTATTGTATAAAATATTCTTATTGTGCCTGCATGCACAAAATAGATGGGTTAAAGTTCTATAACTGCTTTTTAAGTACATTTCCGACAGGAAAATTTAATATTATTTCTTACGGTGGCTTTATAAAGATTTTATATATATATATATATATATATATATATATATATATATATATATATATATATATATATATATATATATATATATATATATATATATATATATATATATATATATATATATATATATATATATATATATATATATATATATATATATATATATATACATATATATATAAATTGAACTTCTTTCTTGGGTATAGGTTTATTTGCAAAATCAAACAATGGGATTAACTTGACATTTCGCCTATCGTACCAGGCTTTCTCAAAAATTGCTCATTCCTTTATTTTTTTTTTGGTATATAAGGCTTTCCTTTCCTATCTACAAATAATTATTACAAAATTAATAAAATAAGGTTACATACCTCGAAAAACCTCGTAAAATGCATGTTGATTATTTATTTATATTTGAATGATAGGTAGCAAGTTAGTGGTTTGCCAGGCAACTCATGGTACAGTTTTAGGTAAAAAGGTTTTTTTATGGTAGTACGTTTTTTTGAGGAATTTAAAGATAATTTTTTGCTATTTGTTAGATTAAACCTTAGTGTAGAATCAGACATTCACAATGATATACTACATTTTAAAAATAACGGCTTAGACAAAGTTAAAACTATACTAAAATATCAAATTGTGGTATATTTGACTTAAATTTTTTATGTTTTGTTTGTCATTTACCGCATTTTTTCTTTTTTTAGGTGAATCATTTCTTTGATAATTAATTTCTGATACAGGTTATCTTCATCAATGATTTTGGTTTCAGAAAAATTAAATTCGTATTTTGTGCTTTTTTTATGTTTGTGTGTTTAAGTTGGGTTGTCATACCAATATATTTCATAGGGCAGTTTAAACAAGGAATTTCATATACGAGATTGGATTTTTTATTTTTAGGAATTTAAGTTTTTAATTTTATAAATAAAGAGCCTATCAGGTTCTGGGCTTTATGACACACAATTGTGTTATATTTTCGTAAGATATGTTTTAATTTTTTAGATAACTGAGATGTGTATGGCATTGCAATATATTTGTTTTGCGTATTATCTTGTCTTGCGTTTTCGTTATGATTGTTATAATATATGTACGTCCTTTATTTGATAATTTTTTATCAGTTTTTCTGGGAAATGATTTGCATTCAAGGTCTTTTTAACTTTATTAAGGGCTTCAGGACGGTATTCTGGTGACGTTAAAGATATGGCACGGTCAACTAGACCAATCACAACCCTTCTTTTTTGTTTGTATGGATGGTGGGAATTGAAATTAAGATATCGTCCAGACCAAGTGTCTTTTGTAAACCATTTAGTTTTTAAATTATTTTCTTTTTGTCTTATTATAGTAAGGTCGAGTTTTTCTGAAAACAAAATCGTTGTTGAAGATAACCTGTATCAGAAATTAATTATCAAAGAAATGATTCACATAAAAAAAGAAAAAAATGCAGTAAATGACAAACAAATATACCACAATTTGATATTTTAGTAAAGTTTTAACTTCGTCTAAGACGATATTTTTAAAATGTAGTATATCATTGTGAATGTCTGATTCTACCCTAAGGTTTAAATTAAAAAATAGCAAAAAATTATCTTTAAATTCCTCAAAAAAACGTACTACGATAAGAACACCTTTTTACCTAAAACTGTGTTGCCTGGCAAACCACTAACTTGCTACCTATCATTCAAATATAAATAATTATTTTATTAATTTTGTAATAATTATTTGTCAATAGTATAAAATTTTAAATCAATTTTAGAAAAATTGTAAATGTCTTTTTATAATTAAAACCACTAAATATTTTTTAAATTATCTGTAGATAGAAAAGGAAAGCCTTATATACCAAAAAAAAAAATAAAGGAATAAGCAATTTTTGAGAAAGCCTATTATGCTAGGCGAAACGTCAAGTTAATCCCATTGTTTGATTTGCAAATAAACCTATACCCAAGAAAGAAGTCCAATTAATATATACCGGGTTTAAGAAACAAATTGAATATTTATGTATATGTATATATATATATATATATATATATATATATATATATATATATATATATATATATATATATATATATATATATATATATATATATATATATATATATCGATAGAGATGTTCTATAAGACCGAAATGTTATATAGAATTAGCCCCTCAGTTGTATAGACATACAGGCGTCCAAGAGCCTCGGGCCTAGGGCTCGGAAGAAAAGAGCAACTAAGGACTAAAAACATCACGCCATTTATACAAGGCTTTAGTCATGTCGGTAGTAATTGCGACTGTGCTGGGTTATAAATGGGTCCCATAACCTACCAACTAATTGTAACTTGAGCCAACGCAACCACAATTTAACTAACCGCTCAAGCTATTGAGGAGCCGCACCCTCACCCCCTCCCTTTATTGACGCGAATGTATAGAACATTTTATAGAATTTAAGGTATGTTGGACACCAGTGCTAATAACCCTTATAAAATGTATTTTGATAGCTGGGTTGGAAGTGAACAGGAACAATTATTTCCACTTGACCATCTTTAAAGAGGACGAATGATCTAATAACTGAACAAGCAGAGCAGCGGCACAACATTCAACTTTAAAATATCTTAATTTCACTTTCGTAATAGTTTGACGCCAACATGAAGCGTGAGTAATACCGCCGATGGACAATTTCTTTCTTCTTTATTACAAGCACGATCTTGGTGAAGGTCATTCGGAATTTAAGGTGAGAAATTAACTGTGTTAAATAAGCGCCCATTGTAAAGTGCGTGTGCATTTTAGCAATTTTTTTATGTACAGCTAATCCGTGGGTTAATAGTTATTTACTTTGCTAATTTGCAAACCGTCAGAATAAATTGCTGAGCTTGTGATAAGTTTACAGACCAGGAATTTATCGAGCAAATATATTATACATTTTGCCACTTTACTGGGTGGTTCCCCCATCCTCCCTTCATCCTTTCCAGCGGACAAAGAGTTAAAAAGTTTGCTGATTGGGGTTTTTTCGCGCAAAAATATCAAAACCTATGCTGTATATAAGTTGGTAAGTAAGGTTAGGTTAGGTTCCTTCCCTCTATATTCGCTAAGAAGACTAAAGGAAGCAGAGGGGAACTACTTAATAATGTTCCAAACTGACTTGCTAACCCATATCATAATAATAATAATAATAATAGTAATAATGACCGGAACTGAATACACCGCGAAACACAACTCAGCAGCGAAGGTCGTGCATCAAGCATTAGCCACAACATATAAACTAACGGAGAACACAGACCCTTACTACCATTATATACCAATATCCATACTTGAAAACGAAGACGACAAGCTCTACTGGGACATTAACATCTACACCGATATCACCTTTCAGTCCAAAAAAGAGAAGATCACTTATTTAATTGACATGGCTGTCCCCAACGACGAGAACATACAAGCGAAATACAGTGAGAAGATCGCCAAATACACCGACTAGGCAATGGAAGTAAAAAGGCTGTGGAAACAAGAAAGAGTCATCATTGTTTCTCTCGCCATATTATTAACAGGTCTCACCCCAACAATTTTTACACCGCATTTGGCTTAATTAGGACTTAATACAGACATTTACAGGAAAATCCAGAAATCGGTCAGGTAGCATAGTTTTTTTCCTTTTCCTTTTTTTTGTTTTTTTTTTTTTATTTTTTTTTGTACTGGCTTGACGTAAATCCCGTCAGTATAAAATACGACCACAGGAATACTGTGACACAACAAGTCGAGATAATAATAATAATACTAAGACGCTTATTAGTACTTCGTACATTTCGCATAGGTACATGTATTTAATTAAGCTTGCACTAATAGGCCATTTAATCAGCTTTCCCACCGAGAGTCAGGAGCTGTTGAGGCCTGCTAGCTCTATCTTAAATACAATAATGTGGTCGAAAAGCAAAATTTGATTACATTTTTAATCTAAACCTAAAGCTTAAACAGTAAATAACTGAAAAGAGAAGAAACAGTAAGAAAAGGAGGAAAAAGAGAAAAAAGAGTGACATGATGAAACAGTGAGAGAAAAAGAGTAGGAAGATACAGAGAGAATTTCCTTTACTGCCAGACACTTAGGGGTAGGGGTAGGGGAAATCAACTAATAACATTATTTGTTAGGTTTCTCCCACTATGGTAGGTTTTAGATGCAACGTTCCCAAAAAGTAGATATAGAAGGACCACCAGGGTCAACTATTTTGACTCCTTTAAACTTTTTCCTACGAGTACGTTTGAAAATACAAATATAAGGTAGGAAAAGAACAAAAATTTTTGCTTCTGCTTAAACCGAAAGTTTACACCAAAATGTTTAAGAAACTGAAAAGTTGGATCGTTTACATCATGGAACCTCCTAAAATCTGATATAGTTGAATGCGGTCTTATCATGCGGGTCCAAAAGTCACCAACATTATGAATCAAATCAGAAAACACAGTGAATACCAAAATGTTGTGTGATTCTTTTATCGAGCTATTAAATCTCGGGCTATTTACAAATATACAGGGAGAAAGAAAATAGTTTTTATTATTACGCAATATTATTAAGCCACTTAATATTATTTTATATATTAAACGCCGAGGGGCTAAATAAGAAAATTCGCTAAATATGTATTTGGTTAGCAAAAACAAAAATACACAAAATGGCAAGCGCCTTAATAAAGTCGGAAGGCGGTTCGAATCAGTGGAACAATTAGGATATGTTCTGTTTATACAGCCACTTAATGAAAGTGAGATATTTTATCAATCATCAGAAATTATGAGCCCTGCTTGACCTAAAAATCTAACCACTTATACAGTGTCATTTATTGAAAAGCGAGCCACCCCTGTGCAAAGAAAACTTTTTTTTTGTATTGTGATAACAAAAAAATTTTATTTTGCAAAAATATTATACACTTTTGTTAAAAACACAGTAAGATTTTTTCAGATCTTTCGTTTAAGGGTCTCTAGATGCCGGAAAACATGTTTTCTCAATTCCGACTGTCTGTAGGTATGTCTGTCCGTCAATATGTCTGTTCGCGGCATAGCTAAAAAACTACTTATCCGATTTCTTCAAATTTCAGTCTAAAATTTAGATATATATATATATATATATATATATATATATATATACAAAATTTACTTATTTTAAACATGCTTTAAAATTGGAACAAGTATTCTATAATTATTTATTTATTGCCTACAAAATTAAAAATGTACTAAAAAAGTAAACAAAAAAATGGTGTCAAATTTAATAAAAAAATTTTTAAATTAAAATTCACTGGCTAATATCCAGGAGACAGTGGCAAAAGCTCTGAGAGTCGGTATAAGGAATGTACAGAAACTTGTGCATGAAAAAAAAACATTACTTACTTCCCAAGAAGATTGCGAAATGCACACGAAAAAATCCAAAGGCAAAAGACTTAAGTTACAATGCAAAAATTGATATTCATAATGCAATTTATGATTTATACACGTCAAAGACTAATATAATCTTTCAGAAACTTTTTAATATTATAGACTAAAAAATATCATCATCACTTAAAAAGTCCTCATCTTCTGAGTCGTCCTCAAATGACGCAATGATCATTGGTGCAAGATGCATTGTCCAGAATGATTAAAGATGGAGCATCTAAATTTGGAATCAGTTGTTTTTTTAACCACTTTTCAAACAGTTCACAGTTTATATTATCATGGTAGTCCATACTTCTGGATGTTGAAGAAAACAGTAAACTTGCACCTGGAAATCCTGTTGAAGAACCTGCATGCAAAATGATGAACCGTTTTCCCGTCCCACATCCCTTTTTTCTCTTGACACTTTTTACAGACTCGTCCTGCCAAGATTTCGAACCACTTCCATTGGAAAATATCCAAGTCTCGTCTAAAAATACCACTTTTCTAAATTTTGAATTAACATTTTCCGTGTATTTCTTTAAAAACTGGATACGCTGACTTGCTATATGTGGCAACTCGCATAAAAATCTTCGATTACAGTCCTTTTTATATCGAAAACCCAACATTTTTATTAATTTTGACAACGATTTTAGTCCAATTTCCAATATGCCTCGATTTTTTAAAGCTTCTTTTAAAACTTGAAGCGTTATATTAATTTTGATGTGTATAAATCGTAAATTGCATTACGAACATCCATTTTTACATTGTCACTTAAGTCATCTGTCTTTGGTTTTTTTTGTGTACATTTCTTAATCTTCTTCGGTAGTAAATTATGCTTTTTTTCATACACAATTTTCTGCACAGTCCTTATACCGATTCCCAGAGCTTTCGCTACTGTCTCCTGGATATTGGCCGGTGAATTTTCATTTTCGTAATATTTTATTAGATTTATTACCATTTTTTTCGCTTGTGGATGCAAAAAACCCGAAAATTGTTTTCTATTACTCATTTTATCACTGACTTGACCTTGTCAATCTGACTTTGAAGTGACATCGATCAAAGATTTTTGCAACTGCTGGTATTTATATGTTTATCCTCTTCTTTGATATCAATATATCATAGGTCTATCTAATTCATCTTCCGGATTTTATGCGGAGGATATGATTACACGTAAAAAAAGAAAAACAAACTTAAAAAGTTTGTCGTTGATAAATCGTATGACCCGCACGATAACACTGCTTTTGACTATACTGCAAAATTTTAGACGTCAATTTCTCGAAAAAAAATTAACTTTGGTATAGAAAAGTTTTCCTTTATTTTCTCTTTTGATTTAATTTGACCCGATTTTGGTCACAACTGCACAATGTATATAGCATAAGGTTAAACATCATAAGTGTTACGAATATTATATAACACCTTAGGCGTTTCGTAACACAATATTGCTTGGGATTCCCTAATTGATATCGACAACAAAGGTGAATGAAATACTACGGTTGCATATTAATGCTTTTTATAGAATTCAATTCTCATAATTATTTATTTATGTTGTTAAGTTATTGATTGATCAATCACCCGCAACGGCCAGGAAAGTGATATTAATGTAAGAGTAGAATGTTGTCTGTCGTTTCTTTTATTCCGGAATAAGTTAGGATTATGTTTTAAGAAAAAAGTATATATTTTATAAATAGCTAAAACCACACACTTAAGTTTTCGACAATCGACAGAACCATACAGTTTTCTGGCAAAAAACTGGTTAATTTAAAATAGAAAGGAAGTTTTTGTCGCTTGAATGTACTAAGAATCACAAGTCAACTAAGAGCCGTGGTAAATTAGTATATACATGTCAAAAAATTGTTTTTTTTTTCAAATTATAAAAAACTTTCATAGTAATTTTAAAAGCATTTGCTTTTTAAGAAAAAAAAATAAAGTAAAATCCTGTCAATGTTTGGAAGTACCTATAAGTGTGAACAACTATTTTCTTTGATGAAAGGAAACAAATCTCCCGCAAGATTGCGATTGACGGACGCACTTTTAAAAGTTATTTCCGCCGATAAATTCGCGCCACAAATAGACAACTTAATTAAAGACAAAAAATGTCAAATATCTGAAAAAAGAATTTAATGTTTGTAGTTTTTTGTAATGTCCTTTTTATTGGAAATTTAATAAACAGACTTGTCCTATAATAGTACTTTTTCTCAAGATTTTCAGTAGTTTGTCTTCTTTAAGATAAGGTTTTGCGGCCCACCTAGTCGATGGTCTTCATGCTTTTGGACCACCAGTGACTTTGAGTTTGACATGGCTGCTTAAGACCAAGTCGAGGGATATTTCGTTCCAAGCTCGAACGATTGATTGTCGAAGATCATTTTGATTACGAGGCCGAAATCCTTCCTTATAAATTTGTTGACATTTGCCCGCAGGCGTTTTCAATTGGATTCAAATAGGGCTTTTTGAAATCCAGGGTAAAGTTTCGATATTATGATTTCGCAATATTTTTTGAACTACTCTAGCTCTATGTATTGGGTAATTATCGTGCTGAAATACAAAATTATCTCCAAGAACTGGCCGCACAGAAGGAAACATAATATTTTCTAGAATATTGCAGTAAACGCCTGCATTAAGCTTTTCTTCAATCACTGCACACCCTCCTGGACCCCGGATGCTTATCCAACCCCAAACGTTTACCGAAAAATGACCACTCTGGTTTATTTTCCATGTATATCTCTCATCATACCTCATCATAACAAGTCGCGGAGTGTTCCATTATGGCAAGATTGATAAAGTTTCTCGACAGAAAATACCACATTCTCCCATTTCATATTCACTTGCAAATTCCAACCTCCTGTGCTTATTAAATTCTGTAAGGAATTTTTATTAGAAGCAGCACGATTCCTTAAAAGGAGCTGCGTTAATTCATGGTCTTGATTCGGTGTTGAAACTTTTGGACGTCCCACCTTTGGCCTCTCAATGATACCACCATATTCTGCAATTTATTGCTTGTCTAGCAAAACGTTGTTTTTGCTTACATGTACTTCTGCTGCAATTTTTCTAATTTTTTTTTCCATCCCGAAGTCGAGTAAAAATTATTGACTTTTGTTCCTCCAAGCAAAAAATTGCAGAATATGGAGGATCAAATCTAAGGAATCGTGCTATTTCTAATAAAATATTTCTTAAGGCCGTTTTACATGCTGCAATTCTTTCTTGCAAGTTGCAATAGTCTTGAACAAAAGCATGCGCAGTGGCAAGACATTTGAATCTTTTGTCAAACTGCGCATGCCTTTGTTCAAGACTACTGCATATTGCAAAGAAGAATTGCAGCACGTAAAACGGCCTTAACAGAATTGAATAAGTAAAGGAAGGGGGAATTTGCAAGGGAATGTGCAAATCAAGATAATTTCTGGGAGGATGTGATATTTTCTAGCGAGAAAACTTTTCACTCATGCCATAATGGAACACTGCGCGGTAATAGACCTGTTGGGATAAGGTATGATATAGAGCTAGAGTAGTGCAGTAGTATTTTTCCAATATCACAAGTAAAAAAGCATGCTTGGTGAGAGTACCATTCGTTAGTCTGTACCGCCTAATAAATCAACATAAATTCGAAAATGATTTTATTCATTTTACAAGTGTGTTGTGTTGCACACTGTATAACTGAGTTACTGCCCTCATAAAAGGAAAATATTTTAATCGTAAAAAAATCAGATTCTCGATCCCGTCGGTGTGTTTATCTGTTTGTGATATAGCTAAAAAGCTACTTACACGTTTGATTTCAAGTTCTGATCAAATATTAAAGGTCATATCGCCTCCATATGATCCTTAACCTGGTAACATTTTGGTAAAAATGTAATATCGCGAAACAAAATGGAGGCATAGTGAAATGTTAAAAAGATATTACTAGAAAACTATACGTAGGAATCAACTGGTATAATTATGGTAAGAATTCAAGATGGCCAAACAAAATGGCGACCAAATAAAATGTTTGCATCGTGAAAAAATCACCCTCTCGGTCTTTACATATAGTTTTAGGGTCTATAGATGCGAAAAATATGTTTTTTCAATTTTATCGGTCTGTATGTCTGTCAATTCGCGGCGTAGCTAAAAAATTAATATTTTATATTTTTAATTATGGAGCAACAAAATGGCGCCCTAGTGAAATGTAAAAAAACATATTGCTAAAAAACTAACTACCCAATTTACCTTAAATTTTGCACAAAAATCAAGTGTTCCAAACTGGTAATATTTTGGTACGAATCAGCCTAAAAACTATTTAGATTAACTTCAAATTTTGTGAAAGCATTAGATATGACAGAAACAAAATGGTAAAATTATTCAAGATGGCCAAAGAAAATGGCGACTGAAGAAAATGTTTACAAAATCAACGTAAATAAATCTCCTTATTCATTTGATTTCAAATTTTTCAGGAAAATTAAACGGTATATAGGGATAAATGGTACGAATTAACCATGACTGAACAAACCCCTGTAGCACAAAATATAGGTCCTAGCCTTGTGCACTGTTGTCCTAATATTTACAAGTGGGGCCAATATAGAAGTTTTTTAGCCTACATGGGTGTTATATTGGCAAAAAATATATGTTTCGATATATAATGCCACCTTTGGGCCCTATTAGGCTCAGTGTTTATAAGTGGAGCAAATATAAAAGTTTTTTATCCTATGTAGGTATTATATAGGTACAAAATATGTGTTTCGATATATAATGCCACTTTTGAACCCATATAGGCCCAAAATTTTATCAGTAAGGCAAATACAAAAGTTGTTTAGCCGATGTAGGTGTAATGTTGGCTAAAAAAATATGTTCGATATATAATATCACTTTTGGGCCAATATAGGACCAATATAATATAAAACCTCTTTAAATTTCTATCCGTTCGATGTCTTTTAATCAACGTAGTACCTTCGTTGGGCCAATATGGACATAACATATTTTTCCAGAATATTCGGCCTTTATATCACCAATGATGAGCGATCAGGCGGATCGGTCGGTCTCGGTTTTGTTTGAATGCATGCGGGGCATCGCATGACTTTGTGCTTCTGACATCCCGACACTGTTGCTGGATTGGAGAGTTATCTCGGTAAATATCAGATAAGTTTTATTTTCTTTGTGGGGTCACAAAACGATTCGAATAACTTTTTAATTACGCAACTTCAACTTCTATACAGGATAAGGCTCGAGACACACAAACCAATATTTTACCAGTTTATTCCCATCTCATAGCTAATTTTTCTGCAAAATTTTGAATGAATTGTATAGGTCTAGTTTTTATTAAGACTTTTTTAAACATTTTGAATGGTCACCATTTTGTTCTGCCATATTGGGTTTTTACCGTTGTACGAATGGCTTGTTTCATCTATGCCGCGAATAAAGAGGCAAACCGACGAAATTGAGAAAATATACTTTTCGGCATCTAAAGATCTAAAAAACAAACTCGGGGGTATTTTTTTAAGATTCATTTATAAATATTTGTTTTTATTTTCCTTGTAAGGGAAAGTAAAAACAAATATTTATAAATGCGCCGAATCTTGGGATTAAAAAGTAGTATTTATTTCCCAAATTTCGTGTCATTTGCGACTTTTGGCAACGCCAAGTAACTGTGGCAACTCTGCTTCAAATACAAAATGCAAATGGCCGGTCACGGAAGACGGCAATGACGCCATAAATTCACGTTTTTCGAAAAAAATTGTTGTGAGATAAAGTGCTAATATTTGTTGCATTTTGGTAAGTTTTATTTACGTATATTGTAGCTCTAGAAGTAGGTACACACTAGATTGTTTTCAAAATATTCACGCCGAGCTGAATATTGCCAGTAAAGAAATGACGAGATCGGATTCGTTAATGACTTAAGTTTTAAAGCTTCAAATCTTTAATTAAATCAGTTAGTGATTCTTTCAGTTATAAATAATTTGTTAAAAAACAGGAATTTTCTCACTTTATTCAACTCCCATTAGGTACAGGATATATTTCTGCTATAGAATTGATTTTGATATTTATTATACCCAATATTATACCCTCTTTGGCCCAATATAAAATTCATGTTTACATTTTATTCCAACCTAAAGCATATGGCAGGTTTTAAATGTAATTTGACCCTTTGTCAACATTTCTGAAAATTGATATCTATGTTTTAGTTCATGTCAAAAGAAGATTTTTTTATCGTTGCGCCAAAGTTCTGACTCTGCCGGGTATATCAGATATATGTTGAGGGGAAAGGGTATGAAATATGGGGTTAACTGGTAAAAAATAACAATCTTTCGTTAATAATTAATTTGATAATTAATATTGTCTTTTAATGGGTTTTTGGGTAGGCAAATTTGAATTATACAAACTATTTGCTATTTTGGTGGAAAATAAGGAGTAAAGGTAAAAAGGAGAGGAGGCCAAAGTGAAAATTTATTTAAACAATCGAGTAATATGTTCTTTTGTAAGCTCTTGGACATTCAAATGCCAATTTGAAATTTATTTTAGTTTTCAGTAAATTATGTGGGTAAATATTTCGATTTATTTATTATATTTTTTCTTGTAGATACTTTTCTAATGTATCGAAAGTGTAGTACAATATATTAAAATTCAAAAAATTTGGCAGAGGACCGAACGAAAAGCCTGCCTTCTCCTTTGAGTGCAAATCTTACAGGGTGGTCTATTAACGAGTTACCGTATTATCTCCGAAATAAATTATATGGAATTAAGTTTTATATAAAAGTTATTCGTTTTTAAAAAGATCTTCAATTTTTGAATACTTTAAGACGACTCAGCTGAGGGTTTTGTTGATAGATTTATTTGTTTTCATTTTTTTAAGGGACAGTGCGAAAACTATTCAAAGATGTTATGATAAAGATATAACAAAGACGGTTTCGTTCTTTTGGCAGTTGCAAAGGACCGTGATACAGGGCGCAAAATTCGCGCGATATGCCAATTACGCTATGGCACCTAGCGGGAGGAAGAAGAATTAGTAGAAAACGATCTGGCAGTTCAAGAGTCTAGTAACTGATAGAATCTCATTTTCATTTTCATGTTTTGTTGATTTTTGTTATTGATTATAAAACCGAAAAATTAAATATATATAGTGAAACCTAAAACCATGTTTAAAACTTTTTTTACACCCTCTTAATTTTTTTCATCGGGAAAAAAACCGTTTTTTCGGACAACAGACATACTAATTACATTATGACAATTTAACATTCTAGCTCCATTACGATAAAGGCCCTACCTGATGCCAATACGACGAAAACTTTCTTGGTCCCATATGCACTAGCCGATATTGGACCAATAAATACATGCTGCAGGGGAAACAGCATTATTGAAGAAAATTAGTGCAACTACTTATTCAAATTATTTAAAATTATGCCTAAAAATCAATAGAGAGTATATATATATATATATATATATATATATATATATATATATATATATATATATATATATATATATATATATATATATATATATATATATATATATATATATATATATATATATATATATATATATATATATATATATATATATATATATATATATATATATATATATATATATATATATTAAATTTTTTTTCTAAAAGTACAAAAATTCGTTTTTTTTTCAAAAGTACATTCCAAGAGGCATATTCTTGAAGGTTTATCGCACTGCATAAATGTTTTACATACAAAAACATTAAACGTTATTGCCTAATTATCTGCTTATTACGACGTAATCGCTCCGGTAACCGCCTGCGTCAATTTTCGACCACTTTCTCCCGGATCCGGCGGTTCTTCAGACAATGAACTTTTGTTGGTGTTTTGCAGCCAATTTGTGCACCAGTTGGTTGTATAATATCTCAAGGGTCAATCACTACGTCCTTGTTCTTTAATTTTTGAAGACCATAATTTTCGTGTACATCTACAGGGTATTTCATTATATTTTGACACCTACCAACAGCGCTTGTTATAAAAGCTAAAAAAACTTTAAATACAACCATATGATTTTCCTTCTAATCCACTAAAGTCTGGCATTCGCATCTTAGTCTACTGAAACTATGGCGGGCAACAAATATTCTTTGAGTATATATATTGAGTATTAAAGGTACCAACGAGTCGAATAAACCGAAATATCGAGTACTTATCAAGAACACACAAAGCGATGTGTTTTTATAGGTTTTACAACTCGGACCCTTCAGACGTCGCAGCCCAAGATCCGTGCGTCGGACTTTAAGCAAAAACATTTTTTTTTTCTAGATTTAGTTTTAGATCAGAAAAATTAGATTGTTGAGTTATTACATATGAACCTCTAATAAATGCTGTAAAATTAAAGCAGTTGCTATATGACGGCGAAGAAACGAAAATTTACTTTTTTATTAAGCTACTTTTTTTATATTTAATTATGTATTTTTGCAACACATAAATGTGGCAGCACAGCGCGGTTGACATCAGAAGCCGTAAAGCATTAACACCGCAGCAAAATCGAGAACGACACTTTCCTGACATTCGAAATTATGTCGAAACCGTCAACAAAGACTTAACCTCAATTTTAATTTACTAGTTAAGCTAGAACACAATGTAAATTTCATAAAATTTAACATAAACACTTATAAGCAACAAAATCAAAACGCAAAAAAGAGGTGATACACATTTGGGTTATAAATTTGGTGTTTGAAGAAAATATAACCTCGGTTTCAAAAGAGTGTTCAACAAAACACGTGAAAGACTAATAATGAGAAAAATATGGTTTTAAGTAAACATGTTTCATCTATTCGGCTATAAATTATTTTTTTATATTATAAAATGGAAATAGCTGTCATATAAAGGCCCATATCAAGGTAGGGGGTTAAACCCCCCTCCCTTAGAGCCACTATTATTTCAGCTTAAATGACACAAATAGTATAAAAATAGGGACCTTTTTTTAGATTTGGCGGGGAAAAAATCCCCTCCAGAGCCAATGTTAGTGTGTTTTATTTACGTAAATAGTTATTTATACTCTAAGGGATGTAAGTAACATTTACCAGTCGAGGACGAGTTTGCGCCCGAGCGATAGCGAGGGCTGGTAAAAAATTCGAGCCTGGTTAATGTACTTACATCCCATATAGTATATAACGTTTTTCCCCCTCCCTGTATGGTATGTTTACAAGAAAATGCTGGATATATTTTTGGATTTTCATTATCATTACATTTCATAGCATTCTCATTAAATTATGAAGACAGCCGTAATACGTTGCCAGAGCAACATAAGCAGTTTTTATCTTATCAACAACGTCAAGTTGACCATTAATAACGAAAAGTTTGAAGAAGTCGAATTGTTTGATTCTGTGTGGACAAAATGGATGTTTCAGACATAGAAGAATTAGCGAATATTGCTTGTTTATCTGTACTACCAGAAAAGTCGAAAAAAAAAAGGTATGAAGCAGCATATACATCATTTAAGAATTGATGCCAAAGCAAGACGGCTACTGCAGTCTCAGAAACCTTGTTTTTGGCGTATTTCAACGAAAAAAGTGCTATATTGAAGTCCCCATTAAGCTTATGGTGTGAGTATTCGATGTTGAAGTCCACCCTTTTTACAGAGGAAAATATAGATATTTCTAAGTATCCAAAACTTCGAGCATTTTTGAAAAGAAAAAATGATGGTTATAGACCCAAAAAATCGATTGTGTTTAACAGGGAAGATGTAAATAAATTTATGCTTGAAGCCCCCGATGATATATGGAATGGCACGTACATTTACAGTGACAAAAGGCAGGTTTGTCATGTTAATTTTGTCAAAATAATTCAAAAGTACATTGATACAAGATCCCACATGACGACTATTAATCAGCACTTCTTTATGCGGTATCAAAATGGAAAGTGCTTAAACCAGCCCGTCGGGAAAAATACGTTTTCGTCAATTCCAATTAAAATTGCGAAATTTCTAAAGTTTGAGAACTTCAAAATGTATACTGGATACTCTTTTAGAAGAACTTCGGCAACTTTATTAGCAAATACTGGAGTGGATGTATTAGCTATCAAGCGACATGGTGGATCGAAATCCGCTACTATTGCGGAAAGTTACGTATCTGAGAGCCTCAATAATAAAAAGGAAGTAGCGAATTTTATACAATAAGACCCAGCCAGAAGTCTCTTGCAGTGCTTCAACAGTGACAGAAACATTGGTGAGAAATGAAGGATCTGTGGAATCAGAAAATGTAATGCACATCGAGAGGAAACGAGAAAACGTGTGTCTAAATTTTGTTAATAATGTGAATAATTGTACCATTAATATTCATTTCAATTAATATCACCGGATTTTTGTCTAGATATGTTGATGAAATCAAAAATTAAAGCTACTTATAATAATTTTAGATTATTTAAGGGCAATCAATACCTTATTGAATAACTTTCACTTACGTCTGTCAAAGCAGTGTCAAAATAGGTTACTTACAATACAGGGAGGGGAAAAATAAATTAAAGACCTTTTTTTTTGGTTGTCGAAAGTTTCATCGCATCCCCCGCAGAAGCATAAACGCCACTGGCGCATATACAAGGCTTATATTAGTATTAAAACGATTTCGATTCCTAACCTAAAAGCCAAGCAAAATAAGCGAAATGTAAATAAAGAGGTACACCTAAGCCATATTCGACTCGAGTTCGGTTTAGTTCAATATTAACCAAATTGACGACACCCATATTCGAATGTAAATTGGTAAATTGAAGACGTGATGATATCATTTTGATATATAATATATTTTGTACCAGCTCGCGTAGAAGGTAATATTTTGCCTTGAAGATATTATTTATCAATAATGTGCTTTTGTGTCATGATATTGTTGAAGATTTTCCACTTTTAAAAAATATTTTGGATTATACAGGGTGAGCTCACAAAGTAGGATCCTACAAAGAAACATTTTTTAAATCGCCCTGTATTTGAGTCTATTTTGAATTTTAAGTGTAATTTTAAGACTTTTATAGTGTATGTTTAATTTTCGAAAATTTTATACTGTTAGAAATAATTCGAATTAAAATAAAAATGTACAATTTGATAGCTTCTGTTTATCGTCAAAATTCTACCTAAATTTTGATTCCAGGCCCTACAAAATTAGTATCCGGAGTAAAGCAAAAACCAAATAAATATAATTTCTTTGAAATATTTCAAATTTTATTTACGGGGTTTTCTCTAGAGGCTCATAGTCACAACACTTTGTATTAAAAATTTCACTTAAATATCTCTTAAATAAAACACTCTGTATATTTTTCTGAAATTTTATACATCACCTAAAACTCTTCAAATTTTATTATTACTGTCCTACCTATCTTAACAGTTTTCGAAATATCTTGATTTCTACTAGTTTTTCATGTTCTTATTTAAAATAAGTTGTCAATGGGAAACAAATGAAAGCAGTGTCTCTGACTGGCATTTTGAAGTCAAACGATTTTAATGTCAAGTTGTTTATAGCTAAAATGAATTTTTGTTAGAATTGAATTAACTGATATGATTTATGTTTTGGAAAAGGCAAAAAAAAATTGCCGAAATGTTATACAAGGCAAAATATCCAGAACGGCGATTACCCACTCCACGAAGTTTTTAAATTGTAATGGAACGTTTTGATTCAACGGGCACTGTGCCATGTCAATAGAATAGTTAATGATGAAAAAGAACTCAAAATATTATTGAAAGTTCAGGAGCCAAGTTACTAGCGGTACATTAACTTTGCTGTGTAATACGTCACAGTCAACAACAAATCGAACAACGCGCAAGTATAAATACCACCTATACCATATTGAACTTCATCAAGAACTTCACGTTAAAGATTTTTAAAGGGACGTAACTTACTGCCAATGCTTACGTGCTCAAAATGAAGTAAACCAAAACTTTTTAAAAAGTACACAATAGGCATTGTTATTATTCAATGGTAAGAGACCGGCTTCCACTGGAAGGCGCGGGTTGAACTTGGCGTAGCTAGCACTTTTTAATAAAAAATTATTGGCCTTTGGTCGTTGGGATTAAAATAACGACTCTGTTCGTAGACTTGGGGTCGACTGCAAACAGTAACAAGGCCTCTTACTCAACACATACACTACACGACACAACTGCGTAGAAGGCAACGGGAAACCACTACGTAGAACACATTCCCTAGTATAATGGTCTAGTGTAGTGCATTCAAGAAACCATATACATCTTGATATAAGATAGGTGCCTTGAGGCACTTACTGACCATCGCCAACGCCCGAATATGGGTTCGACACTTGAAGAAGATTAATGGAGAACCCTCACTGGATCCGTGAAGCTCAACACTAAAATCATTGGTCGATTAATGGGTGGGGCGGCTTTCTCCACAACTGAATTATAGGTCCATACATTTTAATGAACCTTTAAAAGGACGTATTTATTTTCTTTTCTTGCAACAGCAGTGGCCAATACTATTAGAAGAAGTGAACCTTAACGAACGTGAAACTATGTGGCTCCAACAAGATGGAGCCCTCCTCGTTTTTATTTTGAAGCGGGAGAATATTTAGATCAGAATTATCCTCAAAGATGGGTGGCCGCGTTGGTTTTGTTGTATGGCCGCCAAGGTCTTATGATCTTACCCCGTTACATTTTTTTCTATAGAGCTATGTAAAAGAGTAAAAGATAAAATGTATGTCACAAAACCAGTGTTAGCCAGTGTCCGGGAACATATTAATAAAATAATTGACATGTATATTGAACAAGAAGGAGATTTTCGAACATCTATTACAGAAACTTGCAATTTCAAAATAATTATTTTAAATCGAATTATCTCTAAAACTATAAGATTTTCGAATATTAAATATATAATAAAACAAGCATAATTAAAAAATGTACTAAAATAAAGAGTGATTAATTTAAAAAAAAAGTATCTTTGTGGCACCCTACTGCGTGCCTTGTATAATCCAAAATATTTGTAAAATATGGAGAATCTCTAACCATATCGTGGTACAAAAGCATATTATTGACAAATATCAACTTCAAGGCAAAAAATTACTCCGAGCTATCATTAGCACCCTGTACAAATGAATTTCAAATAACAGAAACAATTAGACACAAACAACAAACTAACAAAAGCTACCATCCAACCATATAATCCGAAAACATCATTCTGACATCAAGGATCATCAAATACTGTCAATTTTATATCGAACAAAACCAGAACCGACGTCAAAACGAATATGGTTATTGTGAAACACAACTGGTAATAAGTTTAACCTTTGAATACCTATATTTCAAAATATTATCCAACAAGACGAAGAACAAACACGTAAAGAAAAATAATTTTTGAAGTATATGTTTGGCGCAATTTGCATTGTGTTCCGTCTTTTATCTAGCAACATTTTTAATAGTAATTGTGTATGATCGAAACTAGGTATCTTCGAAATGGCAAAAACACGCATTATAGTTACGGTTTTTGATGTCACACACTTTGAATTTGAACTGAAATATTGCATAATTAAAAATCAATTTGCCATGTTAAAACAACATTACCTATGGTGTTTTTGACTTGATAGGTGCATTCAACAGTAATAAAGCCTTTTTATTGAGTTAATGTGCATTTTAGCAAAAAAACTAATTTTTTTGAATTACTTAAAACATTTTCCGCTTTCAGATTGTCTAATTAAACTTCGGATAGTACAAAAGTGCTCTTAAAGAGATATAATTTTAAAAAATTTACCTGCTACTTAAGTTTTCTGTGGTTCGACCGTCTAGTGACTGGTTATTTGTTTTGGATCACTGTACCGACCTACATCTGTTAATCTGAGTGCCTGTTTAGACGATTTAGAAAATGCCATTACTAATTTTTTGCCTGTCTCTGATTTTATTATGGTTGGTGGAGACTTAAAGACACCGGTAGTCCGAGGTGCTTGTCCATTAATAGATTTTTAAGTAAATATAACTTAACACAATTAATTGAGTCTCCTACTCGTATATCCACAACGGGAGCTAAATTGATTGATGTTCTCGTCACTTCGGCTCCCGAGTTAACCACTGATGTGCAAGTTATCGATATGGATGATGTTTCTGATCATTGTTTAATTTTTTCTGAATTAAGGTTGGAAAAAAATGCCCACCTATATCATTTTATACATATAGGGACTATTCTAATTTTGTTTTTGTAGACTTTCTTAATAATATTTTTAAACTAAACTGGCAAAATATATTTAACTTGACTGACGTTAATGAAATTGTAAATTTTTTTCACGATAATGTTACTAATATTTTTGATATTCATGCTCCCTTTAAAACTTCTAAAATTACCAAGACACGGGCACCATGGGTTACTGACAATATTAGATTCATGATGAAATTACGACAAAAGGCGCTTACAAAATATAAGAAATTAAAAACAGAAGCTTCACTTAATGAATATAAATAACTTAGAAATCTTGTTACAAACGCTGTGCGAAATGAGAAAAGTTTAAAATAGATCTAAAATTATTTTGGAATGCAGCTGATAATTTTAATTCTTACTTTATTGATAGCATTCCTAAAGTACATTCAATTCCGAATAATAATGAATTAAAAAATATATATAATAACAAGCTGGTTATTAATGGAACTAAATCAAAATTATTACTGTTTGGAATGCCCAAGTTGCAGAATTTTGTTTTTATTTTAACCATTGATGAAAATATTTTACAACCATCCACTTGCGAAAAAAACTTGGGTATTCTTCTGGATAACCAACTTAATTTTAAAAATCATATTTCTAGCATTTTACAAAAGGCTTACTACAAACTGAAGGTTTTGTATATGCATAAAGATATTCTATCGACCAATGTTAAACTAAAATTAACTGATACTTTAGTCCTATCTCTTATATCTTTATAAAAAATATTCTCTTTTGGTCAGCCCTTGCTCAAAAGGAAAAGTTTAGTTTACAGAAACTACAAAATGCCTGTCTAAAGTTTTCTTATAATAAAAGAAAGTTTGACCATGTTACTCCGTTATTTGGCCACTCTTGAATATAAAATTGTTCATAGCAAACTTCCCAAACACTTGTATGACAAATTAATTAGTAACAATGAAATTCATGGTCGTGAACTGCGTCACTCTCAAAACTTGATGATGATTCCAAAACACAGAACTACCAAATTTCAAGCATCTTTCAGTTATAGCGCCATTAAAAGTTACAATATGTTGCCTAATATCCCTAAATCTGAACCAACAGATGCGTCGTTTAAGAAAGCTGCCAAACTTATTTTTTTAACTGAGTGATTATTACTCATATTAATTATTTATTAAGTATTTTGAACTAGAATGCATTGTCCAATAAACTCAAATTTTAACTAGAAATTGTCACGTTTCGGAAAGCTGTCAAACTGTCCTCAAGCTATACAAAAATTTTATTTGTTGAATTTATTTTTACTTATTTATTTATTTTTTATATTTTCATTAATATTTCTCAACCCGAATCAGTATCTTCTTTGTAAATTCTCTAATTTTATATATCATGATGTGTGATATTTATATTTTGATACATTAAGTTCAACTGTATTTATTTATACAATTTTACTACAATTTGTGGTTTGTGTGGTTAGATATAGAGTAGCCCTAAGTTAGATCTCACTACACATTTAAGCATGTATAGTATTATTTCTTATGTAATATAAAGGCATTTATTATTATTATTATTATTATATTAGTTGAAATCAATGTTACTTACCAAAAGCAAGCGTATAACTGACCATAAATGACCGGAAGACTGGTCATTTTTAAAAGTGGCCAATTTTTGAAAATAATTGCATAAATGACTTGAAATGATCGGTCTTTTACTTATATTTAAGTGACCGATTTTGGAAAATGGCTGTTTAATAGACAAAGCATTAAATTACTTTTTTATTTAACAAGTCAACTTTGTTGTCAGTTAAAAGTTTAAGACAAAAGCGACTTTCAGCCATACATTCGAACGTTTTTAAAAATGACCATAAATGGCCGGTCATTTGCTAACACTAGTTGAAATACTTACAACAGACTTAGTTCATTACCCACCATGATGGAGTTTGAAAAAAAAGTATGCAAAACAAAACTGCCCCGACGCACAGTGGAGCGAGGGATAGGGACTTGCGGCCAAAAAGAGGAAAATTGTATTTTATTTTATCTTGGGGTTGGAATTGAATTATTTTCAAGTATATTGAGTAAAAATACAATTTTAATGATGTTTTGACTCTTTATATACAGAGTGTGTCCCACTTAAAGATGAATATAATTCAATATCTCAGTTATTAATAATGTGATTTCGTTGAAATTTGGGTGGTGATTGTATGTTGGGAAAATAACACTTTTCACAGTAAAAATTTTTATTTGTCATTGGCGTGCAGTGTTAGGAGGTGAAGAGGGGTCGATTTTTAGGAAAAAATATATTGGGGTCAATTTCAGATTTAATTTTAAATTTTTAATAATACAAAACATTAAAGTGTAATAGTTATTATTACTTGAAAATGACGGTTTTTCTTGAAGCAATTTCGACTTCATTACTTAAGGTACAAAAGTGATAGCTCTTAGCTGATATCTAAAAGACAAAACCATAATTAGATATTTCTTCTTCCAAAAACTTAATGAATTAACATAATTATTTCAATTAATGATTGCTTCAAAATGTAGATAGTATTGTGCAGAGTGGTGTGGCGATAAGCGATGTGAAATTAGACATTTGCTTGGGACTTGTAGAAGTGCATAGATCGTTTTTGTATCAATAGTTTAAAACCGAAAAATGCAGTTATGCAGAAAAAAAGTATATTGCTTACCTTTCCAACACTACAGGATATTATTTATACAATTAAAAGTTCTTTGGCCTCTTGATCTAACTCCATATGTTTAATTTGTTTGAATTTGTGGCGCAAAGTTGCCAAATACGGATCAGACGAAATAAGAAGAGAGTGCAAAACATCTTCATTGGTTGCAGTTCTTGAACATTTTCTATTACTGTCCTTTCTAAATATTTTGAAGTATTTATTTCTCGCTTCTGCAACTTCTTCACTAAGCTGGCCGATTGGTAAACAAGCAAACTGAATAATGGCAGCTCCGTTAATTAAAATTTTGTGTATAGATGAAGGCATATAATACCAATCGTATAAATCGACATAAATTTGAGCAGATTCATAACAAAATTTTCTAAATTTTCTATCATCAACAGGATGTTCGCTAAGCAAAACTTGCAAAATGACTGACATTTTGTGAAGCAATTCCCGACTGACTCCAGTTACATCCGAAACAACATCGATATTTCTAAAAAATCTTCTGGCAGTGTTGCCGTCGTTTGAGCTGCCAACCCCTTGCCGAGGTAAGTCAACTATGATGCCAAGTTTTGCTTTAAGGTCTGTTTGGATTCCCTTTTTGGTATTTTTCATGAGCACTTTTTCTTCTGAGCTACGAGCACTCGATTTCTTGAAGGGCAATCTATACGCAATGTGTAAAATACATTCCATGAAGCGAATTTGAGCGTGCAAATTCGATAAACCATATTGGTAAGCACTTTCATCCACAGGTCTTCTAACAACTTCACTAAGGTTGTTCATTTCTGAAGGTTTAACTTTGCAAATGATACAGCACGATGCAGATGTTTCGGTAAGGACTTGGGCGACTTTACCATCTATCATAGTCAACGAGAAATTATGAGAAATATGGAGTTGTATATCAGTAGTTGAAGAAATGATGGTATTATTTAAATTTTGAATTTCATTTGTGTACTTACTGGTAATTAGTTTAGTATTTTCTGGTGTTTCTTTTGTAAAGTCAAGAAAGATTGGCCTGCAATAATTTGGAGATGACGGGTAAGGGTTCTTCCACACAACAACGTTATTTTCTGTAGATACTAACTGAAGAAGAGCCAAAGATACAACAAAAACGCTTTCATCAGAAATTGTTAAATCAACGAAATTCTGTTTGTAGTTGCTATTTCCTGAAGATCCATCACATCCCCATTTAGAATATAACGTAAAAAATGGCGAACCACTTTCTATTGCTTTATTTCTAACTTTCTCTATCAAAAAAATTCTTTCCGTTGTGTGATTCATAATATTTTGTAAAGCCAATGAAGCTCCTCTTTCAGTAATAACAGCATTCAATGGATAACACTCCGCTTTAGCACTAGAAATTTGATAATAGCTTGGAAAAATAAGCGCATTTTTTTCTTTGCACTTTGTTCTTAGACAATTGTACTATTATCTTGTGTTTCTATCTCATGTTTAGAGAAGCTATCACAAAAATTCGTTTTTTTTAAATTACCAATACCTTCGGATAAAATTTCATCAATGGCATTTGCCTCTTTCTTCCTGCCCTCTGCAACCAATTTTTTTAAGAAAATACATTTAATTTCGGCGATACTCATATCATCAGTGTTCTTTTTAATCTGTTCTAGTTTTCTTCGTTTGCTCCTATCCGAGCTGTTTTCGAAAGTTTTTGATGGTCTTCCTTGCTTAGGAACATCAGAGAGATACTTGCTGTCAATAAGAAAGTCTTTATCAAGCCAAGACACATTTTTTTTATAAAACACTGCCTTAGTCCTTTGGGCTGCCTTCCATTTCTGCCGTAATTGAGATAAGAAGATTTTCTGCAGGTTTCTTTTTATCATTTTAAAACCATCAGGGGTACAATTTCCATCATTTCCCACACACTCCAAGTACCTATTGGCAAGATATCTTCTACTCACATGAACCATTTTTTGAAATTAATTATAACTTAAACCAAAAACAACAAAATACTCAACACTACAACTCAAAACAACGCTACAACTCAGAAATACCGAATTTTTAACTTGTTATGAACGGGTTGATATGGACATTAACTAATAAACAGACTATCTGTCAAATCAACAAAACAAACGAACATAATTTTCACTGCAACAAGACCATTTAGCTCTTATGTTTTTTTTTCTTCCAATATTACGAAAATATACATAACAGATCCGCTTAATCAAATCGAAAAAATAACATTTTATAAAGACTACAGGAATGTTCTTATACGTATACCAGAAACAAGAATAATAAGATTTTGAAGACAAATATTTATAAGTAGAACGAAAAATAATTTTCTTATCTTTGGACAAACCTAGAAAAAATATGATCATTTTAAATTTATTTCACCATCATAAATGACATACTAACTATATTGTGGATAGGGCGGGTCACATTAAATGTATGTAATTATTTTTTTGGTAAACTATTATGAACTTTTTACTAACTGAAGTCTCTAGTTTTGAAAAATATGAATTAACTCAAAAATGCTTTTACTTTTAAAAAATCACTTTTGACCGGAATTTAACATTAGACGCCCCAGTGTGCGACGCCTGACTTCAACCATATTAGATATTACTTGTTAATTCTTTATAGCCAGCAACACTCGCCGAAACATCACAGAATTTTGACACCTTTTTAATTATAAACTGAGCTTACTATTTAGTATTTTATATAAAATTAAACAACCTGTTTGAATATAATAAAAAACAGAAAAAGAATGTATTAATATATTGCTCTGCATCACTTCCTTAAAAGGAAAAGTAAATTCAGTCTATCGGAAGAAACTTGTCCTAATTACATTTCGGAAAAACCCATTGCAATTTGCAGTTATAGTATACTATTGCATAATATTATTTACAATAAATTCGTATATTTTCTACTTTTAATTTAAACCTTTTGATTATTTTAACTAAAACTTGGAAGTTCAGGCAAGTAAAAAAATACTATATACATCAAAAGTCTTGCAGAAAAGTAAGTAAAATACATTATCTTCTTTATAAGCATGTTATACAGGAAAAGAGGTAAGTTTATTCATGGCCTAGTCCCGGAAGTAACGATTTTTGAATTACATTGAATATTTCAAACTTTGACAACAATCATTGAAAACCCGACATTTGTAAAGTATTTTATTACTTTTGTTACATTTCCTACAAATTGTAACTAATGTACTTCTAACATAATACAGCACTTATCAAATTACACAATTGCTTCAGTTTTCTGTGAAAGCTTATAGTCCTAAAATACAAACACAATATTTAAAAAATGGTTTTTATCATAGTTATAAATAAATAATCATGTATTTTGAAAAAGTAAAATAATGCGCACGACAGCAGAGAAAAGCACCAACAGTAAAGGTAAAGCGGCCTCAAATTAAGTTAAAAATCTTACTCGCAGACCAAGGAACACCACAGTGAAACAAATAAATAAAATAATACATAATTTATATTTTTTAAATTTGGAAATTTCCTCTATTATTCTATGTGTATAAATTCGTTGACCGTTCTTTTAATTCCGCGACATACTATTGATGCCGTTCTTTTAATTCCGCGACATACTATTGATGCCTCGCACCGCGATCTCCGGAGAGGTTTCGTTTCATTTAGAATCGATCACGGCTGGCAGCCCGCGTTGACCTCGTGGTTGTAAACAGAGGCGCGTTTTTCCCAAGTGTTTCCAATCAAATTCGCATAGGGGCACATACGTAATAAGGCTTACGTTGGCAATGTTTGGGTCAACAGCCGCGCCCAGGAAACTTAAATATTTTTGTCAGTTGATGTGTTTAATGTGGATCGTGTGATGTGCTGAGGTTACGATTGCGTATTTTTATAGATTTTATTTTGAAGACTTAACATTTTGTTTGTTGATTTCGTGGTTTAAATTAATGTTTTAAAGAAAGGTAGTCACAGTGTTTTAGAATATTAAGACTTTATAATCCGTTATCAATTATTTTGGCGAGCTGAACTTTGAGAAACGACTCGAATTTAAGACCAGTAGTCGACCCTTGCCGAAATTTAAAATTCAGCAAACAAAGAAGTAAATCGTTATTTTCAGACAAAAACAAAGAAATAATTCGTTATTTTCGTAGAAATAGGTACGATTTATGTGCCTGGACATGCGGTTGTGAAGTAACAAAGGCATTTTATTTTTTCGTGTGTCTGATTTTTCAGATTGCTCTTTGTGGTTTATATGTATTTATCCCCCAGAAAAGTTAACCACGAGCCGCCACTGTCAGAAAATCCAAGGCCTCATCAAGAAAAGTAACTATATATTACTCTTCCCAACTCCTCAACATCAGTAGAGAGTTTGGCAGATCAGTGATTACCGATATATAAGAAACACAAAGGACAGAAACAGAAAACATCATCAACTCGAGGTACTTGTTATCTACCATCCAACCAAGAAAAAGCAAGAAGGATCCTTTTGCAAAACGTACAAAACATTATTTAATAATTATTGTTTGGAATAAGGTTGGTGCTTTCACAAAGCTGAGTGGGTCTCCTGCATTGATTCTATGGAAGAGTGACCGAACACTAGTTTGTTAGGGGTGAATAGTACATAATAATTTGAATAAGTCAAGATCTAAGAGCCACGATTTGAACCTCACTATAAGATTGTATTAGTTTTTTAAACAACAGTTATCAGTTCCAAAGATAAGGAGCCTTTCAAGGTGCAGTGTGCAAAATGCACTGCAAATATTACAATATATAACTAAATGTAGAATGAATGATTTATTCGGTCAAAATTATTTATTTTGTTTGAACTTTAATCTGTGATATCTAAGTAATGCAAAAATACCTTCCAAAAATTTCTAACTTCTTGCACATCGCTTCTACGTCTGATCCAATAGCCCCTCATATATGACTGAATTTTAAGCGCAGCATATTCTTGGCTCCAGATTAGTGAAAATGGATAAAATGGCCTTGGACTAGAATATAAAAAAAATTTTGTTTGTTATGATATTCTACGAACCATTATCCAAAAACAATTTGGCGGGTTTTTAATTCGTTCATTTTTTTTTAATATGCGGGTAAATTTAATAATTAAACTTCAAAAAGAAAATTATTTTTAACTATTCTCTTATTATTTAAAATTAATAATTTTTACATAATTTTATCTTAGTTAAGATTGCGTTAATCAAGAAACAACAACTGTATTATACAGGGTGTTACACAATTTTTGAATCAGTAACATAACAAAGTTTTTGAATTTTTTTTTAAACATCCTCATCAATATAAGTTAAGATAATTTTCAGAGACCAAAGAAAGAATTGGCATTGACGCTGATACAATTTTTATAAACTATAGTCATATCTACCCAAACGGATTTTTACGCTATAGAAACGTTTGTGATATAGGCTTTTCTATTAAATTTAACTTAATCATTTCAAAACTAAACATACAAAATAGTGGCGTCAGTATGGAGGAGGGCTAAAATTTTACGATTAGATTCAAATATGGCATATGGGAGTTTTAGGAGTTGCTGGATATGGTTTCAAAATAATAATACGGAAGTGTTGCTATGGTTTTCTTTAAGCCCAGATATTAATCTTATCGAAAACGTCTAGAATCCAATTTCAAAAAACCATATAAACGAAATTTTAGGCCTTAAAATTATAATGAACTTGATGTTATATGTTAGTTTTTTTAATGATTCTTAGAATTATTGTTGTTTGATCCCATCAATATACTGTATTAACTATTATTAAAAGTTCAATGTTTGGTATACATTTTCTTTGCTTTACTGTCATAACATCTAACTCATGATACTCTTAAAGAAAAACCATCCGTCTCAAAAACCAGTTTTAAGCACAAGTGGCAAACCTAATTATAAGACTGTACGCTGTTTTATTAATACAACTGTACTTCTTTTTTTGTATAATAACTCTGAGATAAATAGTTTGATAAACGGTTTAAAAATTCTGTTTTTTATCGATTTTTTTACACAAATCACATAATCAAAAATAATCAAGTTCTAAAAAACAAAAGATGTCTTGAAGCCACCGCCATCTTGTAAAATGGAGGCCAAAATTTTGTTTTGTATTATTATTTTCACGAAAAAGCACATTATAGAGAAAAAAGTTAATATCAATAAACATCTCATTTTCTAATTATATTTTTTACTTGGACAACTCTAAAGTCACAAAGTAGGTTAAAGAACCTGGGATACTGTGTTCAAAACATTTTTTTGACGAACGAACTGATCCAGATCTCTCTACTGTTGGTAGATAGAGTTATTCCTCTATTCGATTTTCTTATTAGCTATAAATTATATAAGGGCGTTTAAATATAAGAAAACAACAATTTTAGTAATAGTCAAAATTTGAGGAAAAACTCCTTCCTCAATTACTTAGTGAATTATATTTCTTAGTTGGAAATATAACAAAGAAAATTTATAATGTAAGACATTTTGACAGACCTAATCTTGTGGTTCTATAGTGGCCCACGTAAAAAAAAATTATCGACAAAAATTCTACAAAAAAACAACTTTTTTACAACTTTGTTCTTTTCAGTGGAGAGTTTTCGAAAACATAACAAACATGTTTTTATTCATATAATTTTTTTTATTAGTCCTAATCTGGAGTTGACATGTTTGTGGGATTTGATCTGGATAAAATATTTACCCATATGAAATCCACATTTATTACTTAAGTACTAAATAAGAGAAATAAATTTATTTTGGAATATTCTTTTGCATTTAGGAACTATTTTAAGTGCGAAAGATTTATTATTTTAATAAAAAATATGTACCTACGATTTTTTCAAATAGTCTTCCACCCACTCCATGTCGAATATATATGTCCAATTCTGTTCTCTTTCAGGATAACGGTCGTTCATATTATATAAAAATTCGCTTAAAAAATCAACTCCATGAAATGAACTCTTTTGACGCTAAAATTAAACGTTAGGTTAACGAAAAATGTGTTAAGGCTAATTACAAAAAAGAACATTAAAGCAGAAAAAATAAAAGGATTTGAAAAAATCAATAATAAAAGATTTTTCCAAGATTTCAAATTTTGTATACATCCCGCATAAGATATTTACGTTTTTTTAAGCCAATATCAGTTCTGGAGCAAGCAAAATCCTTTTTTACTTTTTTATTAGCTTGTATTATAACTAAGATTCAAAGGATTTTTGGAAATTGCAAGTTTTTTATTTCACCCTGTATTTGAAAGACGAAGAAAAAGTACCCTGTACATAACAATAGGAATAGTTATTTATACTATAAGGGATGTAAGTAACATTTACCAGTCGAGGACGAGTTTGCGCCCGAGCGAGAGCGAGGGCTGGTAAAAAAGTTCGAGATTGGTTAATGTAGTACTTACATTCCATATAGTATATAACATTTTTCCCCTCTCTTTATTGTATGTTTACAAGAAAATGCTGAATATATTTTTGGATTTTCATTATCATTATATTCGATAGCATTCTCATTAAATTATTAAGGCAGCCGTGATCCGTTGCCAGAACAACATAAGCAGTTTTTATTTTATCAACAACGTCAAGTTGACAATTCATAGCGAAAAGTTTGAAGAAGTCGAATTGTTTGATTCCGTGTGGACAAAATGGATGTTTCAGACATAGAAGTATCAGCGAATATTGCTTGTTTATCTCTACTATCGGAAAAGTTGAAAAAAAGGTATGAAGCAGCATATAAATCCTTTAAGAATTGGTGCCAAAGCAAGACGGCTGCTGCAGTCTCAGAAACCTTGTTTTTGGCCTATTTCCACGAAAAAAGTGCTATATTGAAGTCCCCATCAAGCTTATGGTATAAGTATTCGATGTTGAAGTCCACCCTTTTTATGGAGAAAAATATAGATATTTCTAAGTATCCAAAACTTCGAGCATTTGTGAATAGAAAAAATGATGGTTGTAGACCCAAAAAATCGAATGTGTTTAACAGAGAAGATGTGAATAAGTTCATGCTTGAAGCCTCCGATGATATATACTTATTGATGAAGGTCGTAATGGTAATGGGAGATGTTGGAGCGTGCCGTTCTAAAGAACTCTGTAAAATGAAAAAGGACAATGTTAAAATAAGTCAAGAAGTCATAATTGTGACCATTCCTGACTCCAAAAATGGAATGTCACCTACATTTACAGTGACAAAAAGTGACGACACTCAGGTTCTTCATTTCAAAATAATTCAAAAGTACATTGATACAAGATCCCACATGACTACTATTAATCCGCGCTTTTTTATGCGATAACAAAATGGAAAGTGCTTACACCGGCCTGTCCAAGTAAAACTGCGAAATTTCTAAAGTTTGAGAACTTTAAAATGTATACTGGATACTCTTTTAGAAGAACGTCGGCAACTTTATTAGCAAATACTGGAGTTGATGTATTAGCTATCAAGCTACACGGTGGATGAAAATCCGCTACTATTGCGAAAAGTTACGTAGCTGAGAGCTTCAATAATAAAAAGGAAGTATCGAATAAAATTTTATACAATAAGACCCAGCCAGAGGTCTCTTGCAGTGCTTCAACAGTGACAGAAACATTGGTTAGAAATGAAGGATCTGTGGAATCAGAAAATGTAATGCACATCGAGAAGAAACGGGAAAACGTGTTTTCAAATTTTGTTAATGGTGTGAATAATTGTAATAATTGTACCATTAATATATATTCATTTCAATTAATATCACCAGATTTTTGTCCGGATTTTTGTAATATGTTGATGAAATCAAAAATTAAAGCTACCTATAATAATTTTAGATAATTATGTCCCTAGGGATGTAAGTTGACTTACATCCTGTCGTTAAGGGCAATCAATACCTTGTTGAGTAACTTTCAGTTGCGTCTGTCAAACCAGTGTCAAAATAGGTTGCTTACAATACAGGGAGGGGGAAAAATAAATTATTATTACCAACTTCATAAAAGAGTGCTTTTTTTGTAAAGATGTTGTATGTACCAAAGGAACATTATAATATCTTGACTTAATGTATAGCTATGAAGAGTTGTTTTGCAGGTAAAACTTGATATAATTATGTTGAAGGTTATGTTCAATTTTATATATTAAAATAAGATTTGCCCTTCTGCTGCTCTGTATCTAATTAATTTAATGAATTTAACATATCGCTAACTTATGTATATTTATTACAGTGTACCAAAATTCGCATAATTTTATGTTGTTGTGGTTGAAGCCTCTGTACTTCTTTTTTTGTACAGTATCTCTTAGACCACTGAGATATATTGGTAAATGACTTAAAAATCCTATTTTTTATACATGTAATCAATATGGCTTCTAAAACTTAATTGTGGACGAAATTATATTCTCAGAAAAAACAATTTTATCATTATTTATATTCACCGTAAACTCGGAACTATTCAATTTTTAACAAATTAATTTAGAGCCAATAAATATATATTTAGTCTTTGAATTGTTTCACTTTAATTTATTTTATTACAGCCATTTGTGCAAAATCTTCCGTTCATTATTCATTTTCATAATATCCGCTCAAAGTTTGACCCAGAAACAGATGAGTTTTCTTAAATTAAAATGTTCGTCAGGGACATAAATAATGAATAGAAGTTGAGATTGTATCACAGTTTGCCCTGTAACTTTTCTACTATCTGATCACTCCTGGAGGAGAAATCTGACCTACCATCGTCATTCGCCAGCTTAAGTCAGTCCCACTTGTTATGACAAGGCTAGTTAATTTTAATACTTTCATCAACCTTGTGTTTAATAGTCACTTCTTAACTGCGACCAGCAGACTGCACAATGGTAGGTGATTCTTTGGGTAACATCAGCAATGTTAATTCATCATGTTATACGAGGGTTCAGTGTTGCACCAATCACCTGCTTGAACTGCCAGTTACTATGCTCTCACTTGGCTTATGGTCATCAACTAGCCTATATATCACTTAGATAAACCTCTGTTAAGCCGGTGAATAAGATGATAGACCAGCACTCTCCCAGTGATGAGATAGCACAACAGTCACAAAGCAAACTAGTATCTTCTCTTTCTGTTTACACCCTCTACTAATAGGTGTGTCATCTTATATATACATAGTAGGTATTAGGTGTCAGTATTAATATAAAGTAATAACCAAATATCCAACATGGAAAAGTAAATAGTTACAGTACAGGCAGCAAAGCATACACGATTAGAACTAAGACACAAAAGACGTAATAAGATGAACAGCAAAGGTCTAGACCAGATTTTGCTTGAGGCTTATTGTGTAGGAGGTTTCAAGACGGATTACAGTCTAGCCAGGGTTGTGGTTAACTGGCCAATTTAAAGTAGTAAAGTGCCAGTGCTGTGTGTGATATCTTTTTTATATTGTTTAGTTAAGTGAATAGTTTGTTTAAAGTGGCATCACAAATGGTTTGAGTGCACTGAGTGTAGCGTTCATCTATAGTTTTTCTTTTTTTGCTTTTATTAAATCCGACATAAATAACCAGTATTCTTTTATTCAAAAATAAAAACCTTAGACCACCAAAGAACTTCCTATATAAACTGTAAGAAAACGTCCATATTCTCTAAGAGACCAAGTTTCAAATGAATAAACTAGAAATAAGACACAAAGTCTCGGTCTCAGTCAAAAAGAGTATAATGCGGTTACACGTGTTTCGCCTCTTCAGGCATCATCAGACCTACAATTAATATAACAATCAAAAACTATCACTATAAATATACAAAATTCAAACAGACCTTCGACATTAACTAAAATCACAAGAACAAATTAAACAACTATAACGTCACATGTTAAAATACACAGAGATGAGGTTAAGAAACTAAGGTATTGACACGCGCAGATAAAAGTTGAATCAAATAAAAGACAAAAAAATATATAAATAAAAAATATAAAAAAAGGTTATTGATATACCCAGGAACTGAACCCGAGCCTCCGGCGTGACACACCGAGATACTGACCACCACTCTACCAGCAGGTCCAATGAGAGGTTTATACATTAACTTCCTGCCGATTAATATTAGTTTATACATTATCTTCCTGCCGATTAAACCAAGATTATTAAAAATTAGTTGAGGTTCGAAATTGAAGACATCATTAACATAATGTAAAACTGAGGGTAGATTACCTTTCTTAAATTTAATGTTAATCAGGAACAATACCAAAATAGAATTTGAAATATACAGAAAACAATCGTCTACAGATAACGTTATTCAATTTAGTTCCATTTCTCCTCACTCACACAAGTTTGCAGCCTTCAACTCATTTTTCTAGCGGTTGTTCAAAATACCTCTTTCCAGGAAAGCTTTCAATCAGGAATTGCAGATTATAAAACAAATTGCTTTCAACAACGGTTTTCCTATCTACTCCATCAATAGACTTTATTTTAAGTTTTTCAATAAATACAAACTTTCCTTTAATATTATTCACTCTAAACCAACACTTAAAAAATGCTTCAAAGGTTTAACATTTTTTGGTAATATTTCAATGCAGGTGGCGAAGTTTTTCAAACATTTAGATGTCTCAATTGCTTTTAAAACAGTGAACTCACTTAAGAGACATCTAGTAATGACCAAAGATAAGACTGAACATCTCTCAAAATCAGGGGTGTACTCATTGGGCTGTGGAGATTGTTCTGCTGTATATATCGGACAATCAGGGAGAAGAATTTCCACTAGGGTCCGGGAACATTTTAGCCTTTTCGATAAATATAAGAACACTGATATCACTGAGACAAAGTCGGCTTTTGCTAACCACTTGCTAACAACTGGACACCATTTTTCTATACCAAACAATGTAAAGATACTACACGAGTGTCCAAAGAGTAAAAAACTGGATTTGTTAGAGAAGATGGAAATTACAAGGGCTAAGAGAAGCCCAGTTTTACATTGTGTTAATCATGTCTTCAATTTGAACCTCAACTAATTTTTAATAATTATGGTACTAATATTAATCGGCAGGAAGATAATGTATAAACCTTTCATTGGACCTGCTGGTAGAGTGGTGGTCAGTATCTCGGTGTGTCACGCCGGAGGCTCGGGTTCAATTCCTGGGTATATCAATAACCTTTTTTTATATTTTTTATTTATATATTTTTTTGTCTTTTATTTGATTCAACTTTTAGCTGCGCGTGTCAATACCTTAGTTTCTTAACCTCATCTCAGTGTGTATTTTAACATGTGACGTTATAGTTCTTTGATTTGTTCTTGTGATTTTAGTTAATGTCGAAGGTCTGTTTGAATTTTGTATATTTATAATGATAGTTTTTGATTGTTATATTAATTGTAGGTCTGATGATGCCTGAAAAGGCGAAACACGTGTAACCGCATTATACTCTTTTTGACTGAGACCGAGACTTTGTGTCTTATTTCTAGTTTATTCATTCCTATATAAAGATGTTTCCATGTCCTTGCTGGGTTATCTTAAGTTTTCCCTAACAAATTCGTATCTATCCATTTTATATCACAGTTTTTAAATTATGTTTTGCTTGTTTCATTTAATGATTTCTATCGTTGCTGCAGCTGGCAATTTTTTAGTCCAATAATGTTGCAGGTGTCTAAATATTTTTATTTGGACGTCAGACTAGGTGATTTCTCAAATATTATTGGCGCTCTAAATGTTTTTGTAGCAAATTTTCGATTTATTCATAGATTGCCAGTTTACTTTCTACTATAAGCAATTAACTCTCAACTAACACTTCCATAAAATCGGTTTAAGTATTCAATGTTGACAGTTAACCTTTACAGTAGCCCTATCTACACCTGCGCTGTTGATAGTACCCTTCACTCGAACAAGCCTGCTTTCAAAAATAAGATAATAGAGGAGCATTGTTGTTTTTATTCCAGGGTTTCCAAAAAGAACTGTAAAATGGGAAGCAAACTCTCAATCAAATCAACTCCACTGGTAGACAGCTATGTTTATTTATATTTTTATTAAGAAAGAAATGGAACTAAGTGCTTATATATTTGTTTAACCTTTTTTAGAAGAAGCGGACAGGGCATACTTACATAACAACTTTCCTCATCTCTTACTTTTTCGAGCATTAGTACAACTCCTTTGCATAGTAAGGGAAATAATCTTTCGTTAAGGTAAATTATAACAGGATCTGTAAACATAATATACATACGTAAATGTATTAAAAAAATATCAAAATGTATAAACAGAATATCTAGGAACAGCAAAAATGCTTTTTCTTTTATTTCTTATCTTATTTATCTATTTAACAATTTGTCTTGCAAAAATCTCAGCCGGCTCAGGTTTTATAGATCCATGCTTATTATGATAGTTTACCTACCTGTCCTTAATGTATGGAAAAACTCAACCCTTAAATGAGAAATACTTGGATTTATTATACTAGGTGTACTTTATAAGACATTTCAATACATACAACGAAAATCCTAAATTGTTAGTTAGTTGTATTTCAACCACCAGTTGATCGAAAGCTTTCGTATTTGAGAAATTAGAGAGTTTTGAGCAACATGTCGCGAGTTTGTGTAAATAAGCCGAATTTTTCTTCTTTATATGTTGTAAAGTGACTTTTGGGAACTAAAAACGTACTTTTAGCCCTTTAATAAAAAAGGATTACCATTTGTGTTTTGGCTGCAAAGTTGGAAACCAGGATAAAAATTGGGCTCCCTATAACTGCTACAACAAATATGCGTCCAACATTCGCTGCTAGCTAAGTGGAAAAAAACGTAAGATGTCCTTTGCTGTTCTTATGATCTGGTTTGAACCCAAGGACCACGTTACTGACTTTGTTGAGACCATGAACAAAGAAGGACGTGCTTTCATTTATTTAAAAGAGAAGTTCCCTAGAATCAGTGACGCTAAAATTAAAGAGGGAATATTTGTGAGTTCCCAGATTGGGAAACTTTTCGAAGATGCGCAATTTAATTCCATTCTTGAATGTAAGGAAAAAGATACTTGGAATGTCTTTAAAATGGTTGCAACAAATTTTTTGAGATATATAAATGCAGAAAACTATAAAGACCTGATTGCCCAACTTCTGTTACCAAAACCTAGTGTATAATTTGTCGTAGAAAATTTCTATCCTGGATTATTTTCCGAAATATTGTGGTACTGTAAGTGACGACCACAGTGAGAGGTTCCAACTGGCAGGCTTAGAAGCGCAAAATGAGTGTCTAAACTTTAGATTCAATGATTACAATGTGTTATTTAATTGCTTTTGTTGAACCAACAATATATTGTTATGTGTATTTTGTATGTCCATTGTATATGCCTATAAATCAAAATTATAGCTATTTTTTAGTTACTTGAGTGTGATTAAATCCAAAAAATAGGTTTTTTTTCAAGAATCAAAAAAAATTGAAATTTGTTCCTCAGTGATACATGTACGAGCGTCCTTAATTTGGTAATGAAAAACTTTATATTTAAAGGGATCTCTACAAGATAGTAAATAAAAACCAACCTCTTAATTAATATTTTATAAATTAACTATCAATTTGCAAAATTGCTTGATAAAAAATATACAGCTTTTCTAAAACATCACACCCTGGCAAACAAAATATATAAAATGCCAATTTATTTTGTTTTTTTTTTGTTTCTTTGTTCCTTCTATACATTTTTTATTATATTTCTTATTACTATGGGCAATAAGCAATTTAAACGCAAGTAACAAGCAAGAATGGAATGGAAGAATTTTATTAAGTCTATGTCATTTCGAGTTTATAAATAATTGATCAACTATCACAGCCATTAGTCAACTCACTAATTACAATCAAAATATGTTTTGAAAACAAACAATATGTACAGATTTCAGGATTTGGAAAAGGCTTTTGACTATATGTCCCATGATCATCTTTTAAAGAAAATGGATAGGTATTCCTTTAGCAGTTTGATTATTGTGCTAGATGGTAGTACACAAAAAAACGTCGGATAGTGTTTTCAATCTGACACATACATCGCTTCACTGTTTAATTACAGACGCCTCGTCAAAAATGCATATCGGATAACTTAACACGTCAAAAATGCTTATTGGAACCATTAACACTTCCTAAACTATAAAGTTATGGAGATCTTGACGAACAATACTATGAATTTTAAAGGCATATTCTTGATATTACCTCAATAACTGTTCAAAAATTATAACATAGTAATGATAAGATTAATCTACGTACGTTGCTCCAATGTAACTTTTCCTTCTGGATAATCCCTATTTTTTAAATAGTTTTCCAATTCTTCTCTCTCTTTGTTGTACTGATCCATAATAGTATCCCATGCAGAACCCTGATCTGTTACTTCGTCATTTAACATGGATTCAAACGACTTTTTAACATCATCTCCAAGATTGGTAAATTTCTTTGTTTCTTCAACGAAATCTATCTCGGACATTTTAATTGGTTGCTGTTCTAATACTGAGTTCGAAGTTATAGCAAACTGACAGAGAGTGACAAGAAAATATTGACAAAGAAAAATTATAGACCAATGTATATGTTCAGTGACAGCATCAAGCAACAACTTTAAATACGTTAATAGCTTGATGACTAACAGTAACGTAATTACGTCATAGAATTCAGTTCCCCAAGAGTTGTCATTTACAGATACTGGTGAGGTGAATTCACCTAGTAGATGTTATGAATCTTATTACAACCTTCTATTCTACTATATTATTTTATTACTATTTGCTGGTAAAATTTTATCGAAACAAAATGTATTTAAAGATGAGCAATTTGGATTCAGAACTGTTTAAAACAATTAACTAAAAAATTCATAGAGGGCAGTGATATACTTCAACCTACAAAAGCGGTATATCTAATATTTATTTACTCTCTGTGAAGTCCATGTAACATTTTGAAACTATGGAGAGAAAACATAACCTCATGTTTTACTGTATTTAGTAACAGAACATCTACGAACATAATAGTAGATTAGAATTAAAAGTTTGTCTTTTCAAAAAATCTTTCCACCTTCCAATAACTAAAAGGTAAAATAACTAACAATAATACAAACTCAAACCTTTCAGTCATCCTAGTCGGTTGCAAAAACCTAATTCAAGATCAGTTTGTAAGAAAATCAAACCAAAGAAATGACAACCTGACACTGAAATAGTGGTAATAATAACATCGTTCAACTCTTTACCGTCTTTTTATTCCCTTATGCCAGTCGTCAGACCCATATTTATTTCGTACATGCACGAGATTTGCCCAGCATGTGTCTCGACATGCGGGGAATTTGTTCAGACTTTAAATTACAATTTTCTGAAAGTTGTACAGGGTTATTTTTTATAATTTGCCACCCGCCTTTTTACAGCCTATTTACGTGACCCCCTCCCTTATTATTTTTTCAAGATACAAAGAAATAGTTCCTACGAAAGTTATAGGGAATTTCCTAAATCACTAAATCACCATCAACTTTGTTAATTTAACTGGGACTTTGTATTTTTTGACATTTTTGTATTCTCCTCATTCTCCCCTTTCCAAAAATTTATAATTTGTCTATATTCGGAACAGTAGTTTTTGACTTATTCCACATTAAAGTTAACCACATATGACAATTTCACAGATATGCAGCCATACTTAAATCGCAGTACCCATGAAATGATGAAATGTCAACTAAAAACAAAGGAGCCCTATTGGACTTGAACGCAATCCACAGATACTTAAATCGCTTTACCCATGGAATGTCACCAACAAAAACAAAACAGTAATTTGTAAAAAAAAAATATATTTAATGTTATTATATATACAGTGTGTCCCAGATTCACTTCTGTATATAGGGATCTCGGCTCCTATTATACGTATAGCAAAGGTTAAATGGGGAAAGTTTCAGAGGAAACTTATTGCATTCGATATCTGGCTTCAGATTAGGATCGATCAATAAGTTTGGGAATTATCGGCGAAAAGAACGGTAAATTTGACAGCTGTCAAAATGTGACATTATTCGGACACATTTTTAAGACAAATAAGATGGCGTATACGACACGTCTTCATTGTTTTTTTGTTAACCCGGAACCCGCCTTAACTTTCATTTTTCTTATGACCGCCGTAATGGATTTTTCGATTTTTGGAAAGAGCCTAAAATTTCCAGTCTAGTGATATCTCACAAGTGCATTAAAGATTTTAGTGTGATCAAAATATCACACTTCGTAAATTAGGTTTCAATGTTTTTAAAGGAGGCCATGATTTATTTGTCACAAGATTACATTAATAAGTAAGTAATGTATTGAACGCATTGAATTTTCAATACAACATGAGCGTAAATAACCAATTAAAAAATCTAAATGAGCTTTAACTACTTTGTAAGAGGGTAACATTAATTTACAAATCTGCATAATGACGTCCATTTGCATCGAGACATTTTTGACAATTGGTGACTGTTCTTCGTACAACCCTGGTAAGTGTATTTCGGTTAATATTTCTAAATGTGTTCAGAACTCTTTGTCTCAGGATTTCTATGGTCACGGGGGGATCAAATTCATAGATTTCATTCTTCGTGTGACCCCAGAGGTAGAAATCCAAGGGCGACAGCTCAGGGGATCTAGGAGGCCAAGATATTGGACCATTTAAAGAAATTATTCTTTCGTCAAACTGCTCTCTTAAGAAGTTCCTGACTTGAAGGGTATTGTGAACCAGACATCCGTCTTGTTGAAACCAAGTTCTTCTTAATTCATCTTCCGTTAGAATAGCTCGTAAGGCTGGTACAACCTGGTTTCGCAAAAGCTCTAGGTACCTCTGCCCGTTTAGGTTGTAGACAAACAAAAATGGTCCAATAAGCGGGAAGTAATAGCCGTAATAAATTATTTTGTTGGTATTGCATATTAATTTCGGAAATACTAAATCAATTGATTTCAGTGATATAATAATCTTAAAGAAGTACACCGTGCCTTAATAAAACATAAAATATCAAAAGAACAAACCCCTTGCGCTTTAAAATTTAAACTATTCGGAAATACAGCTGAACGTCTTTCTATAAATCATAATGAAAATCGAAAAATAATTCGACATTTGATTAATATGGTATTTTTTTTAATAACGCAAGAACTAGGCTTCCCGGGTAATAATAAATCATTAAATTCAGGCAATCAAAATAATTTTAGAGAATTAGCTAAATCTGCAGAAAATTTAGATAGTGTTAATAAATTTATAGAACCCAATTCTATTTTTATAGGTTCTTCGAAACTACAATACAAAATGATTGAATAAAAATGTAACACAATATTAAAAAACTCTTTGTACTGTTGATTTTGGCACATTAGTTTCTCTGTTCTGCAGTTCTTACCGATGCACTAGGGTTTTCGTTTATATCTTGTAAAATGTTTCTGTGTCGATTTTCATTGTTATTATTGTATCCGCTGCTAGGTTGTTCGAAGGCACCATGATTAATTAAATTAATTTATGAGGCTGCCGTCGTTCGGGGTACATCTCCAAATACTTTGCTGAGGTAACGTCGGCGTTTCTGTATGATTGAAAGTACAGAGCTAATATGTCAACCTTTTCTTCATTTGAATACAGAATGCCGGCCATTTTCTATAGGTTTTGACAATTTATGTGTCAGATTTATGATTTTATTGGGATAAAAGCGTACCTACTACTTATTAAAACACAGCTTTGATACTTTCAACTATTTAACTTAACGTCAAAGTCAAAATCCAATTTTGTTACAGATAAATCATGGTCTCCTTAGAAAAGCATTGAGAGCTAACATTACTTTAAATCATGGCCTCCTTAGAAAAAACTGAAATCTAACTTTACGAAGTGTGATATTTCGATGATACTAAAATCTTTAATGCACTTGTGAGATATCACTAGACCGGAAATTTTAGGCCCTTTCCAAAAATCTAAAAACCCAATATGGCGCCCATAAGAAAAATGAAAGTTGAGGCGGGTTGCGGGTTAACAAAAAACAATGAAGACGTGTAGTATACGCCATCTTATTTGTCTTAAAAATGTGTCCGAATAATGTCTCATTTTGGCAGCTGTCAAATTTACCGTTCTAGATATACTGGCCAAAAACGAAATCCGCCATTTTCGTTTTTTCCCCGATATTTCCAAAAACAATTGATCGATCGTGAATCTGAAGCCGAATATCGAATGGAATAAGAGCCGAGATCCTTGTATAGAGAAGCGAATCTGGGACACACTGTATACTAATATAGAGATAACAAACAAACGAACAAACAAGAACTAGGAATTAATATTTTTACAGCCTATTTACGTGACCCCCTCCATTATCCCAGCAATTTTAAAACACTCTTTCCAGTTTCCTAATTGCTTGGGTAATGAAGGTGGGACATTCTGTATTTAAAACCCTAATTTCATACACTATTTTTTGCCGCGACTTGTCAACAGTGTCCGTTCTATTATTATAAACTTTATCCTTTAGGTATCCCCTCAAAAAATTGTTCAAAGGTGTAAGGTCGGGACTGTTCGCGGGCCAATGAATATGGCCATATTTGCCAATCCACAAATTATATCGAGCATTTAAAAAATCTATGATCTCTCGAATGTCGTGTGGTGGTGCACCATCTTGCCGCCCAATTATTTGGCTATAAGTGTTTAAAGAAAGCTGCTCCAAAAAATGCTCAATTTCGTTACTTAATAGATTTAAATATCGTTCCCCCGTTAATATACCCTCAATAAATACACTAGCCGACAAGATTTTTCTAACACAGGCCAACTCATTATTTTCACAATGGAAATACACTCCCAATAATAAAAAAAAATATTCGGAAAGCCCTAATACGTACCATTTTTTAATAGCCTAATTAGAACCTTTTATAAACAATTTTATTGTAGGGCGGCTAAAGGGTCCATTTTACAACGGAAAAATTACCTAGACTGGGTTGTTTACAACATTAGACATAAAATAAACGTTAAACATCACTCCTCTGTTGAGTTTCGAATTGAGTGGTTCTCTGTGTATCGATAAGCAAGTGTATGAGAAGACGAGAATGTCGAGTTAAACGCGCTGAAGTTACAAAATTTCTCCTGACAAATTTTGTTATATTTGTGCAAGGCAATTTTCCGAAAATGTAAAAAAAGCCTACTTTAAATATTTTTGTGTGTTAATTGGGGATCAAGATAAGCGGTTGTCTCCCCATGTGTGCTGTGTTAGTTATAGTGTATCATTGATGCAGTGGATGAAGAGAAAGAGAAAAAGTAGGCCTTTTGCAGTTCCAATAGTATGGCGAGAACCCACCAATCATTCTGACGATTGTTATTTTTGCCTGACAAAGACTGAAGGTTATTCCAAAAACGGAAAGCACAATATAGAATATCCAAATTTGCAATCTGCCATACGACCTGTTCCTCATAATGCAAATTTGCCAGTGCCGATTGCGCCTTTAAATTGGCATCATCAGGCAGGTCAGAAGTCAGCACCGATCCCACTTTCAAAACAGATCCCAATTCCGGCGAACCACATTTGATTGTTCAAAGTGAATTAAATGATTCAGTACGTGATTTGGGGTTATCCAAGCAACAGTCAGAACTTCTGGGTTCCCGTCTTTAGGAATGGAACCTATTGGCCAAAGAAAAAAAAATTATGAATTTCAGAAAAATAAATGCTATGTTTTCTGAATTCTACAGTATGGAAAATAATGCAGGAACTTGATATTGAACATTCTCCCCGTGAGTGGCGCTTATTCATAGACTTATCTAAATATAGCTTAAAAGCTGTGTTATTGCATAATGGAAATTTAAAACCCTCTATACCAGTAGCCCATTCAGTTGCAATGAAAGAAAACTATGAAAATATGCGCACGATTTTGGATAAAGTAAACTACAATATGTATAAATGGCAGATATGTGGGGACTTAAAAGTTATAGCGATTTTAGTGGGACTACAGGGGGGATTTACAAAATATTGCTGTTTTCTTTGTTTATGGGACAGTCGTGCAATAAATCAGCATTATGTAATAAAAATTTGGCCAAAAAGAAGCGAATTTCAACCACAAAATGTTAAATTTATACCTCTTGTTGTTCCCAAAAATATCCTTTTGCCTGCTCTTCACATTAAACTTGGACTGATGAGAAACTTTGTGAAGGCTTTGAATAAAGATGGAGATGGATTTAAATACCTAAGACAAGTCTTTCCCCAGTTAAGTGATGCCAAATTAAGAGAAGGCATTTTTATTGGGCCACAAATCAGAAAATTCCTGGACGGTGTCAATTTTACGGAAAAGCTTACCAGGCAGGAACTCAGAGCATGGAATTCATTTGTTAATGTAGTAAGAAGATTTTTAGGTAACAATGTGGATGAAAATTATGAACAATTAGTTAGTGAACTCCTAGATGCTTATAAAGCGCTTGGTGCCAGAAAGTCATTAAAAATTCACTTCCTCCATTCCCATCTGCCATTTTTTCCTAAAAATTTGAGAGATGTTAGTGACGAGCAGGGTGAAAGGTTTTACCAAGATATCAGAACAATGGAAATTCGGTACCAAGGACGATAGGATCCAGCCGTGATGGGTGACTACTGTTTTTGAAGAGAGAAGATAGGACACCTCATAAACGGAAAAAATACAGTTTAATTAGTGTTTTAAGATAATATTTTTCTCGTTTGCTTTTCTCTTAGATGTATGGTATGTTTAACAGGCGAAAACTGTAAACATAGTCAATAAACAGGATTAAGAATTTTCTGAAATCATTTTTTCTATAGATATTAAATATCGTAACATTCGATATGGTTCTACAACTCTAACAAGAAAACCTTACGTGCTACAATTTTCTATTTGTCAGTTTCGAATTTGGATAGGTCCATTTTATTAGATTATGCTATTCTGATTTGTGTTACAACAAAAAAAATTTTTTTGTCGGCCAGTGATATCGGACAAATAGTTTGGTGCTTGTTTTTTCTATTAAAGATTCCAGCTGTGGTAAAACAAGCCTCAGCAGACCACAAAATCCTTCTGAATAACAGCATATCTTGCCTCAATCTGGTCAGCATATCCTCACAGAAGTGGAGGCGTTGGTTAAAATGATCGTTGGTTAATAGTTGCACTGGTCTAATTTTATATGGGTGGTATCGTTTTTTTTTAACACTGAACAGTAAACGGATGTAGAACCTCGATTTTCCGGTTATCCGAGAGACGTCCGGAGACGATCTGCTTGGATTTTCTAAAAATTAGTTTTAATTTAACTTTTAGACTACCTAAAGAAAGAATTATTTACCTTCAATATAAATAATATAATAATATGGATAATTCCTCGTCCAAGTCAAAATTTGCTCGTCTTCTTAGCCTTTGCAAGGATTTTATTTGTGCGTAGTTTTTTAGTAGAGATGCAACAGTTTTTCTTGAGGGAACTCTTGCACCAGGATATAGTAGCCTGTATTGTCAGACTGCAATTGACGCATTATTAGATTTTTCGAAACAAAATTGAGGAATTTTTGGTTTTTCGTCTCGGTAAATCGCCTTTTAGATTTTATTAACTTTGTTTCACGAATAAAAGTAAGTGTTTTATTTGACAGTGACATTCCATGGGTAAAGCGATTTTATCATTTCATGGGTACCGCGACCGTGAAAATGTCATGTCATATGTGATAACTTTAAAGTGGAATAAGTTAAAAACTACTGCTCCGAATAAAGACAAATTATATATTTTTGGAAAGAACAGAATGAGGAGAATACAAAAATGTCAAAAAATACAGGGTGTCCCGTTTGAAATAACAAAGTTGATGGTGATTTAGTGCTTTTCCGATCATCTTTTGTTTTTAATGTAAATCTTTAGGGAATTCACTATAACTTTCGTAGGAACCATTTCTTTGTGTTTTGAAAAAATAAGCATTTCAGGGGGTGGCAAATTATAAAAAATAACCCTGCACATTAATAGTAGAGTCTTTTAATTCCTTAAGCAATGCTTTTGTGTATCAACCTTCCTTCGATACATAGGCGAGTCCAGGAATTATGTTTGGGGGGCAGTATAAAAAAATATTACATTTTCATACAGTATATCTGTATATCTAAGTAGTTGGTTTTAAATTTCACATTTAATGGTGCGGCGAATCCAAGATTTTGTTTATTTGGGGAGGGGTAGTCGAATAGCTTAACAAAGATCTTAAAAATAAAAATAATTTTGGGGATAAATTTAAACAACAAATCAAGTTTAATTTAATTTTTATTACCACATATGATGAAATTTCTGAGGGGGGCTTCAGCCCTGTAGCCCCTTCCGGATTCGCCTATGCTTCGATATCTACTAAATATTCAACAGATATTAATTATTCTTAGCCCATACGATGTTCTGTTTTTTAGTTCATTAAATTCATCTTTATTGTACTAATAAATATTTATTATCAAAATCTTAACTTTATAACTAGGTTTACTTAAGCCTAATTCTAAAATATCGTACCCAAGCTCCAAATAATGGAAACAAGGTTTTACTGGACAAAGAAAGGAATTTTACATTAAGGTGAATATGTAAAATTGCTTTCAACAACCTTATATTTCCAAAACAAAATATCCCTATATAAATATTTACAGAATTTTCCTAATACCTAGCGTCTAAAACTGCCTCACCTATAATAAATAAATAAATACATAAATTTATTAAACATAGTAACACAATATTCAACATAGTAACTATATTTCTTGACAATATGGTTGGAAAATAATTCCAGATGTTTTTGGTCAAGAGCCTTAATTAATATGTAAAGGAATGGAAAAAAACATGATTCGCCTTTAATTATTATTTTTTATAGAAATATGCGCTAAAATCATTATGACTAAAGTAAAGGAAGAACGTGAGTTTGATGTGACAACCTTTAATTTATCAAACAAAAAAGATGTAATAATTTTAGGAACATTCTTAAAATATGCTACTCTTCGTGGTTTAAAACACTGTACAAGCAACCCTTGTTGAGATATTTTCAAATTTGTATGTCAAACATAACGCTTTTTTAGTAATTCGTAAGCTTTTGTAAGTACATTTCCTACATTAAAAAAACCTTATAGAAATTGACTACAAACATTTCATATCTAAGATTTGCCCAAATCTTCTTTCTGTCATATCATTTTCAAAAAAAAAAATGTTTTTGCATTTAAATTTCAAAATAAGTATCTTGAAAGTTTTTGTTTGTAGCGAAATGTACTTGTAAGAATAATAAAAGCTCTTTAAAAAAACTATCCGTAGAAACACCATATTGGGATTTTTTTGGCATGATTTATCGTTCAGAACTTAGAGTAAGAATAAAAATAGAGTTCATTATTTACTTATTTAGCCACTGCCAAGATTACCTCACAGTATAAGGTCGATCGTACGACGATGCCAAGCCTAGCCAGGAACTCCAATGTTTATACCAATTTATATTACGGTGAATATGTTTAAACATGATACAATAAAATTTTCATACAAAGAATAGTAATGTGTTTCCCGTATTAGTTTCTAAGCAGTATAAAGAAATTAATTTTTGTTGCAAAATATTAAAATACAAGCTAAAATATCCAGATTAGATTACACCAGTAACAAGAGTTTTAGTTAGATATAGCAACCCCGATCGACAACTCCACGTATTAGACCATCCCACTATCGTATTAGACCCTCCCATTTTCATTGACAAGGGATCCTGATAGTAAAAAAGTATAATAGTCTACAGTAAATATTGTGACAGGGTCACGTGACCGGCGTTGCTTAAAAACCACTAGCGGGTCGTGGAACTACAACAAACTTTAACATTAAAGAAATCAATTTGCTAAAAAATATTTTAACCCAGAAATGAATTCAATTAAAATTTTCATTAGGGACCAAGCTTTTCTTAGCTTCACTACTGCATATTATGTTTTAATGTATTATTGTGTAATTAATTGTTGATATGGTTCAAATCTTCTAATTATATGTTGCCTTACTTCAAGAAGCAGCGTTCTAAAGGTGTGGTGACATAAGAAGAACATTGATTTTTTAAATATTTAAAAAATAAGTTTTATTTACTTTATCTTGGGCATTGCGAAACTAGTAGCTTTAGTTGACCTCACTATGGTGCGGCAATGTGAGTTTGTAAAAAAATGGCCGTTTAAGTTTGGAATTGTCTTTTAATCGCTTAGTAAACAACTAAATTTCCTTTTCCAGGAGACTTATAATGTCTAATAGAAGATACCGTATTCACTTATTTTGGGTCACATGATGTATTGACCAATCCGGTTCAGTATAATAGAACATTTATTTCGTCGGAGGTCATGTGAGAATACTCAGAAGCATAATGATACAAGAAAGACTCTGAGGTGATTTTTTGACGATTACAATAGTTTTTCCTATCAGAGAATTAAAATAATTATGGAATATGTCTATACTATATTAAAATAGTCAAAGAGCGTCTCACGCTCAAAAAAACGTACTGCGATTTCAAAAATCACTAGAATTTGGTTGAAATTTAGGGAAATAATAAAGTTTCGGATGATTTCGAGCCTTTTTTTGATTTTCACTTGAGTTGGGCTAATTTTTTATATAAGGTAATTCCGGGTTACATGCCTCACCGGTACAGATGCCCCGATCGGCAAATATTCGGGCTTAATCGTTAGCGTTAGCGAAAAATGTTTTGTTTAATTTTTGTGTATTCTTGAATCCTTGTTTGAAAGGGTCTATTGGCTTACTTTAGAATATAAAATGGTTGACAAATTCTTTACTGGTGCATTTTAATATACTGGGGCATCTCTCCCGTACAAAAAGGATAGATGGCCAAATATAATACGGGATAGATTCCCCATATGAATGTTTGTATTTTGTAAATTTAGATAGTATATTAATGACTAAATTTTATTTTAGATAATATGCCGACCTGATACAAACGAAAACAATCTGCTAAGCCAAGAAAACAGTGGCGTGAAGTACATTTAGTAGCTGCTATTGAGGCTATAAATTCTGGTGAGATGGGCACTAATGAAGCTTCAGCTGCCTTTGGTGTACCATCTAGAACGTTACGTCGGCGCATCAAATCAGGAATTACCAGGGATCTTCCTCTAGGCCCTGAAGGATGCTTAGGCACTGTAAATGAAAAACGACTAGTAAAACATGTACAGAAATTGGAAAAATGTGGTTTTGCGCTTGATAGAGAGTCACTTAGATCCCTTGCTTATCAGTTTGCTGAAAAATTGAAAATTAAGCACAGATTTAATCGTGAAACACAAATGGCAGGCTATGACTGGCTTAACTCGTTTTTGCGACGTAACTAAGAAGTGAGTGTTAGAGCAGCTCAAGGATTGTCTATTGCTAGGGCAGAAGGTATGGGTCGTACGGAAGTAAATAAATTTTTTGATCTGCTTAATGAGGTTTACACGGAATACAACATGTTTGTAGAACCGAGTAATATTTTTAACATGGACGAGACCGGCTTTCAAATCAACAACGAAGCCGGAAAAGTTATTGCAACTAAGGGAGCCAAAGATGTCCATGTACTCAGTTCAAGTGAAAGAGGTGAGAACGTAACAATAATAGCTTGCTGCAATGCCGAAGGCAATTTTATACCACCAGTGCTCATATTTAATGGAGTGAGAGAAAAGCAGGAATTTAAAGATGGACTTCCACCAGGGTCAACAGTTTTTATGAACAAAAAGTCGTCCTATATCTCATCAGACCTCTTTCTAAAATGGCTTCAAGAACATTTTGTTCCTAAAAAGCCTCCTGGTCCAACTATTTTAATACTCGACGGACATTCATCCCATAGGAATTCTATGGAAATGCTCAACTTCGCAGAACAAAATGAAATAATTTTAGTGTGCTTACCAAGCCATTGCACCCAAGCCGTACAGCCACTTGACAGATCATTTTTCCGGCCCTTAAAACATTTTTTAAGAAAAGAAGCCAGACAATGGATGATAAATCACCCTGGGAGACGTCTTACTCGCCTGCAAGTTGGTAAAATCATAGGAGCTGCATGGGGTAAAGCAGCTAATGTTGAAACTGGTGTCTCTGGGTTTCGGGCATCAGGAATTTTCCCACTTGATCCGGCGGCCATTCCTGACCATTTTTATCACATTTCGGATAATATGTCTCAACCTACAGTGGAAAATTCTACAGGTAAAAACAGCTCTTCTTTAAAGGAACATCAAAACCCAAATTCTGTTTTAGAGGCAGCCCCGGAAAAAGCTCAGTCCGACAAATCTATTTTAGAAAAAGTTAGCGTAGAACAAGAACCGGTTCCAGGTACAAGCTCAATGATAGTACCAGATGGTGTTCATCCAAAAGAAACCCCTTCAAAATATCTTAAATCAAAATCAATTAAAAAACGAAAGAAGCAATCTGCCGAAGTTTTGACAAAGCGAAACCCAAAATCAAAAAAAAATATTGAAGACGATTTTTCCTCCTCGGATGATGAACCACTTGCTGTTTATGTAAAAAAGGGTAAAAGGTCCCCATCTACAAGTTCTGCTAAGGAATCAGAATCTTGCATAGAATGCTGGGAAAATTATTATGAAACAACTAACAAGGCAGATTGGTTAAAATGTTTGGGATGTGACAAGTGGTTTCATGAGACGTGTACAATATATGGGGACCACTGCGTCACATGTGGACGTGAAAAACTAAGGGCTGCAAATCATGACCGTGCCAAGAAAAAAGTATTCTTATAAACTGAGAGGCTTTGTCATATTATTAGAAAACAAGTTTAAGTTAAAAATTTCCTGTTATTTTTAATAATCTTATTTATGTATGTTAAGATGATAAAAATAATGAAAGTTCCTTCTTTTCCTTTATGGGGCGACTCTCCCAGAGTGGGGCACCTGACCCAAACTGCAAGGGCAACTCTCCTTAACTGCCGGGAGAGATGGCCAAAAAAGTTGTTTTTGTTAAAACATTTTTACAAAAAAAAAATAAAAATTTTAAGTTTTTTAAACATGTTATGTCGTGTCTAAATAAATATGTTATTTTTTTATCATAGGCTTTTTAATTTAAAATATTATTTGAATTTTTAATCACATATTTTGCTTAAGTGAGGCATCTAACCCTGATTTACCTTAAGTGTTGTGAGGTAAAGAAATTTAAATGGTGATTCTTTAGGTAACTGAAAGTAAAAATGTGTTCGTAAACATGTTCTAAACTGGTTAGTTTTGAGATTTAGCTATTAACTATTCTATTTTTATCTTACAGCGTTCGCTATTTTTACTTTTTTCGTAAGAGGAAAGTATTCTAGTTGCAAAAAAACATGTCTTCTCAGTTCCGTCGGTTAGTCTGTATGTCTGTCCGCGACAAAGCCCAAGAACTGCTTGTCATATTAACTTCAAGTTTTGGTTAAAAATTAAAAGTCATATGACGATGACGTGGTAACATTTTGGTAAAAATCCAATATAACAAAACAATATGGTGGCCTATTGAAATGTTTAAAAATTATTACTTAAAAACGGTTTATCCATTTATCCAAATCTTGCACAAAAATTAGGTGTGACATGATCATCAACTGATACATTTTACTACAAATAAAATGTTAGAAAGATCAATGCAGAAAACTACTGCATCGATTATGTTCAAATTTTGCTCAAAAATCAAATATTATATAGGGATGAACTGGTAAAAACGTTGAGACAAATTCAAAATGGGGAACAAAACGGTGGCCTTTTTGAACATTTGTTACTAAAAATGTATGAATTTAAAAATCTCATTTTTTAAATATTTACAAATATATATGATATGTACGAGTATTCTCAAATACCCCCAGATGCCTACTTTCTTTCAGCCAAATCTATACAAATATTAAAATTCCGCCGCCATGTTGGCATTACAATCATGAATTTTTAAAATGTTGACAAAAATGCATTCATTAAATACCCCTAAATGCCGAATTGAATCAAATCTGCAAACATTTTAAAATTAGTCTCCTATGTTGGTGCCGTCATTTTTAATTCTCAAATATTGACTAAACTTTCATAACTTTCATTCTTAAATACTTCTAGATACTGATATTTTAGCTGAATCCGTATAAATAACAAAACACAAATGTTAAAATCAACCGTTCGACCTGTTGACATTGTCATTTTGACATCGCTATTTCGAATTTTTAAATGCTGACACTCTTAAATCTTCCTAGGCACCGATTATCAGTTCAATCTAGACAAGTAACAAAATTCGTCGGCCGTATTGGGGCCGCCATTTTAAATTTCTAAACGTTGACTAAAAAAATTGGGATTTTTTATATCCGAAAGTGTGTGCATGTCAAATTTAAAATAATCTGTAATGGAAGTGGTGAAAAACCCATTACAAGATTTGAACCAGACATACAAACATACAATCAGACGAGTAGGAAGCTAATACAAACGCGTTAAAAGCATTGATTTTAGTTTAAAACTCTAACACCCGTATTCAATAAAGATGTTTAAATTTAGACAAGGTCTTACTTGACAGTTGCAGGTTTAAGATGACATTTTTAACAACTGAACAAATAATTTTTCTAAATGTCACAATTAAAAAATGACAGTGACATAAGGCAAACATAACTAAAAACTAAAGTTTAATAATATATAAATAACTAATTTCCTTTTAAACCTACCTAACTTAATGGTTTGAAATTAATAAAAATACCTATTTGCCTCATTAAGGAATAGGTAAGAATCCTTTCTTTTGTAAACAATAATGAAGCATGGACCTTTTTTTCATTTTCCTATCAAATATTTTAACAGGTCGTCATTTTGTTTCGCCATATTGAATTCATATGAATATTTGACCAGTTTTTTTTTGTATCATATGTAATTTTTGTGGAAAATTAAATAAAATTAAAGTTAATCAAGTAAGTGGATTTTTTAACTATACCGGAACAGACCGAGCGACCGACCGTAATAGAAAAACATGAAGATCTGTAAAAACCCTGAACGATGATTTTTTCACGATTAAAGATATTTCCTCGTGCGGGAAGTGAAAACTCGCGCCGCCACTGGCATTCGTCAACAAATGGCCACGGCTTGGACATGGGCCATCCCCACTTCTTGTTTTATCGTAAACATTGGTCGATAGAATGTGAAAAATAGGGGAAACATGTTGGCGCATACCCCTAACGTGATTATGAACGAATTGTGATCTCTACTTTAATTCTTACTCTAAGGTTCAGAACATCACACACCCCTACATAATAAATTAATTCATAATTAGAGCTAATAGCAATTTTCTAATATCAAAAAAAGGCGTTTTTTTACAGGGCCGTACATTATAACAATGTGTTTTCGGGCACAAGTTGAAAGATATTTTTGAACCACCACGTATTTTATTTTTGTATACATTTTTTGTATATTGTATTTTAGTAACCTATTCAAAAATAATTTTGATATTGATTTTATTAGATGTTTTCTATAAAAATGATACACAGGGCACATTCTTCTTAGAGATGAGTAGGATTTAATATACCCTTGTCATATTTTACATATTGTTCATTTGAATATACAAAATGTGCCATAAATCCTTGTAGAATTCAAATTTGGTTATAAAATAGAAAAAAAGTATTTTTTTATATATTTCTAGTTTTTGGATGTCCTATTTTCTTTTGGATCCTTACTGCCGATTTAAGTTTATTTTTTTTACCTAAGAAAACCAAACTAGAATAAGAGATTGGACGAATAAACCAAATCTACCGATTGACTCAGATCGGAGGCTACGCGAAATAATTTATATTATTTACATTAAGACATATTCCAATCTAGTCTCCGTATATCTGCAAACTACACCAAAAAAATAATATTTTACAATTTAAAGAAATTTTTGTTTTTTTAACATGTTTTCAAATCTATAATAATACGAAAGGTAATTGTGGGGTGCATATACGGGGCGATTCTTAATAGCATGTTATTTGTGGGTACATTTTGAGAAAAAAAATCATATGAACATATGTCCTAAGGTCTTTTGAATTACAGGGTACTAAAGTTTTAAGGTAAAAAATTGTTTTTCCAAATATTTGTGTGAATCTTGGTATGCAGCTTCTATGCATCAATTGGTATTTTCTGGGGTAAAATTTACTTTTTTATTCTTGACAGTGGCGTTCGTACGGAATTAGCGCTGAATCATTTTAAAGAGGAAAGTGACACGCCACTGCTTTTTCTTAAAATAAAAATTATTTTTGATATCCTCATTCCTTTTTGAGTAAATCTGGTCTCTTGATTTTTTTACGTTTTACGCAAAGCTTCCGAAAAAAAAACTTCCATTTTTTATGAAATTGTGTATTGTCAAGCGCACTTCAGTGCTCTGGCCCACGAATATTTAAACTAATATTTATTTATTTATTTATTAAATTTACGGGTAACCCATTTTTTAACAAAATATATCACTAAAAAATAGATAGATGGTGGACAATAGACAACCTTAATAATGTAATTACATAAAAATACAATAAAATCTAAAAAAAAAGAAAAATACAAATACGAATATTTCAAATCACAGAGGCAATTTTCCTTTTAAAACCAGAGAGGTTACAGTTAAATATGTCAATATTTAGCCCAAAAGTATTAATAATACGCGGAGTTCTATCAATAGGGGAGTAGTAGCCGTAGTTTGTAGAATGGAAAGCGGTAGAGAATAAGTCGTTGTGACGCAGGGATGTAGTAGGAACATTAAGTTGTATCTTAGACAGTAACTGAGCGCAATCTGTAATACCATTTACAATTTTAAAAACAAAACACAAATCCAACATTGTTCTCCTACCCCTAACAGTAGCTAAATTTAATGCATTCAGCATATCAACCCTATGAAAGTTCTCCATGTTAATATTATACTTAAATTAATTAATCTTAAAAACCTTTCTCAATTGTGTCTATATGCGTCTGGTAGAAAGGTGACCAAATAACAGTTCCATACTCAACATTAGATCTTACAAGTGCAATATAATATTTTAATAACCTTAATAGAAAATTGGGAACAATTTCTAATTACAAAACCCAACATTTGCATGCCCTTAAGGCTTACACTAGAAACATGCTCAACAAAAGTCAACTGTTCATCAAACCACACACCAAGATCTTTAGCAATGTTACCATAGGACAAATCCACATTATTTATGGTATATACTGTTGGAATTCTTACACTACTTCGATAAAAACTGATATAAAGCATTTCTTAACGTTAAGGAGTAAATGGTTAGACTGTGTCCACTGCCAGAGCGCATTCAAATCATCTTGGAGTCTCACTGCATCCTCCCACCGTCTAATCGTTCTGTAAATTTTTAAGTCAACTGCAAAGATCAAAGCATTTGAATGGTGTAGAATATCAGCTATATCGTTGATGAACAAAATGAACAGGAGAGGGGCACAGTGACTCCCCTGGCAGTTGCCACGTTGCCACTGATTCTCACAACTTGCGTCCTCCCAATAAGGAGGCTCTCCAACCACTCCAAAAGACCCTTAGAGAAACCCAAAGCCCTAAGCTTGGCCAGAAGAATTTTTAAGTTTACCCTGTCAAAAGCCTTGGAGAAGTCAGTGTAGATTGCATCCATCTGATCTCCTTTATCCAAGCCTTCTAACAAGGCAATCTGGTAAGCTACTTACTTTACAGAATCCAAACTGCATCACCAACCAAACCCCTGCAATACCAGCTAAGCTGGTCAAAAACAAGACTGTCAAATAATTTGGCCATTCCTGACTGACGTCCTCTGTGCGTCTTCTACATTACCAGATTTATGAATAGGAATTATAAAACTATGCTTCCATGTGGTAGGCAAGATACAAGCTGCTAGTGGTTTATTAAAGATAAGCTGCAAAGATTTTGTGATAGTAAACAGGCATTTTTTAAAAAATATATTTGGGATCTGATTCGGTCCACAACTAGACTTACTCGGCAAACTCTAGATCTTAGTGAAAACGTCAGCAATTGGAAGACTACAGGCATGGTCACCTGGATCCCCGGACCTCAATAGTTTAGATTATTTCTTCTGTGGTCATATTAAAACATTGGTTTACAGCACACCAATTCATACTGAAGAGCAGTTGAGAAATCGCATCATAGTTTCTTGCGAAAATATTAAAAACACTCCCGGCATTTTCCAAAGAGTACGTGCGTCCTTAAGAAAAAGAGCATAGGCATTCATACTTGCAGGAGGTGGACATTTCCAACATCTGATTTAATTTACTTCTTTGTGCGTTCTGGGTAATTTTATATTAGCATTCCAAAGTGTATTTAGATTGCTTTAATTTCATAATTTTACCATTTAAAAATTATTCCCTTTAAAAAATTATTGGTTAAAGTTACATAAATGGTGTGGTCTAGCGAGATGCAAATGAATGAAGTTCATTTATTTTACGTAAAACATAATCAGAATTGCTCAAAAAGAAATGATGATTTCAAAAATAATCTTTATTTTATTTTATGAAAAAGCAGTGGCGTATCATTTTCCTTTTTAAAATGATTCAGTGCAAATCCCACACGAACGCCTCTGGCAAGAATAACAAATAAATTGTATGTCGCAATTATTTGAAAAAACAATTTTTACCTTCAAATTTAGCACCCTGTAGTCACCTTTAGGACATATGTTCATATGAAGTTTTTTTCTCAAAATGGACCCAAGAATAATCTTCTTAAATATTAGCATGTTATTAAGAAACAACCGTATAACGAAAAACTCTGTACATATTTTAAATATCTATTTACTTTTTTTGTCTTCGTCCTGAGACCTGGAGTTTTCCCTGAATTTAAGGGAGTACTTAAAACAGCGACGTATTCAGATTTATTATAAAAAAATCGCTAATACAATCTTTTAAATTTCCTCGAAAGCCTTGGTTTTAGTAAGAAAATACGAACACTACCTCTTGAAGGTATAATTTTGGCACTGTAAATCTGAAAAAAAAAGTTTGTCAAATCAGTTTCACTTATAAGGGTCTCACTGCATAAATTATTCACCATTTTTAAGGGTGTCTTATTTAAAAAAATGAAATAATGCATATTTAAATAAATCAGCCGAATTCGTCACACTATCACGAACACGAAAAACCAAATAGCACTGTACTTTTTCTTGCTGAATAAAATGGCGCAACAATATACAGGGTTCCAATTTAAAAAAATGCGTTTTATTTATTTTATAATTTTTGGGACACCTTAATAAATTAATAAAAAGTAATTTTACGTTATAGCCCTTATCGAATCCTATAACTTTTCAATAAAACCTTCTTTGTATCTCTTTTGGTTTGGACGATATCGTACTAGAATCAAGTTTAGAGCCAATTTTTAACTATTATGAATCGCTTGTAGTGGTCCTATGACCTAACTACTTCAAAGCGCGCCTCCGCCTAATATCCTACTACCTGGCCTTGCGAGTAGGTGCTGATTCATGTGTATTCTTAATACTAATCATGTTGAAATATTAGCCATTACAAAACTTTTGCAATTTTTTATCACGAGATTCTAAACATATTTCATGTAGCATAGACATTTTGTAGATACCTAAGTTCAATTGTTTTCGAGATACTAACGTTCAAAAATTCAGAATTTTGAAAGGTTGTAAATCTAAATTGAAATGTCATGTTCAATGTGAATGTGCCATTCAATATTACAACTTCTCAAAGCCGGAAATTAACATAGAGTTAAATATTTACACCCCGCCTTTATGATACATAATATGGTTATTCAAATGCACAACTGCTATCAATATTTGTTTTCATTTTTGAATAATTTACCTCAATTGTAATAAATATTAATATATTATTGATTTTAGCTGCATTTTGAAATATTATTATTACCACAAAATACATTAGTTTATATTTATTATAATTTGTTTTGAGAAAATACCTAATATAGGCAATAGTAATCTGTTCTCTTTTCATAAACCGTGACGAGAGGAAGGTTAACAAGGCGCAGTTTCTGATACCCTCTTCTACGCCATCAAAGAGTCAATAACATTTTACTATAACAAATTGTTTTGCAAAATTTCTTATAAATAATATACGTGTATCAGTAAGATAAGGTACATTTGGTTTCCTAATAGTTATCATTAAAATTTCACTGAGTCGTAGCTCTGCCGGTATAACAGGTCTCATTGTAATGTCGGCTTTCTCGCACTAAATCTTCAACATTCTTGTTGGAGTCATTTGCCGCCAGGAGCGCTGAGTGTAGTTTAGTGGCAAGCCAGCAAAGCAGAAAGGCGGCCATGAAGAGGAGGCATCCCAAAATGGCAGCTACCGCCTAAAAATATAACAAAAAATAATAGTAGTAATAATATAAATAATAATAATAATAATAATATTATCATTATTATTAACAAATAACAAGCTAGACTGCTCCAGGATAGTCATAGTCATAATATTTATTTGCCCTCATTTTGTACAAAAACGTTACAATTGTAGCAAGTCATAAAAATTAACATTCATAGACATGATGTTTTAGTATATGCACAAACATACGCAAAAGTGAAAACTAAGACCTAAAATATAATAAACATAAGACACAATAATAAAACGAATATGGCTTATGACAAACAAACAAATAAGCATACATTTCAGAGGTTAAACTTTGTCATAGGATTTACAATATCAAAGAATTCCTGTATTGTATAGAAAGCATGTGATGTTAAAAATTGCTTAGTTGCGACTCTAAACCTTGATTCGTTGAGACATTTTATTAATAACGGTAACACATTATAAAATTCAATGTTAAATGAGTTGTTTATTGATTTTTTAAGAGAGAAATAGGCCCACGAATTAATTGTTACGCAAAGTGAAAACTAAGAGCTAAAATATAATAAACATAAGACAAAATAATAAAACGAATATGGCTTATGACAAACAAACAAATAAGCATACATTTCAGAGGTTAAACTTTGTCATAGGATTTACAATATCAAAGAATTCCTGTATTGTATAGAAAGCATGTGATGTTAAAAATTGCTTAATTGCGACTCTAAACCTTGTTTCGTTGAGACATTTTATTAATAACGGTAACACACTATAAAATTCAATGTTAAATGAGTTGTTTATTGATTTTTTAAAACGGGAGTTAGGCCCACGAATTAATTTTGCGGATCTTGCGCCGTAGTGATGAAAATCAGAATTATGCAAATATTGCGATTTATTTTTATGAATTTCTAGTAACTGGTTTAATATATATAGTGACGGAAGAGTCAAGATTTGTAAACTTATGAAATAAGGCCTACAGTGCTCGCGGTGACCAACTCCTGCGATACTTCGTATGGCCTTTTTCTGCATTCTAAAAATGCATTTTGCGTTGCGTTCGTACCCCACAGAGCTACCTGATCAGAAATATGACCATGAAATAAGGAATAATATACATTAACAACTGATTGTCGGTTTAAAATGAATTTTAGTTTTCTAATTACAAACAATACCGAAAATAATTTAGAACGCAATGATTTGATGTGAGTTGTCCAATTAAGAGAGTCTTCCAAGTTCAAACCCAGCGCCCTTGACCTTTCTCCCTTTACTAACTGTGGATTTGTTGAAAATATAAGTTCTTGCTTCTTATCTGCGTTTAATTTCAGATGGTTTTGGGAAAACCAAATCTCCGCTTTTAATAAACTACTATTGTTTTTTAATTCAGCGATATTTTTATGATGACATAAAAGAGATGTTTCATCGGCATAACATATACATTTGTTTGGAGAGAGATATGCAAAAAGATCATTTATATATATAATAAAGAGGATGGGACCAAGGATCTATCCCTGAGGTACTCCATGAACCGTGGTGCCGATACCAGAAATATCATCATCAAAGGAGACACACTATTTTTTACATGAGAGGTATGTTTCTAACAGTTGTAAGGGCATTCCCCTAATCCCATATCGATAGAGTTATTTAATAAGAAGATTGTGTGAGACAGAGTCGAAGGCCTTGCTCAGGTCGCATAAAATTAAGTCTACATGCTCTCCCTTTTCAAGGCTAGGCAAGTATGTCATGCACTATCTGAACAACTGCCTGCACCGTAAATTTTCCCTTCCGAAAACCATACTGAGAAACATCTGACAATTTGTTACATTCAAAGAAATGAACCGAACAGTTTTTTATAATAACTTCAAATAGCTTTCCAAACAGCGGGACAATAGAGATAGGCCTGTAATCACCAACTGAATTTACATCTCCCTTTTTAAAAACCGGCACTACCCTGGACAGTTTGAAACATGCTGGAAAAGTACCCCGGTCTATACATACGTTAAACAAAAAAGTTAGCGGTATAATTATTACTGTCGATATATGTTTTAATATAATACTATTTAAATCATATATATCATAAGAACTGGTTTTTTTAAGAGATTGTGTAGCATCTCATACATCAGTTTCACTAACGGGTAAAAATGCTAGAGATTTAGAGAATAACGGAATGGACTCAATCAGTTTTTGTTGTAATTCGGGATCAACTGTCAGACTATGAGCTAAATCAGATGCGATCGCCAAAAGATGCTTACTAAAGTCATTTGCTATTAGCTGAGCATCATTTCCAGAAAATCTATTTCGGTTTCTTTCCAAATTTATAATATTCCAAGCACTCCTTGATTTGTTCTTGGAACTGTTGATATAATTGCTATATTAGCTTCAACGATAGACTTCCTATAATCTTTATGCAGGGATTTAAAAACGGACCTACTATCAGCGTTACCAGTAGCATCACTAATAAGCTTTATGACAGATAATGTTTCCCTTTTTCTCTCAATTCGTCCGTAAACCAGTGCACCAGTGGTCTGCCCGATTTAACAGATTTAAAAGGAATATATTCGTTAATAAGTTCTTGACAATTGTTTAATAAGAAAGTTGCCATAAACTCTCATAAACGGCAATGGACATAGAAAGCTTTGCTCGAACGACAGTACAATAACTTAAACTAAACGTACACAGACAAATCAACATTGAACAAGTGGCCAAGTAATGGGTTGCTCTTCTCGGAAACTGAAGGATTCATGGTTGCGATCCAGGATCAGGATATAAATACCAACAACTATAAGAATTATCTTAAGTAAAATCTAATCTGACATGTGTAGGGAATGCCATCAAAAGTCAGAGGCCATTCAGCAGATAACGTTTCGGTGCCCTTACTTCGCAAACACAAATTACTCGCATAGGCACAACTAACAGCCGGTTGCACAAAACTTAATTGATGTTTAGAATATTTAACCGAGCTTTCGGATTTGACAAGCTGCTTATAGAAATCTAGGAACTCGCTGTCAAGTTTGACATTCCGTTAAACATTCTAAACTTTAATTGAGCTTTCTGCAACCGGCCGTTAGTATTCAACGAGTCTTTTAGATTCTACTATGATCGGACGATTATGATACTACCATCGGCCTGATAGACGGATAACCAACCCTACATGGTTGAGAAACATCGAGCGAAGAAGACTAAGTATGCTCAACAGGCTATAGAGATCCAACGAATGTGGCAATTGGACAGGTTCGAAGTGATACCCGTCATAGTATCATCAACGGATCTGATACCCATAACCTTGGAAGAAAGTCTGGTGAAAATAAGAGTCCATAGAAACAGTTATATGAGCTTCTAGAAAGCAGCAATTTTGGATACATACCATTTGCTCAGAAAACTGATGACCTTGATTTTTTTAAAACCACCTGATACTTTTATCCGGGATGGGTGGTGTACACTAACATTTAATGATATATTTATGATAATAATGATAAAAATAAAGGTTTTGTAAATAATTACAACAATAGAGGTAAATATACGATAGTAAAAAACTGGTGAAATATTCGTAGGAATCCAGTATAATTGGAACCAAATAGCGCCTAATAAAAATGTTAATATAACATAACGACATTTGCAAAAAATTAGATCTGTATCATTTTAGCATACACATATGGAATCATTGTGCACCACTGTGAAGATCATTTGCTTCACTGCACAAACTGCAATCTCTTTAAGATATTATAAACAACTACTTTATGAAGAATCTGTGCAGCTGTCTTAGACTAATAAGCGTAATGTTTTAATATGCGCTAATCAAGTAATAGATTGAGCTCGTTATACTGACATAATGAATAATCACCTGCGTTCTGCTTGCGTCAGGCAAGATTAATGTGTTTTTGATTTCTCGCCTTAATATTTTCTTAACTTTTTGGCTTCCATATGTATCAATGATGATATTTTAAAGTCCGTTATGAATCGCTTCCATATTCATAATGATTTATTTGTATCATAAAATATATTCATACGGTAGGTTAGTTTTAAAGTTAGCCTTATAAACCAAAACATAAATTGTAGGGTTGCTTAATAAGTTTTTTCTAATAAAATAATAATAAAAAAAATTCAATAGACGTTTTACGAGATATCGCCATAAGTTGTATTTTTTAATGAGACACCATATTCTATCGTAATTTCAAGGGTTAATGTGACTTTATATAAGAACGGAGAACAGCAAAAATGTTTCCGAGACCAAAATAATAAAATCTTAGTTATTTTATTATACTAATTAACAATCTGTCTTCAAAAGTCTCAGATAGCTCCGGTTTTATAGATCCATACCTTGATTTATTATACCAGGTGTACTTTATAAAGGGTTTAAATACATATAACATTAATCCTAAATTGTTAGTTATTTATATATGAACCACCAGTTGCATTGGCAGCTCGTATTGAATTATATTGGGAGGTCAATAACAAATTTAAAAATAGACATACTTAAAATAAAAATAAATATCTTATCTTTAAATTGAGCTTTAAATGCTCTTGAAGTTCAGGTCTACTCTTCGTTTTTTAGAATTGGAAATGGCTGAGTGACACGTTCGTGAAAATTGCACGCACGTTCCTTTTATAAACGATTTCTCGATACTTAACATTGCTAAAGCGGATAGTCTATCTTGGCCCAAATCCTCAACAAAATTTATAAGCCCTCGAAAAACCCCCGGATTTTCAGACAAAGCCGTTCCATCATGGTCACGTAGTTCCAGCTCGAATGCCCCACAAAATTTTACACAATCTATAATTTTCTTTAAAATATAACGATTTTTGGATCATTTTCATTAAAATCTCTAATTTTCTATAAACTGCGTCTAGCTGAGTGCGAATCTCAACACTTCCGATCGTAAGATAGTTAACCGAACATTTCATGTGATCTGCAGAAAACGCATGTTTTTTTATTTTTTCTTTTAAGTGTTTTAAGTTTTTAACACCGGTTTTGCACCATAATGAGTCCGACGAGTCCTTATAAAACAACGAACAAACATAAGAGTAAAATGAGTTCGAGACCTCACAACCACATATCCAATTACCCAAATTGTACATCTTTTGCGAAAGTTTCGATGAACCTCTTTATTTTTGTCTTTACTAGTTTGTCGCATAAGTTCTTAGATATCTTGAATTCGGTTATTTTCCCAAAATTAAGTTCGTTAACACTCTTTAGTTATTTAATTTTTTGCACTACCGACATTTTATTTCATCTACATTCACAACTCAAACTCAGACCATCTTGAAATTGGTTATTTTTGCAAAATTAAGTTCGTAAGCCCTTTTCAGTTGTTTATTTTTGGCACTAGTCACTACCAACATTTTATCTCCTGTATATTTCCAACTCACACATGGATCATAAAAATAGAAAAATATATATTTCAAAAAACAGTATATAAATCAATTTTCATCGATTAAAAACGTCCGAAACAATTTCGAGTTAGAATATCGACCGCGCGACCTCTGAACAACTGAACTTCCGCATGCCGACGTGATGCTGCGACCGATCGATCGAATTATAAGAAGAGACCGGCTGATGACCCAAATTGCGATTTCATATTTCATTTGCTATCACGTTCGGCTGCCGCTCGGTAGCTGTGAAATCTTCGGGTACTTTCGTCAAGCTTTAAGGTAATCAGGGCAATTCGGACTGCCCAGCCTAGCTTAGTATAGCATATTTTATTATGCCTAAGGAACGCAACGAGACCATTCGAACCGCCGCACGCGGCTAATAGTGTATGATATTTAACTTTTCCCGAAGTTCACGTTTTATTACAACTATTAGGTGGGACGGTCAAACGAATAATTTAGTTTCTGAAATATTTTTGAAGGGTCATTGACCAAATGACCCTATGGAAGAACCGCCACTGACCAGTTGATCACGAGCTGTTCGTATTTGAAAAATTAGAGAGTTTTGAGCAACATGTCGCGAGTTTGTGTTTAAATGCTTACCGCTTGTATTTTAGCTGCAAAGTTGGAGACCAGGGTAAAAATTGGGCTCTCCATAACCTCTGCAACAAATGTGCGTCCAACATTCGCGACTGGCTAAGTAGAAAAAAAGCGTAAGATGCCCTTCGCTGTACCTATGATCTGGTGAGAACCGAAAGACCACGTTACCGACTGTTACTTTTGCTTGACACTTCCCGTGTAAAAAGCTTTTCGGATCAATGATGATCAAAGGGATTTAAACGGTAGTGTACCTCGCAAGACTCCGATTTTGTCTGTGAACTTCCCAGTAAAAAGCCTCACAAAATAAGTCAAAGTAAATTAAGTTACCTTATAAAGGATTCAGAATTGCCCAAGAAAATAGTACAACTATTAACCTTTTGATTGCAACAATGGAATTTACTTCAAGATGAAGTAAAAGTTTCTGTCTGAAACGGTCAGTAAAACCTAACACAATTTTTTAACATGGAAAACAAATTGGTAGCCTATAGGAACCCTGAGGGATTAATGGCAGCCTTAAATCTAGACTACGATCCAAAAGATTGGAGACTTTTCATTGATTCCTCAAAAGTAGCTTAGGTGTGTTACTCCATAATGGAAACAAGTTGCCTTTGGTCATGCAGTCCACATGAAAGAAACGTATAACAATTTGAAATTGGGAAGACCATACAATATGAAAGATATAAATGACAAATTTGTGGAGATTTAAAAGTTGTGGCGATTTTGCTTAGAATGCAGCTAGGTTATATCAAATACTGTTGCTTCCTCTGCGAATGGGACAGTCGAGCGAGAAAGAGTCTTTTGAGCCAGGAGAGAAAAATGTAACCAGCGCGCCGTTAGTTCCCCCTGAAAAGATTTTACTACCGCCCCGCCACTTCATACAAAATTGGGCTTATGAAAAATTTTGGGAAGACCGTGCTTTCAGTTATTTAAAAGAAAAGTTCCCTAGAATCAGTGACGCTAAAATTACAGAGGGAATATTTCTGGGTCCCCAGATTCGGAGATGTACAATTCGATTCCATACTTTAAAGCAAGGATAACGACGCTTGAAATGCCCTTAAACTGGTTCTCCCATCATACAAAGAAAGTATTGAGTATGAGAGTTAGATTTACTGGATGAAAATAAATGTATATCCAACAGGGCGGGATCTCATAAACATAAGAAATAACTTTTAAACGGTGTCAGATATGAAAAAAAAAGTTAAGAGACTAAAAAGTTATAGAGCAATAAGGAATTTCAATTTGCCCATGTAGGTGTTTCTAAAACGTTTTAGTCGTTGCATTAAAATTAGTCTTAGAATACCGTATCTTTGATTTAAATATCTCTCGAAAAGTTATGAACAAAAATTACTAGTTACTAGTGCTAGTACTAGCACAGTCTATCTAAAAAAAAACTTTTGCAGGGTCCTATCAATAATTTAGGAATACATAGATATGATTAAAATATCGCGATTTAGCCAACTTGTCTTAGTCCAAAAGGTAATATTAAGAAAGATACAGAGTGATTAAATTAAAATTTTATTTTCGATTTTTTAAAATAATATCCCTGGTTTTTGAGATATTAAAGTGAAAATTGGTGATAACGGATTTTTTATAGCCAGTAATAATAATACGCCTTCAATTTTGATGTAACTTATAGAGGGCGCTACGAGCGCTACTCTACGCTTTTAAAAATGTTGCAACTTTTTTATATACAAAATTATGGAACTTTGTATAGAAAAAATAGATTCTACTGTCTTTTCTCCCAAAAAAAGCGATACTTTATAAATTTATATAAAGTTCACCAATTACGAGATATTTGCAGTTTTATTACTTAATGATGCAGCCGTATTCATCATTTAGCATATTAAAAGTTTTATCATTTTTATAAATTTTAATAAATCGCGACAGATGCGTTAATTCCAATTGATTCTTGTTTGATAAAAGCCAACTTTATAAAAATGATAAAACTCGAATAATCTAAATGGTAAGTACACGGGGCTGTTTCAAGTAATAAAACAGCAAATATCTCGAAAACGATAGATAGATTTATAAAGTATAGCTTTTTTGTGAAGAAAAGATAATAGAAAATATTATTTCTAGAGAAAACATCGTAATTTTGTAATCAAGAAAGTGAGAACATTTTTAGACGTTTTACAAGATATTGTCAAATAATAATAAATCCAAAAGTAGCGCGCCTAGCACCTTCTACAAGTTACATCAAAATTGAAGGCGTATTATTATTACTGACAATAAAAAGTCAGGGATATTATTTTAAAAAATCGAAAATAAAATTTGAACTTAATCACCCTATAACTTTTTTAATATTAACTTTTGAACTAAGGCAAGTTTGGCTAAATCGCGATATTTTAATCAAATCTATCTATGTATTCCTAAATTATTGGTGAGACCTTTTGGGACATCCTGTATATCTTACTTATTATATTGTAATCGTGAAAAAATCACCCTCCGCGATTTTTTCAGATCCCTTCGTTTCAGGGTCCCTAGATTTCGAAAAACATGTTCGTTGCATAGTTAAAAAACACATTAGAATTGACTTCAAATTTTGGTCAAAAATTAAGGGTCGTAAAAATCCAGTATGGTGAAACAAAATTTTTGTGTGTGTTATCGTGCGGGTCATACGATTTATCAACGACAAACTTTTTAAGTTTGTTTTTCTTTTATTACGTGTAATCATATCCTCCGCATAAAATCCGGAAGATGAATTAGATAGACCTATGATATTTTCATATAAAAAAAGAGGATAAATATATAAATACCAGCAGTTGCGAAAATCTTTGAGCGATGTCACTTCAAAGTCAGATTGACAAGTCAGTGACAAAGTGAGTAATAGAAAACAATTTTCGGGTTTTTTTGCATCTACAAGCCAAAAAAAATGGTATTAAATCTAATACAATATTACGAAAATGAAAATTCACTGGCCGATATCCAGGAGACGGTAGCAAAAGCTCTGGGAATCGGTATAAGGACTGTGCAGAAAATTGTGCATGAAAGCCTAATTTACTATCGAAGAAGATTAAGAAATGTACACGAAAAAAGCCAAAGACAAAAGACTTAAGTGACAATGTAAAAATGGATGTTCGTAATGCAATTTACGATTTATACACATCAAAAACCAATATTACCTTTCAAGTTTTTAAAGAAGCTTTAAAAAAATATATGGAAATTGGACTAAAATCGTTATCAAAATTAATAAAAATGTTGGGTTTTCGATATAAAAAGGACTGTAATCGAAGATTTTTATGCGAGTTGCCACATATAGCAAGTCAGCGTATCCAGTTTTTAAAGAAATACACGGAAAATGTTAATTCAAAATTTAGAAAAGTGGTATTTTTAGACGAAACTTGGATATTTTCTAATGGAAGTGGTTCGAAATCTTGACAGGACGAGTCTGTAAAAAGTGTCAAGAGAAAAAAGGATGTGGGACGGGAAAACGGTTCATCATATTGCATGCAGGTTCTTCAACAGGATTTCTCCTAGGTGCAAGTTTACTGTTTTCTTCAACATCCAAAAGTATGGACTACCATGATAATATGAACTGTGAACTGTTTGAACAGTGATTAAAAGAACATTCCAAATTTTGATGCTCCATCTTTAATCATTCTGGACAATGCATCTTATCATTCAGTAACCTTAAATAAACAACCTACTTCATCCTTGAAGAAAAGTGATATTTATGACTGGCTAATAAAACAAAATCCTTTACCCAATATGCTGAAACTAGAACTTTTTTAATGGCAAAATCTATTAAAAAACCAACAATATATGCCGTAGATGAAATATTACGGGAAAATGGACAAGAGGTTTTACGACTGCCGCCATACCATTGCCATTTTAACGCATTAGAATTAATATGGGCTGGGGCAAAATCATATTACGAAAAACACGTGAACGATGGTCTTACATCAGATAAAATGCAAATTTTTGGCAAGATTCATTAAATTATATTACGCCGGAGTACTGGAAGAAATCTGTGGAACATACGGAGAAATTAATATGGGATTGGTGGAACATACGGAGAAATTTTAATACTTTTTAAGTGATAATATATTATAATATTAAAAAATTTCTGAAGGATTATATTAGTCTTTGACGTGTATAAATCATAAAAATTGTTATATTTTTGCAAGTGAATTATGTACATTTTTTAATCTTCTCCGGAAGTAAATTTGTTTTTTTTTTTTCATGCACAAGTTTCTGTACATTCCTTATACCGATTCTCAGAGCTTTTGCCACTGGCTCCTGGATATTAACCAGTGAATTTTAATTTAAAATTTTTTTTAAAAAACCAACTTTTTTATAAAAATTTTGTAGGCAATAAATAAATAACTATAGAATACTTGTTCCAATTTTAAGCCGTGTTTAAAATAAGTAATTTTTTTTATTAATTATAAGACAGAATTTGATATATAAAAATCGGTAAAATCGCTTTACCAGAAACTCAGGGCTAACGAAAAATACAGGCTATATATATATATATATATATATATATATATATATATATATATATATATATATATATATATATAGCCTGTATTTATATATATATATATATATATATATATATATATATATAAACATGTTTTCCGGCATCTATATATATATATATATATATATATATATATATATATAAAATACCACAATACAAAAAAACAAGTTTTCTTTATATTTATATAAATATAATATATATATATATATATATATATATATATATATATATATAAGACGCTTGCCATTTTGTGTATTTTTGTTTTTGCCAACCAAAAAATACATATTAGCGAATTTTCTTATTTAGTCCCTCGGCATTTAATATATAAAATAATATTAAGTGGCTATCCTAATAATATTGCGTAATATAATAAGAAAAAACTATTTTCTTTCTCCCTGTATATTTGTAAATAGCCCATCGCAATTTAATAGCTCGATAAAAGAATCACACAACATTTTGGTATTCGCTGTGTTTTCTGATTTGATTCATAATGTTGGTGACCTTTGGACCCGCACGATAAGACCGCATTCGATTATAGTAAAAAACTATGTATCCAATGTATCTCAAATTTTGCACAAACATCAGTATTATGTACTAATCAACTGGTAAAATATTGGTACGAATCCAAGATGGCGGAACAAAATGGCGGCATATTAAAGTATTTAAAAATGTATCCTGAAAAACTACTAAACTGACTTATTTCAAATTGTGTGTCGTAAATAATTGTGGTATAGAGATGAACTAGCAAAACTGTAGTACTAATTCACGATACCGGGAACAAAATGGCGGCTAAATAAAATATTTTTAATCGTGAAAAAATCACCCTCTCAGATTTTACATATTTTCAGGTTTTATCGTCCCTAGATGCCAAAAAATATATTTTATCAATTCCGTCTGCACGTCTGTCAGTTTGTCTGTATGTCTGCCAATTCGCGGCATAGCTTAAAAACTACTCATCAGACTGACTGCAAATTATAGTCAAAAATTAAGAGTCATATGAGGAAGACCTGGTAATATTTTGGGAAAAATTCAATATGTCGGAACAAACTGGCGGCCTAGTGAAACGTTAAAGAAGGTTGATACAAAAAAAAAACGAGTTGCCCAATTACTCAAAAGAACTGGTAACATTTTGGTATAAATACAATGTACAGGGTGAGTCAACGATTGGAAAAAGTAAATTTACGTCGAACAGGTAAAATCTGGAAACAAATTGTTTATGCTGTAGGATATATATGTAAGTCGTGCTCATTTTAAAAATATTTTAAATTGTACGGGGTGCGTCAAAAAAGTAGGGCAACTAAAAGTTGTATTTTTTTAAATGGGCCACCCTATATTTGACTTGATTTTTTAAATTTTACATAAAATTCTAACACTTTTTTGTATAACATGTTATATGATTAAAATTGATAGTTTCTTAAATATTTAGCTTTAAAGAAAATCAAATTTGATGCACATCTATGATTAGCAATAAAACGCCTAGTTGTGCCACTAAAAATAAAATATTTTGCTTCTGCACAAAATAAGCATGGAATAAAAGACTGCTTTCGTAATATTGAAGATATCACACACAGGGTGACCAAATTTAAATACCCAACTTTAACATTTTCAAACCAATTTATTTTAGTTTTTTTAAATGGAACCCCCTGTATATTTTTATTTAGTCTTGTTAAGTATAAAAAAATATACAACTTTTATTAAACATATTATATACCTATCTTCAATAGTTTTGGAAATTTTTTCAAATTTCCTTTTTTTGCGTAATTTAGAAAATCAACAACTCGACAACTGAGACATCACAATCTACAGTAAGCAGGACCACATGAAGATATAAATATCATCCATATCATATGGAATTACACCAAGAGTTGTACGATGAAGATTTTGAAAGGCGTGTTAATTTTGGCACTTTGGCGAATAGAAGCATACCCGGACTTTTTAGCGAATATCATGTTTTCCGATGAAGTTACATTTAGAAGCAATGGAGCTGTAAACAGGCATAATATGTATTATTATGCAATAACAAATCCCCACTGCGTACGAGAGGTACAACATCAAAATCACTGGTCATTAAATGTTTGGTGTGGAATAATTGGATACCATATTATAGGTCCGTATTTTTTTAATGAACCACTTAATGGACTTACGGCCGGTTGTAGAAAGCTCAATTAAAGTTTAGAGTGTCTAACGAAATGTCAAATTTGGCAGGGACTTTCTACATTTCTATAAGTAACTTGTCAAATCCGAAAACTCGGTTAAACATTCTAAACAGCAATTAAGTTTTGTGCAACCGGGGGAAAGATATTTAGATTTTTTGAACGTTGAGCTGCCTATTCTTCTCAGACCACACTTTTTGGACGCTAATTTTAATCAAAATAAATTGGTCGTAGCGATTTTATCGAATGGCCAAAATACTTTTGTTTTACTGACAACTACTATGGCTACAATGATCAAGTTGGTAATTTTCTAAATTACGCAAGAAAACGAAATTTTTAAATATTTCGAAAACTATTGAATACAGATATATAATATACGTAATAAAAGTTGTAGATTTTTTTATGCTTAAAAAGAATAAATAAAAATATACATTCATTTAAAAAACTGAAATAAATTGGTTTAAATATGTTAAAGTTGGGCATTTAAATTTGGACACCCTGTATGTAATATCTTTAATATTACGAAAGCAGTCTATAGCAAAATATTTTATTTTTAGTGGCACAACTAGGCGTTATATTGCTAATCATAGGTGCATCAAATTTATATTCCAAATATTGTATCAATTTTAGCTATATAACATGTTTACAAAATACAAATTTTAGTAGCCCGGTTTTTTTGACGTATAATTAAATTTACTTTTTTCAATCGTTGACTCACCCTGTACACAATATACAATACAAATGTTTAAAAAATCGGCCTGAAAAATACTACTTATTGCAGTAATTTCAAATTTTGTGCAAGCATTAAAAGTTGTGGTTGGAATTCAAGTGGGTGGAGCAAAATATCGCCCAAATAATTTTTACTTCCCTCGTAAAAGGGAAGCATTGTAATCATGAAAAAATCAGCCACCGGGATTTTTTCAGATCTTTAGATTTCAGGGTCCCTAGATGCCGAAAAGAAAGTTTTCTTAATTCCGTCGCTCTATCTGTCAGTCTGTCTATTGGGGGCATAGCTAAAAAGCTACTTACCCATATGGGGATGACCTGGTAACATTTTGGTAAAGATCCAATGTGGCAAAACAAAATGGCGGCCTAGTGAAATGATAAAAAAATTGATACTATAAATTGCTTATCCAATTTATATAACTGGTATAGAAAAAGAATCTTCTTCAGTTGACTTCAAATTTTGCAGAGAAATTAAATTTGATATAGGGATAAAGTCGTACGAATTCAACATGACGTAACAAAATCGCGGTGTGAACCAATGTAAAAACTACTTATTGAATTAATTTTAACCTATCCCCAAAAATCAAGTGTGGTAAAGGTAAAAACTGGTAAAATACTGGTTGGAATCCAATAAGATGGAACAAAATGGCGCTCAAAAAATGTTTGAAAAGATAGTATATATGTGTTACTAAATTACTATGTACTGATCTAAATTGGCTCACACTTCACTATTCTTAATAAAAGGACAGATGTATAACGAGGGAAGTTCTGAGAAAAGAAAATTAATTGATCTTTTTCCTTATTTTTATGAGATAAATTACCTTCCAAAGCTTTGGACATGAATTAATTTGCATCCAGAATAATGGACAAATTTTTTAACCTAAATAGTTTTGCATATGTTTCTTTAAACATTTAAGAATATTATTATTCCTATTCACATAATCACATTTAAAAATATTTTATTAGCTCATACTAACTTGACATGTCAAAGTTACTTACCAAAAAGGTGCTGCAACTACTCTCCATTGCTGAAGCTTTTTGAAAAAATTCCCCCGGCATCAATACCGTATACTCTAGATTACCATTAATTTTAGTAAAATGGGTAGAATTATATCTTTGCATTCCTGTTTCAGGACTTCCATTCTCTATTATTTCTATTATTTCGGCTGTGTGGCTTCGTCTCCTAAAAAAATATTCGAGTTCAAAACAAAATTATATAATTTTTTAAATTTCAGTCTCATTTATTAGTAATGCCTTTGATTTAACATAGGCAATTCGTAGTAAATAGAAAAGAAAAAAAGATAAAAAAAAACAATAAAATGATATTTAAAATAGTATTATAACAAAAGGTATTACTTTTTTTACATTTGAGTATTTTTCATTATTTTATCAATGGGTTTAAGTCTAATGGATATTGAGCGTCCTGTTTCTTCCAAATGCACTTATCCACAGGAGCAAGTAATTTTATATACTCCTTCTGTTTGAAGAGGTACAATATCTTTCGAGGATCGCATGCATTGTTCAATCTCGTCCTGTGTATTGAAGATTGTACGTATGTTGGACCGCCGAAGTAATCGTCCTATTTTTTCTGTAGTGCCATGTATGTAGGGAAGAACAACACTATCTAACGGTTGCTCCTTATCATTCTCCTTTTGCGGGATTGGATTAGTATACCTTTTAATTGAAAGCGTAATATCTTCCAGTGCAATAGCCATTTCCTTCGGTCAGTTTCGGATGTTAGATATCCTTGATCAGAAATCTAAGTGGCTCTAAATACTAGTAAGTTAATAACCGATTTCTTTTTGTGCTGTTCAGATTGATGATTCTTTTTTCTATTCTACTTGTAGTGCCTGCATAATTTTATAGGTGTTGTCCAAAAGTTGAGTTAGCGTTTTCACGTATCCAGTTCTGTCCGTGAGCCCTCTAACGTTGCATTTATCTGCTATAGTCGAATGTGGTCTTATCGTGCGGGTCCAAAGATCACCCAAATTATGAATCAAATCATGAAACACAGTTAATGCCCAAATATTATGTGATTCTTTTATCGAGCTATTAAATCTCGATGGACCATTTATAAATATACAGGGAGAAAGAAAATAGTTTTTTTTATTATATTACACAATATTATTAAGATAGCCACTTAATATTATTTTATATATTAAATGCCGAGGGACTAAATAAGAAAATTCACTAAATATGTATTTGGTTAAACATTTTTGGTTGGCAAAAACAAAAATACACAAAATGGCAAGCGTCTTAATAAAGTCGGAAGGCGGTTCGAATCAGTGGAACAATTAGGATATGTTCTGTTTATAGAGCCACTTAATGAAAGTGAGATTTTTTTATCAATTACCAAACATTATAAGCCCCACTACCAGCAGCCACTTATACAGTGTCCTTTATTTAAATGCGGGCCACCCCTGTGCAAAGAAAACTTGTTTTTGAAAATTATTATACACTTTTGTTAAAAACCCAAGATAATTTGTTATTACTTCCCTCGTGAGATTTTTTCAGATCTTTACGTTTAAGAGTCCCTAGATGCCGGAAAACATGTTTTCTCAATTCCGTCTGTCTGTAGGTATGTCTGTCCGTCAGCCTGCTGTTCGCGGCATAGCTAAAAAACTGCTTATCCGATTATTTCTTTAAATTTTAGTCTAAAATTAAGGGCCATGCATGCGAAAAATACAGGCTATATATATATATATATATATATATATATATATATATATATATATATATATATATATATATATATATATATATATATATATATATATATATATATATATATATATATATATATATATATATATATATATATATATATATATATATAGCCTGTATTTTTCGTTAGCCTCGAGTTTCTAGTAAAGGGATTTTACCCATTTTTATATATCAAATTTTGTCTTATAATTAATAAAAAAATTTACTTATTTTAAACACGCTTTAAAATAGGAAAAGATTGGGTAAAGGATTTTGTTTTTGTTTTATTAGCCAGTCATAAATATCACTTTTTTTTCCAGGATGAAGTAGGTTGTTTATTAAGGACTCTTGAATGATAAGATGCATTGTCCAGAATGATTAAAGATGAAGCAACTAGATTTGGAATCAGTTGTTCTTTTAACCACTTTTCAAACAGTTCACAGTTTATATTATCATGGTAGTCCATGCCTTTGGATGTTGAAGAAAACAGTAAATTTGCACCTGGGAGAAATCCTGTTGAAGAACCTGCATGCAATATGATGAACCGTTTTCCCGTCCCACATCCCTTTTTTCTGTTGACACATTTTACACACTCGTCCTGACAAGATGTCGAACCACTTCCATTAGAAAATATCCAAATATCCAAGTCTCGTCTAAAAATACCACTTTTCTAAATTTTGAATTAACATTTTCTGTGTATTTCTTTAAAAACTGGATGCGCTACAAACTCGTACGAATTCAACATGACGTAACAAAATGGCGGTGTGTACCAATGTAAAAACTACTTATTGAATTAATTTTAACTTATGCCCAAAAATCAAGTGTGGTAAAAGTAGTAAATAAAAGTAAATAAGATGGAACAAAATGGCTCTCAATAAAGGTGTTTGAAAAGATAGTATATATGTGTTACCAAATTACTATGTACTGATCTAAATTAGGTTACACTTCACTATTCTTAATAAAAGGACAGATGTATAACAAGTTCCTTATTTTTTTATATCAGAATAAACAAATTTTTTAACCTAAATAGTTTTGCATGTTTTTTATTAATTTTGACAACGATTTATATCGAAAACCCAACATTTTTATTAATTTTGACAACGATTTTAGTCTAATTTCCAATATGCCTCGATTTTTTAAAGGTTCTTTTAAAACTTGAAGGGTTATATTAGTTTTTGATGTGTATAAATCGTAAATTGCATTACGAACATCCATTTTTACATTGCCACTTAAGTCATCTGTCTTTGGCTTTTTTCGTGTACATTTCTTAATCTTCTTTATTATTTATTATTATTAATTATGCTTTTTTTCATGCAGAATTTTCTGCACAGTCCTTATACCGATTCCCAGAGCTTTGTTTTTTTTTTGAAACATCATTTATTTCTGTATTAAGAATAACAATTATTGGATTTAACAATTCTCTAAACAGTACCTAAGGTTCTGTTTCCTAGATATTGGCCGGTGAATTTTCATTTTCGTAATATTTTATTAGATTTAATACCATTTTTTTCGCTTGTGGATGCAACAAAACCCGAAAATTGTTTTCTATTACTCATTTTGTCACTGACTTGTCAATCTGACTTTGAAATGACATCCCTCAAAGATTTCTGCAACTGCTGGTATTTATATGTTTATCCTCTTTTTTCATATGAAAATGTCATAGGTCTATCTAATTCATCTTCCGGATTTTATGCGGAGGATATGATTACACGTAATAAAAGAAAACAAGCTTAAAAAATTAGTCGTTGATAAATTGTATGACCCGCACGATAACACTGCTTTTGACTATAGAGAGACCAGGATGTCTGAGTTTTCATTTAAGGTTTTCACTGCTGTTTTTTTCTTTTCTGTACTATCTCATACCTGACTTCATCAGCTTCCCCACTGGCAATATTCTGATTGCGGCTCAACGAAGGCTACTATGTCTTCTACAAGAATGCTTTTCGGGGCTATTGCGAATTTTGGCCTTTGGAGAGGCCGGAAAGTTCTGCTTCGGTTAACGGCTTCGATGACAAGATAAGTGTTTTCTGCGGAGGTTTCTCTGGATATTTTTATGTTCAGGAGTGCTTCAAACTTCTTTTGTTGCTTAAGTGTAATTTCTTTATTTTTTTCAATTCATTTTGTTATTGTTGTTGAAGTAACATCTCAATACAGTACTTACTCAGAAAATGAGATTGCGCTTTATATTTTATTGGCGTAATTTGTATATTTAGACGAATTTGTCGTCGTTATTTTTTTGTTTTATTGAAAGGTGAGCAGTTAATGGTGCTGATTTTTAGAAAATAACCACAGACTAAAGGTTCTTTGCCAAAGTTTTCTTACTAATATTCGTTTAAGCATTCAAAGAGAAAGCACAAATCTAGACTGAAACAGTTAATATTTTAAATGATAAAATACGTACCTTCTTCGTCCATGTCCAGAAGGCTCAAACAGGTCCAGACAGAAATCTGGCTGACAGTCAACCGCTTCCATGCAGGCCTTAATTTGAGAATGGATCCAGAGCGTCGATCTTTCTTTCATGGTACTCAAAAGGAACGCCTCAAAGTCTAGGAACACTTCATTGTGACGATCCCTGTATCTTGCAGGTTGGTGAGGTATTATCGAAGCAAAATCTCTGTTTCGACATCTGTAAAATTAAAAATTGTTGTTCTAAATATGCACAGTTTTCAATTTGTTTATAACATAATAAATAGCTGGCGATTTGAAAGAAACCAATTAATTTTAATTAATGGTGAAAAAACCACCCTGCGAGATTTTTTCAGATCTTCAAGTTTCAGGGTCCCTAGTTGCCGAAAAACTTTTTTTTTTCAATTCCGTCGATTTGTCTGTCTGTCTGCTCGCGGAATAATTAAAAAACTACTTACCCGATTGCCTTCAAATTTTGGTCAGAAATTAAGGGTCATATGGGGTTGACCTGGTGTTATTTTGGTAAAAATTCAATGTGGCGAAACAAAATGGCGACCTAGCAAAATTATTACTAAAAAACTACTTATCAGGTTGACTTCAATTTTTAGTTGAAGACTAAGGGTCATATGGGCATGACCTGGTAATATTTTGGTGAAAATCCAATATCCCGGAACAAGATGGCGGCTTGGTGAAACGTTAAAAAAGTTATTGGTAAAAAAAATAATTATCCAATTTGCCTTATATTTTCCACAAAAATCAAGTGTTATACAAGGTTATTCACGCAACCCGTTCATTAAAAGTTTTTGATGATGCCATTTAGATAAAAATTTCAAATTATGGGATTAAGGTAAGGTCAAGGGGTACTTCTTTTTTGAAATATTTTCAACTTCCTGTCACTTCCGGTTTAACCGGAAGTTGGCTTCAACTTGCTTATTTTAAATGGAACATCCTGTATTTTATGATATTTTTTGATTTATTGATTCTACGGAGAATTTTAATGCTATTTTATGTAGCATATCCTATACCTAGGTTCAAGCGTTCTTAAGATATTTGACCTTGAACCGAAAATGAGCCTTCGGGGTACCAAATTTTAAAATCTCATATTTTTGTAAGTTTTGAAGATATAATCTTCATATTTTGCAGACGATCTGTAAATAATCTTATGTTTTTTTTTATTGAATTTGTCTATTTTTATACAGGGTGTCCTAAATTCAGCGGCAAACATTCACATTTTCAAAGCCGGTAAAGTCCGTTTTTTTAAATGGGACGCCCTATAACTTTATGCACTATCAAATGTAGAATTTCATTTTCTATCGAACTGTATTCAGGTTCCCTATACCTATTCGTAACCATTTTCGAAATAATTGGGTTTTATAAAAATATCGTATGTATTTGCTTAAATATTTACATTTTCCAATGGTGAGCCATGGAAAAACAAAGAAAGATCCAATATCCAATATGACAGATGATTAGTATGCGTTATTTATCGAAAGCTGTCAGTGATAAACTAAATCTTCTAAATCGAAATGGAAGAATACTCAAACGCTGATATTCTCAATCTATTTTATATTCATGGAGAATGTTATAAAATTTTGGAGAGAACGTGTCGTGTGTTTAATGAACGCTACCCTGATTTGTCACCAATGAACAAGTCAAAATTCAAGAGAATTGAAACGAACTTTTTGCGTTTTGGCCAGGTTAAAGTTACAAAAAATGTTCCGAAACCAGTGACAAATGCCGAGGATAACGTAATAAACACATTAGCTTATTTCCACCCAAACCCGCAAAGTTCAATACCGTCTGCAGAAAACGATTTGGGAATTTCTTCTTCATCTGTCCAAAGAATCTTGAGCGAACATCATATGCACCCTTATTCCTTCCAAAACGTGCAAGCCTTGAGACCTGGTGATGACGTCCGACGAGTAGAATTTTGCGAATTCATGTTTTTGAAAATTCAAGAGGACCCTCAATTCCTTTCAAAAATATTTTGGACCGATGAAGCGAAATTTTCTAGAGAAGGAATAACAAATAGAAGAAACGAACCTTTCCGGGCAGCAGAAAATCGCGTTCTCAAGAGAGGTTTAGCTTCAATGTTTTCGGTATAGTATTAAATTGATCAGGTGCGGTATTGTATTTATGAAGACAATTTAAAGAGTGATAAGTATTTGGAAGTTCTACGAGGGACGGTTTCTGAATTTATAGAAGAAATTCCTATTGGTGAGCTGCAAAATTATTGGTATCAAGTAAATGGGGCACCAGCACATAATTCCGCTGCAGTTTATCTCCAATCATCTCGAATTTTTAAAGATCGCTGGATTGGTCCTAATGATTTAACACCCCTAGACTTTTATTTATGGGAGAATTGAAATGTGTCTTCAAATGAACGGACAGCATATAGAACATTTGTTATAATTCAATTTTATTATTTTATTTATTTATTGTTGATTGTTAGATTGCTATAATTTTTAAGTTCACTAAAACAAGTTTAGAACAGTCTCGAACTTACTAGATATGGTTAAAAATAATGTAAACAATATATTACATTTTTTTATAACTTTAACTTTTCCGAAACGAAAAAATTTCGTTTCAGTCCTCTTCAGTTTTCTCTTGTTCATTGGCGATAAATGAGGATGTTTTTCATTAAAAACATGGCACGTTCTCTCCAATATTTTGTAACATTCTCCGCGAATATAAAATAAATTGAGAATATCAGCTTTTGAGTGTTATTTTATTTTAATTTAAAAGTTTCAAATCAGCTGTAATGTTGAATAGAAAAGCACAACAATTGTTTTTCCATGGCTTACTACGGGAAGGTGTAAGCATTTAGCAAATACATATGATAATTTAATAAAAATCTGATTATTTCGAAAATGGTTACGAATAGGTATAGAGAACCTTAATACACTTCGATAGAAAATTAAATTCTAATTTAATTAATTCTAACATTTGATAGTGCATTATAGGGTGTCCCATTTAAAAAAACGGACTTTAGCGGCTTTGAAAATGTGAATGTTTGCCGCTGAATTTAGGACACCCTGTATAAAAATAGACAAATTCAATAAAAAAAAATAGAAACCTAAGATTATTTACCGATCGTCTGCAAAATATGAAGATTATATCTTCAAAACTTAGAAAAATATGAAATTTGGTACCCCGAAGGCTCATTTTCGGTTCAAGGTCAAATATCTTAAGAACGCTTGAACCTTGGTATAGAAAATGCTACATAAAATAGCATTAAAATTCTCCGTAGAATCCAAAAATATCATAAAATACAGGGTGTTCCATTTAAAATAAGCAAGTTGGTACCAACTTCCGGTTAAACCGGAAGTGACAGGAAATTGAAAATATTTCAAAAAAGAAGTAACCCTTGACCTTACCTTAATCCCAAAATTTGAAATTTTTATCTAAATGGCATCATCAAAAACTTTTAATGAACGGGTTGCGTGAATATCCCTGTATAGGAGTGAACAAGTAACACTTTGGTATAAATATAAGATAGCGAAACAAAATGGCGGCCTATAAAAAAATCACTCTGAAAATACTGCTTATTAGATAATTTTAAAATTTTTGCAAGCAATAAGTGTGATATAGAAATAAACTGATAAAGTTGTGGTAAAAATTTAAGATGGCAGAATTGGCGGCCAAATAATTTTTTTAAGAAATCAATGTAAAAAAATCTAATTCATTTGACTGCAAATTTTTTAGAAACATTAAAGGTGATATAGGCATGAACTTGTACAAATTCAACATGACTAAACAAAATGGCGGTGTGTGTCAATGTAAAAACTACGTATTGAATTTATTTTAAATTATGCCCAAAAATCAAGTTTGATATGTATAGAATCTGCTAAAATATTGGTAGTAATAATGAATATGAGGGAACAAAATGGCACCCTCCATGCCTTTTAATATTAGTGATAATACTTCCAGAATTCGCCAACAAGGTTGCCAAAGACCCTCGAAAAGAGTGGCCCGTGTACATTTTTAGATTTTTCAAGCCCAGGTACCCAGCAATGTTAGACAATGACAACAATGCTTTGTTTGGTGCATTTTCCATTTCTATAAAATAGAAAAAAGAGTTTGTTTGTAGTGTTCACAGGTAGCATAGCCATGTACCTTCTATACAGCTTTATGTAGCTAGGTTTGTCTTTATATGGGTCACACACTACAAATTTTCTCGGCTTATTGGTTTTGGTAGATGGTACGGTGATTTATCAGAATGTCTTCTTTATCTGCAATGTCTTCGGTCGTCATCTTCATGAACTCCTCAGGTCGACAAGCGGCTGCTATATCAAAAATTGTAGCTATTTTTATCATTAGATAGACGTTATCTGGAGCATTAAAAATAAAATTTTCTAAATCTTTCCTTCTGTTCCAAAATTTTTGATTTTTTTGGTTGATAGTTATCGTTGACTCTCTTTGGTAACAGTGCCGTATCCGGTTTTTTGCTATTTTATCGATTTTTGCAAAAATATTTATACTCACTTATTAGAATGTTGACAGAAACTACAAATCCGTTTGCGATTTTCAAAAAAATTACTTCGTTAATTAATAAAAAATTGACAAACTTTCGGGACCCGTGGAGCGAAATGGGGTGCTGGATGGGGTATAATATATAAGGAAGTATCTCTGTACATACTACACTAAGTAGTAAGAAAGCAGTTCTACACAACAAATCGAATTTAATTTTTTTTTTTCTTTTTTTTTTGAGGTTTAGGTAAATCTGCTTATTCAGACTGACGAGCTTGGCGTAGTGCGATCTCATGAGCTCGAGTTGTGTCAGGTTGGATTTATCTGCATGATAAGAAAGGAAAGAGGGTTTAGTCGGTCGGTATGACCGACTAAACCTCCTTTCCTCTCTTATCTATCATACAGCGGAACCGCTTCTCTCATTACTTCGCTATGTGTATTCTTTAATGTTACTGTTCACTGTTCATGTTTGTTTTTTTCCTTCATTACATGTACTATGAGGCCTGAGATTTGGTTCCATTTACTTTCGTCATTTATCATTGCCCTGATTATATTATCAACCGTGAATGTCGTTCCCACTTGTCTGTTGCACTTTTCTCTCTCTTCTCCAATTTTTACAATGGAAGATCGTATGTTCCGCTGTGTGAGTCTTGTTTATATCTCTCGTGTAGGCTCTGTATGTTCCGTGTCCTGTAAGGAACTGTGTCAGGTAGAAGCTCGTGTGTCCGTGTTTCCTGTTCGTCCATGTTTCAATGTGTGGGATCAGCTGCGCCGTCCATCTTCCTTTGTTAGAGTTCTCCCATCTTTCTTGCCATTCGGTCATTGTTCCTCTGGTTGTTGCGTCTTTTTCTTTCCTCTATTGGGGCATTTTGTATGAGTGTCCGTTGTTTTATGACTAGGTCTATCTGGGGGAGGTTAGCTATCACCCCCACGGCTTCTGTTGAGACAGTGCGGTAAGCGCTACAGATGCGGATCGTTGCCTGCCTTTGTACCAACTTGTATATCTTTTGGTTCCGTTTTCTCTTCATTGCGCTGCACCACGCTGGTGCTGCATAGGTCAGTATGGATTTCGCTACTGAGCATATCAATTTCCTTTTCCCAGCGTTGGGCCCGTTGACATTTGGCATCAGTCTGCAGTGCTCCGTGAACGTTAGTTTACTGTCGATCCAAACTACAAGATATTTCTGGGAGTCCTTAGATTCAGCGTTCATGTCCAGTATTTTCCACGTGACTTTTGGTGTTGTCTTTTTAGATGTTATTAGTATCATCTCGGAATTGTCGCTTGCTATTTCCAACGAATTTTGCTGAGTCCACTCTGAAATCATTGTTGCTGCGATCCCAGCCCTAATCTCTAGTCCCTCCAGGTCACTAGCTAGTATTGCTACCGCCAGATCGTCCGCGTACGCTAGGAATTTTGTTCCCTCTGGAAGTTGTGTTTTTAAGAGATCATCGTATAGAATGTTCCACAGCGTCGGTCCTAGTATAGATCCCTGTGGAACACCGCAGTGCATGTCTTATCAAGTATGGATCGGTCTGTCTGTCTGTCAGTCTTTGTATTATTTTGGCCCAAGGTGCGGAGTTGAAAGCATTTTTGATATCGAAAGTGATCATTGCTCCGATTTTCCTATATCTGTGGGATTTCTTTCTAATTTCCTTTTCCATGCTCTCTACTATTGTTTTTATTGCGTCTACGGTCGATTTATGTTTTCTATAGCCGTACTGTTGTTGCGATAAGCTTTCGCTTAAGTTGAGGTTGTCGTGTAGTCGCGTTAGTATAATGTGTTCGAGTATCTTGCTTGCCAAGTTTAGAAGGCACAGGGGTCGGTATTTGGTTTGTCCGTTTGGGTCTTTTTTTGCCTTAGGTAATAACACTAGTGGCACGTTTTTCCAGTTTCCCGGAAACTTCCCGGTCTTCATGATTTGGTCCAGGCATTTTTTGAACAGGCTAGGGTGTTCCTCGGTGATGATTTTGATGATTTCTGATGGAACTTGGTCTGGGCCGGGGGCTTTGTTCTTCTTTAATTTCCTGTAGGGTTACCTCTGGGATCTGCTTTTCGTCCACGATATTTCGGGTTTGGTTTGGTGAGGTTTGGTTAGGATAGGTTTGGTTAGGATAAGTTAGGTTTGGTTAAGATAGTAACCTAACCTATCTTAACCAAACCTAACTTATCCAAACCAAACCTATCCTAACCTATAATCCATCCTAACCAAACCTAACCTAACCTTTTCTAACCAAACTAACCTTAAAAATCCATAGTTTAGTTTCTCTAATTAGTTATAAGGTTTAAAATAAAAACAACAAGTAATTTTATATTTATTTATTTAAAATAAAAATGAACGTTTAAATAAAAATTTTGCTAAATATCCAATAAAATATGCTTCCTTCCTCCCATATCGTGGAATTGCACCTCTTACGTCCCGCCACGTGCGTTCAATATTTTGGGTATGAATTTGTGGGTTGGTAGGATCTACAAATTGAAGTGAATGATTAATTTGTAGATTGCCTTAGATTCTACGTCCCCGATAATATTTTCTCTTTCCAAATATGGCTTTATCTATCTCTACAATTATTCCAACGCCGCCGATTTGTCGCGAATTAGTAACTACCCACTGAATGCATACCTCCCTGCAGAATGAAGACCAATCAACTACAACATGACTATTACATTTAAGTTCTTTCATAATGAAACGTTTTCTAGGAAATCCTATCCTCGACCACAAACCCGTAAAATAAACTACACTTTCCAATGCCAACTTCGACTTACAAAACCAAGTTCCCGCTTTGCCATTTTTCTTAAATGTACAATTTTTTTTTGTTCTATTTATTTCGTAGCTTCTCCCGCAAGTATAGAACAACGAATTTATGTCAATTTCTATTCTACTATTACAAGTATTGCAATTAGTGTATCTCATCAAAAGTCCATGATTAACAAAAAAATCAACTAATTGTCTTCTGTCTGATAAAAGTAATATAAAATCTTTTAAAGAGTATTCACAATTATTGCACGCCATCACTTTCAGAACTATGCGCACGATACACTTTTTTTACTGCACTAATTTATTTATTATATCACAATTAATAGCACACTATGTCTGATGAACATCCCAATTTCTTATATATTCTATATGAAAATTCCGGAATTTACAAGAAAATATCCAGGGCAGTTTACCACTGTCGAGATCCCGAAGTTATATTTGCATCTTTGTCTAAATCATAAAAGTTTATTTACCTAACTATTCTGTCTAATATTCCAGCAATGTCAATATTCTTCTCGAACTTTGACACAGGTCAAAGAATAATATCTATTCCTTTCAGTTTAATATCGCTATCCCTTTTTATTGTAGTTGCAATGTTGCCCGATTTATATTTTGGTGGCGATAATTTGACAACAAAATGAAAAATTGTTTATAATTTGGAAAATCAATAAAATTATTATAAATCGCATCCGAGGTGACCATCAGATCAACGATTAGAAGAAATGATGCAAAAATTTTTTGAAAAAGTGAAATATTCGCAGAAAACCGTTTACGGCATAATTACCCTCTCTTTAAATAGGATGGGAGTTTATAATATGTGCTTATATCAACGTCCTTCTCAAGTTTTATGATAAATAAACATCGAATATTTCGACCATAACGTTGTTGGGGCTTATGTACTTGATAATATATGAAAATATGCTAGCAATACCTCTGCCTTTATTGTGTATAATTTTTTTATCGCGGTACTATTTGCTGCGTTGATGGCCTCTATGATGTCTTCTGAAAAACCTTCTCCTTTTAACTGTTCTTCTTCGCTGTCCATTTTACCACAAAAGAAAACTTGCAAAAATGATGAAACTGAAAAAAACTACACTTGTTGATTGTCAATGTTCGATTGTTTGACAGTTGCTGAGGCATACAACAATATTTACCACCTGCTTAAGAATGAGGTGATGTGTATTTGATATTTTAATGAGAGCCTCTACCTACACTGGCCGACAAGATTTTTCTAACACAGGTCAGATCATTATTTTCGCAATGGAAATACCCTCCCAATGATAAAAAAATATTCGGAAAGCTCTAATACGTACCATTTTTTAATAGCCTAATTAGAACCTTTTATATTGGCAGGTAAACAATTTTACTGTGGGGCAGCTAAAATGGGTCCATTTTACAACGGAAAAATTACCTAGACTGGGTTGTTTACAACATTAGACATAAAATAAACGTTAAACATCACTCTTCTGTTGAGTTTCGAATTGAGTGGTTCTCTGTGTATCGATAAGCAAGTGTATGTGAAGACGAGAATGTCGAGTCAAACGAGCCGAAGCTGCAAAATTTCTCCTGACAAATTTTGTTATATTTGTGGAGAATTTCTGATGAATTCACAAGCCAGGCCATTTTGCGAAAATGTGAAAAAATCCTACTTTAAATATTTTGGTGTGTTAATTGGAGATCAAGATAAGCGGTTGTCTCCCCATGTGTGCTGTGTTAGTTATAGTGTATCATTGGTGCAGTGGATGAAGGGAAAGAGAAAAAGTATGCCTTTTGCAGTTCCAATGGTATGGCGAACCGACCAATCATTCTGACGATTGTTATTTTTGCCTGACAAAGACTGAAGGTTATTCCAAACAGTGAAAGCACAATATAGAATATCCAAATTTTCAATTTGCCATACGACCTGTTCCTCATAATACAAATTTGCCAGTGCCGATTGCGCCTTTAAATTGGCAAGCTATTGATTTGGGAGATAATGGAGATAATGCATCATCAGGCAGCTCAGAATAACAGTGCACCGATCCCACTTTTACCACAGGTTCCGGCGAGCCACATTTGATTGTTCAAAGTGAATTAAATGATTTAGTACGTGAATTGGGGTTATCCAAGCAACAGTCAGAACATCTGGGTTCCCGTCTTAGGGAATGGAACTTATTGGCCAAAGAAACAAAAATTACGAGTTTCGGAAAAAGAAATGCTATGTTTTCTGAGTTCTACAGTATGGAAAATTCGTTGTGCGCGTGTACTGATATAGACAGTTTAATCCAGGAACTTGATATTGAACATTCTCCACGTGAGTGGCGCTTATTCATAGACTCATCTAAATATAGCTTAAAAGGTGTGTTATTGCATAATGGAAATTTAAAACCCTCTATACCAGTTGCCCATTCAGTTGCAATGAAAGAAAATTATGAAAATATGCGCACGATTATGGATAAAATAAATTACAATAGGTATAAATGGAAGATATGTGGAGAGTAAAGAGTTATAGCGATTTTAGTGGTATTTCAGAGGGGATTTACAAAATATTGCTGTTTTCTTTGTTTATGGGACAGTCGTGCAATAAATCAGCATTATGTAACAAAAATTTGGCCAGAAACAAGCGAATTTCAACCAGGATCTCAAAATATTAAATTTATACTTCGTGTTGATCCCAAAAATGTCCTTTTGCCTCCTCTTCACATTAAACTTGGGCTGATGAAAAACTTTGTGAAGGCTTTGAATAAAGATGGTGATGGATTTAAATACCTAAGACAAGTCTTTCCCCAGTTATGTGATGCCAAATTAAAAGAAGGCATTTTTATTGGGCCATAAATCAGAAAATTGCTGGACGATGTCAATTTTACGGAAAAGCTTACCAGGCAGGAACTCAGAGCATGGAATTCATTTGTTAATGTAGTAAGAGGATTTTTAGGTAACAATATGGATGAAAATTATGAACAATTAGTTAATGAACTCTTAGATGCCTATATAGCGCTTGGTGCCAGAAGGTCATTAAAAATGCACTTCCTCCATTCCCGTCTGTCATTTTTTCCTAAAAATTTGGGAGCTATTAGTGACGAGTAATGGAAATTCGGTACCAAGGACGATGTGATCCAGCCATGATGGGTGACTACTGTTGGTTTTTGAAAAGAGAGGATAGGACGCCTCATAAACGGAAAAAATAAAGTTTAATTAGTGTTTTAAGTTAATATTTTTCTCGTTTGCTTTTCTCTTAGATGTATGGTATGTTTAATAGGCGAAAACTGTAAACATAGTCAATAAACCGGGTTAAGAATTTTCTGAAATCATTTTTTCTATAGATATAAAGTATCGTAACATTCGATATGGTTCTACAACTCTAACAAGAAAACCCTACGTGCTACAACTTTCTATTTGTCATTTTCGTATTTGGTTAGGTCCATTCTATTAGATTACACTATTCTGATTTGTGTTACAACAAAAAAATTTTTTTTGTCGGCCAGTGATTATTGTACTATATACCAGGCATGTCAAATTAGGACATTTTATATAAATTCTGTCATAATTTCAAAAATCGTGGGGTAAAGTAAAAACGTGAGGAAAAGTCTGTTCACGCACGATCTTAGGAAAAAATATTATTGTAATATAAAGCTGAATAAATTATTCTAGTAGAGTAAACCTCTTTTAATAAAAAAATTCCAGCAAAAAGTTGTAACAGGTAAAATTTCCTTGTTATATGATTAAACAAAGCACATGCTGAACAGCACCATTTAACGTTTACTTACTAGTTTATTACCCCTATATAGCAATCGTATTTATAATTTATATTAATCTAAAAAAAAACAAAGAAGTTGAATGTAATACACGCAAGAAATACATTAACAGGTGTCCTTTTAGATATGTAAATTGACGTAGTTCGCTAAATTTTCATAGTGCCACCAGTTAAAGAAATATTAAATGCTATTCGTTTTCAAATTGCCACCCGATATACGACATCTGCTGAGTAATAATTTGCTCCACATTATAGCTGTAGTGTGTGATATGTTTTATTAAATATAGGAAAACGACTTTTAGAAATGTAAGCCCAGACATTCCTACAACTGAAATTAAATTATGTTACTGCATTTTTATGTAAAAATTTGCGCAGAAATGTCGGGTCGAGCTAATGCGGGTACTAGAATTTCACTTTTTACACATAGACGATTTATGGAAAAGTCATTAAAAATGTCGGTAAAATTCTTGACATATGTTTTCAAAGATTTTACCGTTTTAACTCGCTAGATACGAACACTCGTCTATATAATTATTACAGCTATATACTTTCACATGGCTTTCTTTTTTATATACAAAACTCTAAAATTTTCATTAAATGGTTTTTTATATGCAGATTTACTGTTTTATATATATATATATATATATATATATATATATATATATATATATATATATTATATAACATATAGCCCATATTAAGAGAGTAAGTTCTACAAAAAAATCCTAGGGTCTAATCATTAGAAAAATAAAATAAACATACACTCTAAACTAAACAATTGCATATACAAGAAGTTATAAGCCATAATGAGATCTATCATTAAACATACGAGCCCTATCTTAGTAAAGTTGGCCCTACCTCCAAAAACAATATTTGTGAATTTAATTCAGAGCAAATTAAACTTTTTTTGAAATATAATATTTTTGGTTTCTTTAAATATTTATGGAAAGATAACAAGACCGGCGGACGTGGCTATTTTTAAAGAGTTTTTATTTCGCAGTTGTCTTCTTTGTCAAATAATTTGTTTTTGGTCGGTTTATCCTCCGCTTGGAATAAATAGATATCAGGAAAGAGCCTCATGCATTATTTTAAATTAGCAAGCTTTTGATGGAACTACGTCATTTTTGGGACCTTATTTTTCTAATGTTTACGTTTTGGTATGTTGACGTGTATTTTCAAACCGTCGCATTTGCAAACTTAAGCTTAAGTTTAAGCAGTCTAAAAATAATATTCACATCGTATTAATATAAAAATTAATTGATGTGTTTTATGTTATAAAACGCAACAAACATATGTTTGGTGGTTTGTGTTGTCATGAATACAAAAAATGGTCAGTTGTGGGGCATGCGGTCGTTCCCGTATTAAAAGTACAATGGAGAAAGGAATTTCGTTCCACCGGTAAGTGCATTTATATTTTCGTAAGTAAAGAAATTAACTAGACTCTTTTAAGTCTGATTTAAGGACAAAAATAACTGTTTTTTTAATGAAAATACTAATTCGTGAAGTGGCAAACAGTTAGGTTAGGAACCAAGTGGTAGCATAATATTACATCTAATATTTTGTTAGGCCAAAACATTTAAATTACACAGTATGAAACGAAAAAGTAAAGTTGAAGTTATGAGGTTCTAAAAACAATATACAAATATAACAATAAGTTTTAATATCTAACATTATATTCTTCTTTTTTTCGATCTGATACTATGCTTAAGGGGAAACATTTTGATTACATTTCTCAACAAATGTTATGTGTTTAACAACTAGTAAAGGCAAATAAAAAATATGAAATCCTTTTTTGGAGATAAATGATTTTAATTAATTTTTTAGACTTTTTGTATCTATTACACCTATAGGTAGGTACATATATATTTTTCTCAATTTCTATGTAGTTAGAGATTTTCTTCCGTTTAATTTTTAATCTTCTTATAGGATTTTACTCGTCTGACCTATAATAATTAGGTTATTACTTCCGTCGTAAAAGAGAAATTTTGTGATAGTGGAAAAATTATCCTTCCAGCTTGTTGCAGATCTCCACGTTCAGAACTCCTATATACACGCCGAAAAATAGTCAATTCAAATTTTGCTCAGAAATCAATGATGATATGGGGATGAATTTCTCATAAATTGTTAAAAAAATTAGTATCAGAAACTGCGTATTAGCTGCAAATTTTTTAAGAACGTGACACGTGAAATAGGGATGAATTAACAGATAAAATTTTAATGCGAATTTAATATGACGGAACAAAATGGCGTCCTAATAAATTGCGAAAAATAAGTAGTAAATCTACTTATCCCTTTGAAATGCGGTAAATGATGTTGACTTAAAGCCATGTTCAAAAATCGGTAAATTTCATTTACACCTCGTTATTTTTTTTATTTGTTGGGAATAGTGAAATGTATCCCAATTTAGTTCAGAACATAATCACAGTATATAACTGTTAAATATACTGTCTCTTCAAACATTATTATTGGGCGCCATTTTGTTCCATCATATTGGATTCTTACCAATATTTTACCAGTTTCTTTCTACCTATGCCACAATTGACTTTTGGGCATAATTTAGAATATACTCAATAGGTAGTTATTACATTGAATCATACCCTCCATTTTGTTGCCTCATGTTGAATACGCACTATTTTATTCCCATTTTCACATTTAATTTTTCTGCAAAAATTAAAAAATTGAACAAGACTTTATTACGCTGATTTTTTAAAACTTTTATTTGCCCGCCATTTTGTTTCCCCATCTTATATTTGAACCACAATTTTACCAGTTTATCTTCATATCACACTTAATTCTTGCACAAAAATTGAAAATAATTTAATGGGTAGTATTTCCAGTCTGATTTTTTCAATATTTTATTAGGCCGCTATTTTGTTTTGCTGTCTTGAATTCATATCAAAATTTTACAAGTTCATTCCTATGTAACACGATTTTTGTGCAAAATTTGAGGTAAATTGGATAATTAGTTTTTTTAGTAATAATTTTCTTAACATTCTTCCGCCATATTGGATTTTAACCAAAATTTTACCAGGTCATCTCCATATGTCCTCATATGATTTAATTAAAACAAATTTTTAATTAATTTATTAAGCCGCCATTTCAGATTCGTTTTTTTACCATTTGATAATACTTTGATGTAGTAACATTTCAGTAGGCCGCCATTTTGGATCTTTACCAAAATATTATCAGGGCATCTCCACTGACAGCCAGACCGACAGACGGACCGACGGAATTGATAAAGCATATTTTTTGGCATCTAGGGACGCTAAAACGTGAAGATATGTAAAACGTGAGAGGATGATTTTTTCATGATTTCAGACATTTTATTTGGTCGCAATTTTGTTCGACCATCTTTACATAGTATCACAATCTCACTAGTGGTTCCCAATACCGCAATTAGTTATGACATACAATTTAAAATCAATCCATTAAGCAGTTTTTTTTCAGGCTGAATTTTTAAATATTTTATTAAGCCGCCATTTTGTTCAAACATCTTGGATTCGTATCAAAATTTCACCAGTTGATTCCAACATAATAGTTGATGTTTGTGAAAAAAATTCAGATAAATTGGGTAAGCAGGTTTTTAAAAATAATTTTTCAACATTTCACTACGTCGCTATATTGGACTGTTATCAGGTCATCCCCATATGACCCTTAATTTTTGACCAAAATTTGAAGTCATTAGGGTAATTAGTTTTTTTAGCTATCCCGCGAACAGGCAGACAGACCGACGGAATTGAGAAAACATGTTTTTCGGCATCTAGGGACCCTAAAACGTGAAGACCGTTTACGACGGAAGTAAAAAGCAGTATTAAAAAACTACTTATCGAGTTCAATTCAAATTTTGCATGAAAATCAAACTTGATCCAGAAATGATCAAATACATTTTTGGTTTGGTTGGTGGTTTATAAATTGTTCAAAAATGGCGGCCTAATAAATTGTTAAAAAAACAGTATTATACTATACCGCAGGAGCGTGCGGTGACATTTTAAGAAAGGGAGGCAATTTTTAGAAACTTACCTATTTGTAACGTAATTCAATTCTTTGATATTTTTTTTGCAATTCGTCAATGATCGATGATGATCATAAAAACGTCGATTTTCCAACATATTTTGGAGAAGTTTATTTTCAATGGACAACAGCGATGTATGCGAAAGTCTCTCCTGCCCCGTTGAATTTCTCACGAAATTTTTTATACGTTTAAGTGTTGAAAAATTGCGTTCTACTGATGAACTTGTGGCAGGTATTGTCAATACTAATTCACACAATTTCGACACTTCGGTGTAGGCATCTTCCAGCTCCTTGTCTTTTAAAAATTGCGTTAGTTCCTTAGCGTTATTTTTTGCGCTAATGACATTAATTTCGTAAATCACTTTTAGTTCAGATCGCAGTAAAACTCGATCGAAAAACTGGCCATAATGAAGAAGACGAGATTTAAACGGATCTTCTGGAAAAGTTTTTCCTTTAAATGCATCAAAATTGCAGAGCTCGAGGAATTTAAAATCATTTAAACCGTTAAATCTATAGTTTATTTGTTGCTGAATTTGATCGATTACTTCATAAAAGAGGCGTCTGTATGATGTTTGAACATCTCCCAAATTGTCTCTTCGAAAACGCTTGACTTTTAACGTCATCGTTTTCTCCCAAAATAGTCATCTTTTTTTTAGCTTAACATGGACTTAAAATCATCCACTTTTTTAGGCAAAAAGCAATATCATTTGTTTTAGTTTGTAATATATTAAAAACATCGTCAGAGAATGGAAATATTTCTGAAAATATGTTCAACAAATAATTAAAATTAAAATCTCGTTTCCAACAGTTCAAAAACCTCCTCGAACTATTTATTGCTTGTGAGTCCCACGTTTTATTATTTTCTTTTATATTCTCAAATAGTTCAATCAGTGATTCACGATTTTCAAATACTGTTAACACGAGACTTCCATTATAGTTCCACCTAGTAGAGTAGGAGCTACTTTGGGCAATCGTTTGTGGACCATGGAGTCTAAAGCTTGTGTACGTTTTGTTGACTTGGAAAAAAAGCAGCAATGCCACTTAAAGTAACGAAAAATACTTTACACTCTTTAATGTGATTGATGGACTGGGATAAAACTAAATTTAATTTATGAGCAAAACAATGGACAAACACAGCACTCGAGAAAGTTTCTCGAACTTTTGCTTGCAGACCCCCTAATTGTCCTACCATCACTGCAGCTCCATCATAGCTTTGAGCAACTAATTTTTTCTCTCCATTAATTTTTTTAGTAACGTTATAAACTACGGTATATAATGCATCTGCTGTACGATTTTCGGACACATTCTTAAAACCTAAAAATCGCTCTTGAATACTCCCGTCTGTTTTAACGTAGCGTATTACTATAGATAATTCGCTAAAATTAGTGATGTCAGTTGTTTCGTACCAGAACAATAGCAATGAGCCGCGCCTCGCCAATCTCCTGCTTAATTCATTTTAGAATAATGGTTGCAACAGCGGAAATTAAATCATTCTGGATTCGATTCGACGTTCTAAATGATTTTTAAGCAATCATCATATTTAGCCATTAAACTAAGTAAACCTTGAAAATTTCCTCTATTTGAAGAAACCCCTATTTCGTCATGACCTCTAAATCCCAATTCGTGCTGTCCGAGAAAACAAATAACATCGATAAGTCTTCTTAATATTTGCCTATTTTTATCGACTAGTTCATTGTATTGGCGGTGATTAATTTCCAACTGTTTATTAAGGACGTGTTCAATTCTGGTTTTGCCGAAGACTTTTTCTTTTATGACGGCCTGTAAATGCTCTTTGGACATAATATGTCTTTTTACAGCTTTATGGAAATTGTTTAAATCGGAAAAAACAGTTTTATTCCAGAGACCTTTTTCATTTTCAAAAAGTAAGCAGGGCCAACAAAATAATGTACTTACATTTTCACACCCTGTTAGCCATTTAAATTGTTCGTATTGTTTTTCCGAATAAAAATGTCTAATACAGTTTTTCATTTTTGTGCTTAAATTTTTCATAGCGGTTTTGCCCTTCCTTGGAAATTATTTAAAGCTTATCAGCGAAGTTTAATGTTGAAAATTTGTTATTAAGATACACACCACACACTTACACACACCCTTCTTACTAAATTCTCCAATATTTTCAACGTTATTACTGACAGCCGAAGTTGACGGTATTTGCATATCCACGTCCGTATTATTGTCTTCTATATCGCACCATGCACGACGCGACGTACGTATCACACAACACACGGATACCCGTTCAAACAAAGAACCTACTCCAACGATAGCTTCCGCCCCCACTTAAAGCACGCGACTGAAATGCAAAAATTGCAAACAGCCGGTGGAAAGTTCAATAACCTCTGGCTTGATTCATAGGAAGTCAAGAATAGAGGACTTGGCTGCAGAGAAGCTAGCGGCCCGCATAGGTTCTATTCGATTGTCTATTGTGGTTCGCTCGGAGTTAAGGCCGCATTTATTATGGGCTTGATAATTAAGATAATATTTTAGCATTTTTTATATAAACTAAATTAATGGTTTCCTATTTCAAAAATTACATTTTAGAAGATGTTTTGTAATTGTTTATGGGGAAGCACTGCTTCCCTTGCTTCTATGGACTGCACGCCCCTGTATACCGGCATTGAGATAAATAGAGCTTATTCACAATATGCAAATTCTACCTCTCTTCTTGACTAACAGTATACAGAATTTCCACTTAAAGTATTAAAGTTGATGCTGTTTCTCTACATTTCGAATGGTAATTTATTTAGCATATATTACCTATCCAGTAATACTATTAAAAAATAAACCATATTTTGATGACAGTGAAGAAAAAAATATTGTGTAGAGTTGACCTCTAACAAAAGCACAAATTCTATACGTATTTAAAAAGAAGCACCTTTCATACACCTGCTAGAATCTTGGGCGAACTCAAACGCAATTACTGGAGAATGGAATAAATGCAGTGAGCCGAAGCAGATGAGCTAATACTCGTTATTAATACACTATTAAAATAATTGCTTTCATTTGGTATGTTACTTTATTATTTCATTGTTTTTTCGAATATCTCACAGAAATATTTATTTCATTGTACCTAATGAGAGCCGTTTATATCCTAGTTCAACCGATTTATTTTTAATTGTTGCATAAGTAAGAAATAATTAATCTTATAAGAGTACTTGTCAATGGAGCAAACATGCCTGTGCGTATATTTATATTAATTAAAACAGTCATGTTTTAATACTGGTGGATCTAATGCATGAGAGGGTTAATGCACTACAGAGTTTGCTTTGTTCACTAACAGAAACTTCTTCCTAAAACAGTTTTAAAAATAACTAAAAATTTTAAAAAGAGAAATATTTTTGACTAAATTAAAACCGACATCAAAAAAACATCCAAAGGAAGTCTCTGTCAAATTATTATTTGATTACTAGTTACTAAGAAACTATATTTGATTATAGTTGTTTTCTTTTAGAATTCGTACTTTTTGTAGGCAATGTATGGTCAAATATTTCAAGAGATGTCTATTTATTACCGTTATTAGTTTAACGTCAAATTTCTAAAATGTTATTTTGTACTTTTCTGTACTTTTGAAATAAGTTTTTTCAATTTTAAACTTATTTTTTTACTCTATTTTTTTAATTTTTATAATTTAAAAATGTTCACAGTTTAAGATTTTTTAAATTGATTATATATATACAGGATGTTTCCTAACTACGGTACGTAACTCCAGGAGGTGATTCCTTAGGTCATTTAAAAAAAAAACTTCGTATGAATATGTGTCCGATTCTGAGAAACGGGGTGTTAAAGTTTTTTTAAAAAATCGTTTTTTTATCAACATCATAAATATCATTAAGGGGCACCGCAACAATAATTATTGAGAAAAAAAAGTACTTCATTGACTCTTTTTGCAGTTTTTATAGTTTTTTTCTCAGTTTAAGCAACTAAAAATACAACTTTTTGTCTCCTGTGTTTTGTTCGTATCTAGCCTCGTTTCCGAGAAAAAAAAATAAAAATGACTTTAACCCACTTTAAAAATCATCCATGGACAATATTAAAAAATAAAAGCTATATATTAATTACTATACATAAATTACAGAAAAATGAAAAATAAACAATTTCTACCTTAAAGTAGATGAACAAAAAGCCTACCATCTGATAAAATACATGATTGCAATCGCTTCGTCATTGATTGCCTGACACGTTCAAAAATCCCTGAAGTATTCCTTATGACATTGCAATTGTCGATTATTCGATTTCTGAAGTCGTTTACATCTAGTCAGGGGCGTGCAGTCCATGGAAGCAAGGGAAGCAGTGCGTCCCCAAAAAAAATTACAAAACATCTTCTAAAATGTATTTTTTAAAATAGGAAACCATCAATTTAGTTTATATTAAAAATGCTAAAATATTATCTTAATTATCAAGCCCATAATAAATGCCGCCTTGACTCCGACCCAGCCACAATAGAAAATCGAATAGAACCTATGCGGGCCGCTAGCTTCTCTGCAGCCAAGTCCTGTATGCTTGATTTCCTGTGAATCGAGCCAGAGGTTATTGAACTTTCCACCGGCTGTTTGCAATTTTTGGCATTTCAGTTGCGTGCTTTAAGTGATGGCGGAAGCTATCGTTGGAGTAGGTTCTTTGTTTGAACGGCTATCCGTGTGTTGTGTGATACGTAGGTCGCGTCGTGCATGGTGCGATATGGAAGACAATAATACCGACGTGGATATGCAAATACCGTCAACTTTGGCTGTCGGTAATAACGTTGAAAATGTTGGAGAATTTAGTAAGAAGAGTGTGTATGAATGTGTGGTGTGTGTCTTAATAATAAAGGGATTTTTAACGTTAAACTTCGCTGATAAGCTTCAAATGATTTCCAAAGGAAGGGCAAAACCGCCTATGAAAAATTTAACCACAAAGGTGAAAAACTGTATTAGACATTTTTATTAAATTAATTTGTTGGCCATGTTTACTTTTTGAAAACGAAAAAGGTCTCTGGAATAAGACTGGTTTTTCCGATTTAACAATTTCCATAAAGCTGTAAAAAGACACATTATGTCTAAAGCGCATTCACAGGCCGTCATAAAAGAAAAAGTCTTCGACAAAACCAGAATTGAACACGCCCTTAATAACCAGTTGGAAATTAGTCAGCGTCAACACAATGAACTAGTCAATAAAAATAGGCAAATATTAAGAAGACTTATCGATGTTGTTTGTTTTCTCGGACAGCACCAATTGGGATTTAGAGGTCATGACGAAACAAGTGTTTCTTCAAATAGAGGAAATTTTCAAGATTTACCTAGTTTAATGGCTAAATATGATGATTGCTTAAAAAATCATTTAGAACAGTCTAGCGTTTTTCGCCAATCGAATCCAGAATGATTTAATTTTCGCTGTTGCAACCATTATTCTAAAGAGAATTAAGCAGGAGATTGGCGAGGCGCGGTTCATTGCTATTGTTCTGGACGAAATAACTGATATCACTAAATTTAGCCAATTATCTATAGTAATACGCTATGTTAAAACAGACGGAAGTATTCAAGAGCGATTTTTAGGTTTTAAGAATGTGTCCGAAAATCGTACATCAGATGCATTATATACCGTAGTTTATAATAACGTTATAAACTACTAAAGAAATTAATGGAGAGAAAAAATTAGTTGCTCAAAGCTATTATGGATCTGGAGTGATGGCAGGACAATTAGAGGGTCTGCAATCTAAAGTTCGAGAAACTATCCCAAGTGCTGTGTTTGTCTATTGTTTTGCTCATAAATTAAATTTAGTTTTATCCCAGTCCATCAATCACATTAAAGAGTGTCAAGTATTTTTCGTTACTTTAAGTGGCATGGCTGCTTTTTTTTTCAAGTCAACAAAACGTACACAAGCTTTGGACTCCATTGTCCACAAACTATTGCCCAAAGTAGCTCCTACTAGGTGGAACTATAATGGAAGACTTGTGTTAACAGTATCTGAAAATCGTGAATCACTGATTGAACTATTTGAGAATATAATAGAAAATAATGAAACGTGGGACTCAGAAGCAATAAATAGTTCGAGGGGGTTTTTGGACTGTTTGAAACGGGATTTTAATTTTAATTATTTGTTGAACATATTTTCAGAAATATTTCCATTCTCGGACAATGTTTTTAATATATTACAAACTAAAACAACTCATATTGCTTTTTGCCTTAAAAAAGTGGATGATTTTAAGTCCATGTTAAGCCAAAAAAGAGATAACTTTGACCTATTTTGGGAGAAAACGTTGAATGTAGAGCCACAACCCAAGCGTCTTCGAACAGACAAGGTGAGAGATGTTCAAACATCATACAGACGCCTCTTTTATGAAGTAATCGATCAAATTCAGCAACAAATAAACTATAGATTTAACGGTTTAAATGATTTTAAATTCCTGGAGCTCTGCAATTTTGATGCATTTAAAGGAAAAACTTTTCACGAAGATGCGTTTAAATATCTTCTTCTCTTCATTATGGCCAGTTCTTCGACCGAGTGTTACTGCGATCTGAACTAAAAGTGATTTACGAAACTAATGCAATTTTTAAAACACAAGGAACTGGAAGATGCCTACACCGAAGTGTCGAAATTGTGTGAATTAGTATTGACAATACCTGACAAGTTCATCAGTAAAAAGCAATTTTCAACACACAAACGTATAAAAAATTTCGTGAGAAATTCAACGGGGCAGGAGAGACTTTCGGATACATCGCTGTTGTCCATTGAAAATAAACTTCTCCAAAATATGTCGGAGCATCGACGTTTTTATGATGACGCCATCGACGAATTTGCAAAAAATGATCAAAGAATCGAATTACATTACAAATAGGTAAGTTTCTAAAAATTGCGTCCCTTTCCTAAAATTTCACCGCACGCCCCTGCATCTAGTACAGGAGTTTTATAAACCAGAGCCTTCAGATAACCCCATAAAGAGAAATCTGGAGGATTCATATCAGGACTTCGAGCTGGCGGATTTTGAGGTCCTGCACGTCAGATCCAGCGATTAGGGTAAGTAACGTTGAGATGCTTACGAATAAGTACACTAAAATGAGCTTGAGCCCCGTCGTGCATAAACCACATATTCGCTCTTAAATATTGGGATACATCTTCTAACAAGTTGGGTAGATGTTCTTGCAAAAAGTCTGTATAGGATATTCACCTGTTAATCATGCTGGTAAAAAAAATGGGCCAATTAGTTAGTCATCAATAATTCCTACCCACAAGTTCAGCGCAAATTGTTGCTGAAAATGACTTTTTTTAATGACGTGGGGATTTTCGTCGGCCCAAAAATGGTTGTTATAATAATTAATTATACCATCTCGTGAAAAACTTGCCTCGTCCGTAAATATAATGTTTGGTAAAAAATTGTTATTGTGTGCCACCGTATGAAGCAACTACCTACAAAACGTTAATCTTGGGTGAAAATCACGGGGCAGTAAAGCTTGAACCTGCTGTATGTGATATGGGTACAGTAAATTTTTTTTTAAACTTTCCAAACTGTTTTTGGGCTGACTTAAACCTGCAGTGCAAGATTCCTGGTACTATTTGAAGGATCTTCTTCGACTGCATTAAGTATAGTTTCTTCTAGTTCAGGCGTTGTTACAGTTTCTGGTCCATCACCACCTGTATTTTTATTAAAACTACCAGTTTCACTTAATCTCGCATCTAAATTTTTTAGCACATGGAATTACTTTGTTATATCTGTCATGGTAAATTATCCGTGCCTCTTCCGAATTTCCATTTGTTAATCCATAAATAAAGTGCATGCCAGTTATTTCAGAATTACTAAAATTATTATAAAAGTTGTATTTTTAGTTGCTTAAAATGAAAAAGCTATAATAATTGCAAAAAGGGTCAGTGGCGTACTTTTTCTAAGGATACTTTTCATACAAATAATTAAAGCAGGGGTAATTGAAGTCGTTTAAAAGCACCAATTTAGGTGGACTCTCGAGTTAAGCGATTTTGGGGAGCATTTCAGCATTTAAAAACAGGTTTCTCTTTTGTACGGTCTAATAATGTAGCGCCTTCACAAAGTCTTTGTGAATCAATAAATCTGATTGCGTAACTGCCACCAATAAAAAACATTGAATTTATCAATAAGAACTTTGTTTAATATGAATTTATAGTGTATTGAATTGAATTGAACCAAATGAAAAAAATATAAAATTTGGTAGTTTTCAAAAATCTTGCGAAAAGCAAATAACATAGGCGAATAAAAAAACATTGTAAAATTATGAAGAAAAAATAATAATAATAATTTCCTATCGAAATTTTAACAGTGTCAACTTGGGTGAAACTTAAAAGTAAAATTATCATTACATAATCATAACGAAGTATAATGAAAACCAGTTCCCATAAAAAAACATAACTGCTTAGGCGCTTAAGTTAGTTGTCTTCATTTGTACACTTTTTACATATGTTTAAAGGATATTCACACGTTATAAAAAAATACAATTCATATTTATGAGAATTTTAAACAGCCGTTTATGATAAACTAGTTTTATTAACGGTAACTGTTTTATGTTATTTTTCATCTCTTAGACACCTTATGTATTGAAAAAGTAAACCGCAGAAATTTTTTCTTCAGTTGCAAGATTAATTATTGGTCTTTTAAATTATGAATATTATGAAACTGTTAAAGAAAATTACATAGTTTTCAAGTCGATATTCTTCAGCGGCAACGCGTAACTATCACTCTGGGGAGGGTAATAAAGAGTTCTGCCAGGTTAGAAGAAAAAATTAAAGAGATTAAAACAAAAACATATAAATTTTTAACAAAACTCATAAAACACTGTCAAACAACATAGTAGTGTTTAAGAGAACTAAAATCTTATTGGTAATTTCAAAAATTTTTTAACAAAAACAAAACTTACTAATGTACATTTACAAGACAAAAGGTAATCTTCTTTTCTTGCCCTTTGAAAATCTATCAATCACTTTTTCGGGGTCGATTTCAGCATTTTCTTTTTTTTGATTAAATATTAATTTTATGCCATTAAGTAGTGTTTGGGCCTCTTCTTTGTCCATATTATCAAAACAAAAGATAAGCTCTGCAGAGAAACTAAAAAACTTGTGATTTTTATAGATTTTTATAGAGTTTTTCAGAATATTTTTATAACAAACTCTAAATTATAACCCCGACGTATGCTTTTCTGCCAATCTGGTCTCACATAATTTGGTTAATTGTTCGTTTTAGGTTTAAAGCAAAACTTTGTTTCGTTTTGGTGAGGCCGTAAAAAAGCTAATTATTTCTTTCATGACTCTGACGCTGTTTCTAATTTCCTGTACGTTGTTACTTTTTCATATTGATAAATTTAAAGAGTGTTGTTTTGTTCAAACATCATTACACTGCATGTATGAAAATAATTAAATTCTATTTATTGTTTTAAAAAGAAATTAAATGTGCCTAAGTTAACAAAAGTTTTTTTTACGGTTCATTGATTTGGGTGGTAATTATAAATCCTGGGGGAGGGTAATTACCCCCAAAACCCCTCCCTATGCTTCGCTAGTGTCTCCGCTTCTCTTTTGAAATTTTTAAGATACATGATTATTTCAACACTCTCTAAACTTCTTTTTATAATATCCAGAGACTGATGCAAGACTCTTTTGACTGCTGGTGTTCAGAGACAACAAACTGTTTTTGTTTTTTACTTGTACAGGTTTTTTTTTATAATATCCCACCCCCAAAAGCCTTTTTTTAAAGCTACAAAAACATGTTTATATATATATATATATATATATATATATATATATATATATATATATATATATATAAAAGTTGTAGGATTTTCCTTAAATATTTACATGGCGGTAAATTTAAAAACAAATGACGATCGGAAAATCAAGAAATTACTATCAACTTTTTTATTTTAGATGGAACACCCTGTATTTTTTTGACATTTTTGGATTTACCTTTGTTCAAAAATATATAATATGTCTATATTTGGAACTACAGTTTTTGACTTTATTCGGCTTTAAAATTGCCACATGCCACATATGACAAATTTACCGTGATGCAATTCGAAGATATTAAAATCGCTTTACCTATGAAAAACAAATAAAATAAGTAACATTATTTTAATACAATAGCAACAATAATTATTTTAGTACAAATAACAGAACGTTAATCACGTGTCTCGTGAGCTCCTCTATTATTCAAGCAATTTTGAAAAACTGTTTTCAGTTTTCTGATAGCATTGGTAACGAAAATAGGACATTCTGTGTTTAAAATTGCAATGGGAAGCTGCTCCGGATGAATCCTCCGAATATAATTACCGTTCGATTCGATTAATAATTTGGTCTCTCAAAATGCCGCACTACACATGCAACGACTTCCGACCTCGCTTCTTTCGTTCTTCTATTATACGCGGATTTCTTGTTGCTCAAAAGTGTTTATTCTTTCTATTTCTATTCATATATATATATATATATATATATATATATATATATATATATATATATATATATATATATATATATATATATATATATATATATATATATATATATATATATATATAGCCTGTATTTTTCGTTAGCCCCGAGTTTCTGGTAAAGTGATATTACCGATTTTTATATATCAAATTTTGTCTTATAATTAGTAAAAAAATTTACTTATGTTAAACACGCTTTAAAATTGGAACAAGTATTCTATAATTATTTATTTATTGCCTACAAAATTACAAATGTACTAAAAAAGTAAGCAAAAAATGGTGTCAAATCTAATAAAAAAAATTTAAATTAACATTCACTGGCTAATATCCACGAGCCAGTGGCAAAAGCTCTGAGAATCGGTATAAGGAATGTACAGAAACTTGTACATGGAAAAAAAAAAACATAATTTACTTCCGAAGAAGATTAAGAAATGTACACGAAAAAATCCAAAGACAAAAGTCTTAAGTTACAATGCAAAAACAGATATTCATAATGCAATTTATGATTTATACATGTCAAAGACTAATATAATCCTTCAGAAATGTTTTAATATTATAGACTAAAAAATATCATCATCACTTAAAAAGTCCTCACCTTTTGGAGTCGTCCTCAAGTGGCGCAATGATCATTGGTGCTATTTCGACATCTAGAAGTCGTTCTCGATTCCACCAATCCCATATTTATTTCTCCGTATGTTCCACAGATTTCTTCCAGTACTCCGGCGAAATATAATTTAATGAACCTTGCTAAACAATTTGCACTTCATCTGATGTAAGACCATCGTTCACGTGTTTTTCGTAATATGATTTTGCCCTGCCCATATTAATTCTATTGCGTTAAAGTGGCAATAGTATTGCGGCAGTCGTAAAACCTCATGTCCATTTTCCCGTAATATTTCATCTACGGCATATATTGTTGGTTTTTTAATAGATTTTGCCATTAAAAGAAGTTCTAATTTCAGCATATTGGGTAAAGAATTTTGTTTTTGTTTTATTAACCAGTCATAAATATCACTTTTCTTCCAGGATGAAGTAGGTTGTTTATTTAAGATTCTTGAATGGTAAGATGCATTGTCCAGAATGATTCAAGATGGAGCATCTAAATTTGGAATCAGTTGTTCTTTTACCCACTTTTCAAACAGTTCACAGTTCATTATCGTGGTAGTCCATACTTTTGGGTCTTGAAGAAAACAGTGAACTTGCACCTGGGAGAAATCCTGTTGAAGAACCTGCATGCAAAATGATGAACCGTTTTCCCGTCCCACATCCCTTTTTTCTCTTGACACTTTTTACGGACTCGTCCTGCCAAGATTTCGAACCACTCTAAAAATACCACTTTTATAAATTTTGAATTAACATTTACCGTGTATTTCTTTAAAAACCGGATACGCTGACTTTCTATATGTGGCAACTCGCATGAAAATCTTCGATTACAGTCCGTTTTAAATCGAAAACCCAATTTTTTTATTAATTTTGACAACGATTTTAGTCCAATTTCCAATATGTCTCGATTTTTTAAAGCTTCTTTTAAAACTTGAAGGGTTATGTTAGTTTTTGATGTACATAAATCGTAAATTGCATTACGAACATCCATTTTTACATTGACACTTAAATCTTCTGTCTTTGGCTTTTTTCTTATACATTTCTTAATCTTCTTCGGTAGCAAATTGTGCCTTTTTTCATGCACAATTTTCTGCACAGTCCTTATACCGATTCCCAGAGCTTTTGCTACTGTCTCCTGGATATTGGCCGATGAATTTTCATTTTCGTAATATTTTATTAGAATTAGTACCATTTTTTTCGCTTGTGGATGCAAAAAACCCGAAAATTGTTTTCTATTACTCATTTTGTCACTGACTTGTCAATCTGACCTTGAAGTGACATCGCTCAAAGATTTTTGCAACTGCTGGTATTTATATGTTCATCCTCTTTTTTCATATGAAAATATCATAAGTCGATCTAATTCATCTTCCGGATTTTATGCGGAGGCATATGATTACACGTAATAAAAGAAAAACAAACTTAAAAAGTTTATCGTTGATAAATCGTATGGCCCGCACCATAACACTGCTTTTGACTATATTATATATTGTTGTTTGGATATGCGATTTCTTTTTATTTAAGGCAAACAATGTCCGTAAAAGTGCCGCTATTAACACGAACGCATAAAGACCAGTGGTGTACTTTACTTTTGGGGGAGGCTTCTAAATTTTCCATTGCAAAATGCACATGAAATTACTACGTAAACGTTAAAGCGCGATCCGAAGATTCAACTAACAGCAAGGGGCGATAAAGGATTTCAACAACCAAAAAAAAGTTTTCGTTTTTTTCCCCATAATTGGTTGAACAAATATAAATGGATGACTAAAAAAGTCTTGATACTGGTGGGGTTTTTCACCCAAAAAAAACACACGCAAAAAATGGTTTTAAAGGTTTTGAGAGTGAGGTTTTTTTCATAAACCATGATTTTACATAGAAGAAGTGCCTCCATAAACGTATTACATTTCATTTATAATCATTTTGACACTTTTTCTCTGCTTTGAGAGGATTTTTTTATCCCCTCGAAATCCAATTCTTGACATTTTTGCAAATACTCAATACTTTAATTTGTACTTTTTACATATGTCATCTTCTTTTTTAGGCTGACGTCCGATGTCCCCCTTCTAAGCCATGTAAGGCCAATCCTTTTAACTGATTCTTTAACTGATTCTTTAAATTACTGCGGAAAAATTGCTGTGAATATCAAGATGAAATTTGACGTTTCTACCAACTGATAAAAAAGTAGATAGAAACAAGTGACTATTCTTCGAATACAAAAATCTCCTCTCGTTTATGCGAGTTATCAACATATATACATATACATATGTATATACAAACAATATAAGAAACCGTGTTTCAAATATTTTTCTCAATTTTACAAATTACTCTAAACATTGATTAACTTGCTTAAGTGTCACTCCCAGCACATATACAGGTTTGACAGCAATAAAAATTATTCTTTAATTAATTAAAACCGTTAGATTATGTGTCGGCCTAATATTTCTATTAATAACGCCTCTATTCTCATTGACCCGGGCAAGAATACATTTATGTAAATCAGACCTTAAGAACCATTATTATTTTTACATACCCTAATTACTGCGCGCTGTTTTACAAAATATGGTTGAATGAGATTGCGGAGCATTTCGAGCAAAAAACCGTTTTGTCTTGTATGCTTGACAACACCAAAAAATTGGTTTGCATATATATAAAATGCGTTACATATTCGTGGATTCATGACGGCTGTACAATTATGGTTAATATATATGAAGCCGTTTTGTGAGAAAATAAAGTAATATTAAAATAAATTAATAATAAGCAAGAAAACTAATAAAATTTTCGGCAATTTTACAGCCTTGAACAATTTCGAGAAGAAACCTGTTGTTTGTAAGTAAGAAATTCTTTGCCTTCACAAAATAAAGCTAAGTGATAGGTTATACCCTTCTTTGCAAAAAAGTGAGACAGTATCATATTTAGCTCTGTATACAGTGTATCCCAGATTCGCTTCTCTATACAGGGATCTCGGCGCCTATTGTACCTACAGCAAAGGTTAAATGGGAAAAGTTTTAGAGGAAACTTATTGCATTCGATATCCGGCTTTAGATTTACGATCGATCAATTGTTTTTGGAAATATCGGAGAAAAACCGAAAATGGCGGATTTCGTTTTTGGCCATTATATCCAGAACGGTAAATTTGACAGCTGCCAAAATCTGACATTATTCGGACACATTTTTAAGACAAATAAGATGGCGTATACGACACGTATTCATTGTTTTTTGTTAACCCGCAACCCGGCTCAACTTTCATTTTTCTTATGGCCGCCATATTGGATTTTTCGATTTTTGGAAAGAGCCTAAAATTTCCAGTCTAGTGATATCTCACAAGTGCGTTAAAGATTTTAGTATCATCGAAATATTACACTTCGTAAAGTTAGGTTTCAGTTTTTTCTAAGGAGGCCATGGTTTAAAGTAATGTTAGCTCTCAATGCTTTTCTAAGGAGGCCATGATTTATCTGTAACAAAATTGGATTTTGACTTTAAAATTTAAGTCGTTTTAACGTTAAATTAAATAATAAATTGTCAAAACCTATAGAAAATGGCCGGCATTCCGTATTCAAATGAAGAAAAGGTTGACATCTTAGCTCTGTACTTTCCATCATACAGAAACGCCGACGTTTCCTCAGCAAGGGATTTGGAGATGTATCCCGAAAGACGGCAGCCTCATTAAACCCAATTCAGGAAAATCGTAGTTAATTTAATTAACCATGGTGCCTTCGAACAACCCAGAAGCGGATACAATAATAACAATAAAAATCGAGACAGAAACATTTTACAAGCTATCAACGAAAACCCTAGTGCATCAGTAAGAACTGTAGAGTAGGAAACTAATGTGCCAAAATCAACAGTACAGAGAGTTTTAAAAAAGAATAAGTACCATCCATACAAACCCATAATAGTACAAGGACTTAAGGAAACTGTTTCCAAGACGACTACAGTTCTGTGAGTGGTATACTAGGAGATGTAATGAAAATCTTGATTTTGTAAACCATGTCTTGTGGTCCTTTGAGAGCAGGTTCACGAATTGTAGAGCCTTTAATAGGCACAACCGTCATCATTGGACTATGCAAAATCCTCACGAAGTGGTAGAGAGACGTCTACAGATCAGATTTGGAAGTAACGTTTGTTGTGGAATCATTGGTAAGTTAATCTAACCAATCTTTTTTAATAGCCACCAAATGATGGTCAAATAATAATCTTTTTTTTTCCGTTTAGTTCTTTAATGATACTAAAAGAGTATAATCTAATAAAAAAAAGTATAACGTTCTACTCTAGTCAGTCAACTTACTTTTTTGATATTGTATTACATTTTTATTCAATCATTTTGTATTGTAGTTTCGAAGAACCTATAAAAATAGAATTGGGTTCTATAAATTTTCACACACATCAACACTTTATCTAAATTTTCTGCAGATTTAGCTAATTCTCTAAAATTATTTTGTTTGTCTGATTTTAATGATTTAAAGCCTAGTTCTTGCGTTATGAAAAAAATACCATATCAATCAAAGGTCGAATTATTTTTCAATTTTCATTACGATTTATAGAAAGGCGTTTAGCTGTATTTCCGAATAATTTAAATTTTAAAGCGCAAGGGGTTTGTTCTTTTGATATTTTATGTTTTATTAAGGCACGGTGTACTTCTTTAAGATTATTATATCACTGAAATAAATTGATTTAGTATTTCCGAAATTAATATGCAATACCAACAAAAATAATTTATTACGGCTATTACATCCCGCTAACCAAATATGTTTTTCTTTTTCATAATAAAGCTGAATAGGTTTCAACTGTATACAAGCTCATTCATTACGGGATGTTTCGATAATTATTTTTGGAAAGAAAATATCTAGTTTTTAATAAAGATAATTTCCCATTTATAATTTATAATTTCTAGTACCACCCGACTGACCCTGCCGCCCTTGACTATTGGGCACCTATTTATAAATTATTAATCATTTCAGGAAATCAACTTATTGGACCATTTTTATTTGACGACAACCTAAACGGGCAGAGGTACCTAGAGCTTTTGCGAAACCAGGTTGTACCAGCCTTACGAGCTATTCTAACGGAAGAGGAATTAAGAAGAACTTGGTTTCAACAAAACGGATGTCCGGCTCCCAGTACCATTTAAGTCAGGAACTTCTTAAGAGAGCAGTTTGGCAAAAGAATAATTTCTTTAAACGGTCCAATACCTTGGCCTCCTAGATCCCCTGACCTGTCGCCCTTGGATTTCTACCTCTGGGGTCACACGAAGAATGAAATCTATGAATTTGATCCCCCCGTGACCATAGAAATCCTGAGACAAAGAGTTCTGGACACATTTAGAAATATTAACCGAAATACACTTACCAGGGTTGTACGAAAGACAGTCACCAATTTTTAAAAATGTCTCGATGCAAATAGACGTCATTTTGCAGATTTGTAAATTACTATTACATACTTACAAAGTAGTTAAAGCTCAATTAGATTTTTTAAGTCGTTATTTACGTTCATGTTGTATCGAAAATTCAATGCGTTCAATACATTACTTATTAATGTAATCTTGTGACAAAATAAATCATGGCCTCCTTTAAAAACATTGAAACCTAATTTACAAAGTGTGATATTTTGATGACACTAAAATCTTTAACGCACTTGTGAGATATCACTAGACTGAAAATTTTAGGCTCTTTCCAAAAATCGAAAAATCCAATATGGCGGTCATAAGAAAAATGTAAGTTGAGGCGGGTTGCGGGTTAACAAAAAACAGTGAAGACGTGTCGTATACGCCATCTTATTTGTCTTAAATATGTGTCCGAATAATGTCAGATTTTGACAGCTGTCAAATTTACCGTTCTGGATATACTGGCGAAAAACGAAATCCGCCATTTTCGGTTTTTCGCCGATATTTCCCAAACTTATTGATCGATCGTAAATCTGAATCCAGATATCAAATGCAAAAAGTTTCCTCTAAAACTTTCCCCATTTAACCTTTGCTGTAGGTTTTTCAACGTTTTTCCGTAACACATTTTCTTTTTGAGTTATACTAATATTATTAATAGCACTAATAATATCGATTTCTCAAAATGTCCAAATTTTCAGGTTGAGTTAAATAAACTTTTTCTTTGATATGGCCACAAAAGAAAAAATCTAGAGGTGTCAAATCAGGCGAACGTGCTGGCCACCTTACAGGTCCATTCGTTTCTATCAATTGGTCCCCAAATCTGTCATTTAAATAATTTAGACAAATTCGAGCATTATAGGCCGGTGCACCATCTTGTTGAAAGTAGATGTCGGAAAATTCTGCAAGAGGTAAATTGTCCAAAAAATCGGTAACTGTTGTTTGTAGAAAGCTCAAATAATTTTGTGCTGTAATAGACTCATTAAAAACATTGGGCCGAAAATTCTCGTTCTTAAAACACCTAGCCACACATTAACACCAAAGCGTTCTTGGAAAGAACCTTCTCTAAGTAAATGTTGATTTTCATTTGCCCAATATCTTACGGTGTTCCTGTTGAAACATTTCCAGTTTCGTGAAGCGAGACTCATCCGAAAATAATATTAATCTATTAAAGTTATTATTATGGAATTTCCCATAAACCATCGGCAATATTGAACTCGCCGAACAAAGTCATTAACACCCAAGTGTTGGTGAATTTGGTATTTTTAGGGCTTGTACTTATGTTTCTTCAAAATGGTTCCTGACTTTCTCTGTTAACTCCAACTTCACTTTCAATTTGGCGAAATACTTGGATCAGCATTCCAGAACGTTTATTTCAGCTTCTTCACTAATTAATAATGAACTTTCCTTCATTTTCATTTTGGGGAACTGTTTTCAAATATTGTACCAGCCACGGAAAATAGGCATATCAGAGTGCGTAGAGTGTTTAAGCCTGCCTTAAGCCCACAAGTGATAAAAGTTACTTGTGAAAATCCAATCGTTTTTAAAAACCATAGCAACCTCTGTCAAGGCTAATATGATTATTTTAATTTTAGCAAAACTTTGTTTATAGGCAGTTATCACACTAGGTTAAGTTATCATTAACTTAACTTTCATAAATAACTGCAAAATTGAAAATTAGTTACCCTACTTTTATGAAGTTCATCAATCAATTTGCGAAAAACACATTTTTTTTTAAACTCGGAACATTTTCTTTTTTGACCTTTTGTTGGATGAGGACTTGGATAAAGTAAATAACCGTGATTCTTTTTATCCTTGCCTACTCCGTTTTTCGATAAAATACAATTAAGAGGAAATTATGGTACATTTTTAAGTGGCTTTATTTGGAAAGCTATACATTTTAGACATAGTTTATGTTTTAAAAAAATTGTTTAGATGTATTAAAAAAGTTCAAGGAACTTAAAATACACAGGGTGTTCTATTTAGAATAACGAATTCAAGGTCATTTCCGGGGAAACCCAAACGATATTTAATTGTTACAAATGTTCACAATATTCAACCAAATGGCGCCCTGGGTATTAGTTTCATTGTCACCCGGTATATCTTAGTGTCAAATATGCAAAAGTTTCAAACACAAAACAGTATCAAAAGTTATGAACAAATTAAGATATTAACGAAAAACGATATTGGAGTTTTTTTGCAGGAAGTTAATGATAACAAGTTTTTTATGGCAAAAGTAGCACTTATTGTTCGGCTAGCAGGAGCGAAGAGCTGACAAACTTACTCTTAGAAAATGTGAAAGATGAAGGGGCATGTTTTCGATTTGTGATACCATTCACGAAGACAAGAGTATTTTGTAACATCAGGAGACATTGAAGGTTTAGATATGGTGGAAGTTGTCCGAAATTGCATCAAGTTACGCCCTAAACACATTGATCATGGTCGTTTTTTTTGTGTGCTATAAGAACGGTAAATGTACAAAACAGCCGGTGGGGATAAACACTTTTGGAGGTAAAGTATATACGATCTCAATTGAAATCGTTAGAAAAACATTTGGAACAGAAATTCTTTGTAGGGGCGATACCGCCAACTTCGCGCAGTGGTGGCGCCGACTTCATTAGTTATTACCACTAATATTTCTTTTTGAACAAATAAAAATATATTCTAAAATTATGGCTAGTTAGTTTGCGAGACACAAATGTAAAATGATGATCAATAATATCTCAGGATCTCAGAAGAAAGTAAAAATATGTTTTGAATTTTAATGTAATATTAGAAATATTAAGTAATTCCTAATGAATATATATAGGTACTTTTATTAATACTTAAATATTGTATGTCCCGCCAAATATATTTATTTAACAAGTAATACGTTTTTAGCCAATAACCGATAACATATTTTCAAAATATCGTGCAGCCATTCCTTATTAGTTTTTGAAATTAATGGGATTTGTATTACTTTCCTCAAAGGAAAGTATGTAAGTAATCGTGAAAAAATCGCCCTTCGAGATTTTTTCAGATATTCACGTTTCAGGGTTCTTAGACGCCGAAAAAGATATTTTCTCGACTCCGTCGGTGTGTCTGTCTGTCTGCGGCATAGCTAAAGAACTACTTCTTATCTGATTGACTTCAAATTTTGGTCCAAAATTAAGAGTCATATAGAGGTGACCTGGTAATATTTTGGAAAAAATCCAATATAGCGGAACAAAATGGCGGCGTAGTTAAATGTTTAAAAAAATATTGCTGAAAAATTACTTATCCAATTTGCCTAAAATTTTGCAGAAAAATTGTACATGGGGATGAAATAGTAACATTTTGGTACCAATCCAAGATAGCATAACAAAACGGCGCACTGTGGGGCCAGAGAACCTTTAAAATAGTGAATTATTCAAAAATATTAAACTGCAAATATCTTCACAATTTTATTTATTATGGGTAAGTAGGCTATGAAGCATCCCAAAACAATCGAATTATATTGATATCTTGTCATGGAGATGCGCAAACACGTTCAAAAGTTTGACATATTTGTTATTGTTAGCAGTTATTAATTTACCTTATTAAAAATTGCATAATATAACCGGTGAAAATAAGTGTTTCGTGAATTACAAAATATTTTGTGATGAATGAGGTTCAAGCAGGTAAGTTAATAATTATTTTAGGCCATTAGTTCTTTTTTCTGAATTATTACATATTAGTGCAAATGTTTGTAAAAAAATAAATTTTAAGTTATTTGACAAAAAATATTTTAATGTTCTACACACAGATACGTATTTTGTCATACCTGGTTTTCTTCTTTAATCTTATGACTTGTCAAAAAAAAATATAATTTGTGCAACTTTTTGCAACTTGTTGATTAATTGACATTTTTATTTGCCTATTATTTTACCTACAATGTAAGACCAATTTTAGCTCCACACTTTTTTATTGCCAATAACTATTGTATGTTCCTGCAAAGTTGTCAAATTTTGATCAAAATCTTTTAAACAGTGTTGTATGATATAAAATAATGCATAAAAGTCGATAATTTAATAAATAATTATATATCAATTTTGGGTCTTCTCTTTCTTCACTTCTTATTTTTTTTTCTAGACGTACGATCTCATCGAATTCGCAAAATTGATATTTTTGAAAGGGGAAAAGATGTCAATGATATTTTTAATATATGTCCCATATGCCAAAAGAAAAATAAACAAAAAATAAAACAAATATATATATATGGAATAAATATAAAATCAAAATTTATTAATAAGAATAGATTATGGCTGGACAAATACATAATTTTACCATGCTGTCCCGGTAAAGTTGGGAGACCCAAAGAAAACAATTTTAATAATTTAAGTTATTCTGCAAAATTTAAAAGAACCGAATGTTTACGAAAATTTGAAACGAATGAACTTTTGTTTGCGTCTAAAATGGGTTTAAGGGCAGACGGGAAATCACAAGCAGCCAAACAATTACTAACCATTGAACACAAATCCAATCCAATTAGTGAGATAAATCGACTTAGTGATGATAGTACTTTGGCAATGATAGTAGATTCTAGATTGTCCAAAAGACAGTACCAAAATATTCGAGACTCTGCAAAAAATAACAAAACCGATATGTATCCATCTTATAATAATATTAGAGAAGCTAAAAAACGATATTATTTTCCAAATGTTATTTCCACTGAGCATTCAGTAACAGTCGATCTGCAATCCCTCTTAGACCACACTACACGCAGGCTCTTGTCTACTCTTGATCTGGAAAACTATAACATAACTCAGAAAATTGTTTTAATCTCTAAATGGGGAATGGATGGCAGTTCTGGTCAGGCAGAATATAAACAGGCCTTTTCCGATAACAAATTCACCGATTCTAACCTACTTCTTACTTGTGTGGTACCTATTCAGCTTTATACAAAAAACAAAAAAAATCAAAAAGTAATGTTGTGGAACAATCCAACGCCTTCGTCAACCAAACTATGTCGACCACTAAAAATGCAGTTTTTAAAAGAAACGAAGGAAAACAGCATAAATGAGACCAAAGCAGTTCAAGATCAAATAAAGGCATTATTGGAAACCCAATTTACCACCAAGTTCTCAAAAGTGTTATTTATAAAACATAACTTGTATATGACCATGCTGGATATGAAAATGATTAGTTCCATAACTGACACGTCCTCACAAAAATGCTACCTGTGCGGAGCATCTCCGGTTGAGATGAATAACTTGGAAAAAGTTTTACAAAAACCTATAGTCGACGACTATCTACTTTACGGAATATCCTCTCTCCACGCTTGGATAAGGTTTGTGAATTTTATATTTTATTGTAGGTACAGGAGGGTAATCCACCATATTTTGAACATTAAAATTCTCCGTTAATATTGGTGGTATTATTATTTGCAAATCTTTTTTTTAATGGTGCACCCCTGTATATTATTTTATAATAGGTATAATGGTCAAAATATGGTAGGCTATTAGTTGGACCTAGCTAGTACTTTTACTACACCACACACCCTAGATCGCCCAGATACAACAATCACTATTTTGGATAAAATGTCTGACTTTTGATTTTTTTTTTAGATCTTTTGAGTTTCTTTTAAAACTGAGTTATCGACTACCACTAGAAAAATGGCAAGCCCGTGGTGATGAAGCCAAGGAAGTAACTAAAATTCAAAAGCGTCGAATTCAAGATGAATTTAAATCTCAAATTGGAATAATCGTAGATCAACCGAAACAAGGGGCTGGAACATCCAATGACGGCAATAGCGCTAGAGCTTTTTTCCAAAACCACTTGATATCTTCACGCATAACTGGGGTCGATAAAGACTTAATATATAGATTTTATATTATCCTCCAGGTAATCGCTAGTGGGTTATACATTAAATTAGAGGTATTTAAAGCCTACACTTTGGATACTGCTAAGCTTTTTCTCTCCCTATACCCTTGGTATCGAATGCCTGTGAGCGTACACAAAATTCTGTTACATGGCCATGAAATTATAAACGCTTTACCAGTGCCCATTGGCCAATTTTCCGAGGAGGCCCAAGAAGCCCGCAACAAAGAATATCGGAGGTACAGGGAACATAACTCTAGGAAATGTAACAGGATTTCCACAAATATGGATGTTTATAATAATTTGTGTGTTTCATCGGATCCAGTTATAACGAGTTTGCGAAGAAAACCCACAACACCAAAAAAAAGTTTTGCTCCTGAAGCGCTGAGCCTCTTGGAAGCATCTTGTCCAAATGCGTCATTGGATTCTTCAAGTGACAGTGATTCTGAATAAATGTGTTAGAGTTATTTTTTTTTCAGTCTCACCATACAAATTTATTTCTCATAACCCTGTACTTTACATCTGTAATATTTTTTACACTTCTAGACTTTCCAGGGTATGCCGAGATTAAGTTTTTTTTGTTTAAAGTTAAAAATAAAACAGTTTTTCTTATTGTGTCATTATTTTCGCACACGGTGTATGACACCGTTGTACAAATTCTAAACTAGCTTCAAATATGTTTTACAAAATGCTAAACTAAGGTTTTTTAAGCGTTTCATCACAAAAAAAATGCATAAAGCCTAACTTAACACTTTTTCCACATTTCAAGAGGTTTCTGGCCCACAGTGCGGCGCCCTCATAAAATATTCAAATCAATCAATCAAATCTTCCAACTTATTTTGAAGCTGTTCCCTCTATCGGAAGTGACTGAAATTTGGTATACATACATAAACCAGATGACAATACAACAATATGTTGTCCAATCATGAATATCTTATACAGGGTGCTTACAAAATATTGCTAATAAGTTCAAAAAAGTTTCCGTTTTAGGAATTTGGTATATATAAGTACATAAACTTGATGACGATACAATATTATAGTGTTGAATATCTTGTCTTGTATAGTGTACACCTATATAAACAAGTGACAATGCAATATTATGGTAGCAAGTCTAAATATTGCTGGAAACTACAAAATAAAATATATGTGAAAATATTTAAATATTACAAAAACACAGAACTTTTAAAAGTTTTGTGTTTGTGTAATTTGATTAACCCGAACAATACAAATATTAAAATAAATTTAAATTAGGAAATATAAACAATATTTAAAAAATGTTATACTGGATTATCCTAGCCGTGGTTTTATTTAAATAGGGGTGGTAAGTGAATTAATATAAGTATGTATGTATGTATATATAATATATATATATATATATATATATATATATATATATATATATATATATATATATATATATATAAATTAGATCGATAAAGTTATTTTGTATATATATATATATATATATATATATATATATATATATATATATACAGGTTTATTCACGGTGAGTGTCCAATTAGAAGTATCTGGAGAATCAAAACAATCAAAACATTTTTGTGATGTCTTAAAAATTTTAAACAATTTTGTATGGTATTTCCTATACCTAAATTCAAGTGACTTTGAGAAAATGGCACCTGAAAATTGACATGTTTTACTGTTTAAAGCTCTGTAACTCCAAAACGCTTCAACTTCCATTCCATCCATTTTCTTGCAAATTAAGTCGTTTAGGAGCTATAGAGCTTTAAAACGTCAAAAATATCAATTTTCATCCTCCATTTTCTCGAAATTTGAATTTAGGCATAGGAAACATCAAAAAAAAATTTAGAATTTTCAGGCCAATATAAAATTACAATAATATACAGGGCCTTCCATTTAGAAAACGGATGTTGATATCGGTTTTAGTTAGAAGCGGCAGTACCGCATAATTTAAAATATTTTAAAAATAGAGTTTATGTTTACCTATGACCAGAGCCATGAATAATCCTGTATCAAAAAGTGAACAATCCTGTATCAAAAAGTAAATATATGGGTCGTATATGAGTATACATACTTATTTTTATCAAGAAAAGTGACACATATTAAGAATAATATAACGTTTATAAACTTATTACCAATTTAGTTACGAGGAAAGTTCTGGGTAAAGCCACTTTTGTATATTGCAAAAGGATAAGAAATAATGTTTAAAAAACAATTCGTGGTATTAAAATAAATAATATTATGTACATATCTCTAGTTTACTGAAGAACGTTTAACGGACATTGAGGGTACATTGACTATTTTACATATATAACTACTAGCGGGTACCCGCGACTTCGCGAATGTCGACAAAGAAAGGGGTAGAAAAAGGTACTTAAATCGTCTTATTTAAGTACCACTTAAGATCTGTTTTTATGTAATACCCTGTATACATTAAAAAATGTAAGAAATAAAATAAAATACACTTTTTTTTTTGAAAAACTAACCGTTTTGTAAATAATAAGAAATATAATATTGCAGGGACCGGGCGGTTTTACTCCTTGAAATTTGAGGTTCGTAAAATCCCCTTTTAACAAATCTTTACATCATACATTCAACCTCTGTGCGAAAATTCAGCTTTTTACGTCAAGAGGTTTGAGTGGGATTGTGATTAATCAATGGCCCAATATTAAACCACCGTGTATAATTTTTTAAAAAATCTTATAATATGTAAAGTATGAAAATAAAAAATACCTTAAATCCTAAGCGTTTTTTTTTTAATAGAAAATAATTTAATACTTAAGGGGTGGTTTCATCCCCTTTCAAGTCTTTTTAAAAATCATACCTTATCGAACCTCTACGTTCTGTAGTCAAACCGTATACAAAAATGACCTTATTCAAGCGTTTTTTTTTTTTAAACTAATCGTTTTGTAAATAAAAAAAATTTTAATATTTAAGGGACGGTTTCACCCCCTTGAAATTTAAGTTTCGAAAAACCCCGTCTTGCCAAACCTTTACGCCGTAAAATTAACCTCTGTATCAAAATTCAGCATTTTATGTCAAGAGTGACCCGATTTTTTAAACACCCTGTATTCATTTTTTAAATATCTTTAAATGTGTAAAAACAAAAACAAAGAACACCAAAATCTAACCGTTTTTTAAATAAAATATATTGTATTATTTAAGGGGTGGTTTCATCACCTTGTAACTTAAGTTTTGAAAAATTCCTTCTTTCCGAACCTCCACCCCTTGCAGTCGATCCGTGTACTAAAATTCCGTTTTTCCGACAAGCGTTTGAGCAAGATCGTGATTAATCAGCGGCCCGATTTGTTAAAACACCCTGTGTAACAGTTTCGAAGTTTTAAAATAAAATAAATAAACAAAATAAGATCTGATAAGATAGAAAAACTAACCATTTTTTAGATACAAAATATTGTGATATTTAAGGGGGCGGTTTCACCCTCTTGGAATTTGAGTTCCGAAAAATATCTTCTTATAGAATTTCTACATCGGGAAATCAGTCTGTGTGCCAAAATTCAGCTTCCTATGTAAAGCGGTTTGAGCAGGAGCTTGTTTAATCAGTGAGTCAATTAAGGATTTTATATATTAGTTTAGATATATAATAAAAACAATAACATTAAACCAAAGTTAATTTTTGACAATATTTTAAATCTACGCCTGGAGCCTGCAAATGGCATTTCTTAATCAATACCGAATAAACAACTTGGAATTTAAGAATACAAAAATCTACGCGCCCATGAAAATATCGTCTTAAATTTTATGATTTATCGCCCATACCGCAGAAAATAAATGCATCCTAGAAATTTGGAACCAATGAAAACCTGTCATTGACCAATTGAATGCGTCGGGTTGAATAATTCGCTGACAGGCACACATCAAGTCCACGTTGACCCGAGGAGGGCGAATATGAGGAGCTGTCAATAAAAATAATGCTGTTATATAAATTGATCGTACCCCGAATTTTGAGCAATTTCAATTGACTTCCTATAAACTTTATGCCTAAGACTATTGCTTTGTTTTTGAAATTATCCAATCCAGAACAATATAACCGCCACTGCTTTACAAGGTATTCTACATCACTATTAGCTAACACCGGAATAGATATTTTGACCGTAAAGAGGCACGGGGGTGGTGCTTAAATACAGTTGCAGAAGGATACATTGAGGCTTCGGAAGAAAACAAAAACAAGGCTGCTTTAAAATAAAGCAACTAATATCCAAAAACATGAACATATTTAATGCAAGTTCATCGCAAATTAAGTCAAGTTCATCAAGTAAATCTGGTATTACTTTAAATACTGCAATAGTTGTGTAATTAATATTTACAATAAATAGTATGTAATGATGTTTTTTTAACAAACATAAATAAATAAATAAATAAAATACAGTAAAAATTTGTAAAAATCTTTCTTTTTGAAAGATTTTAGCAGAAATACTTTGTCAACAAATCTTCTTAACATTTTGTTTTACGAATTACGTTATAGTGCTTTTTGATTTTTTTTTTTTAAGAAAAATATATGAATAATTAAGATATATCAGATAAAGTTCTGGCAAGTATGTGTCTGTAAATATAAAGACAATGGTAATGGTTTACAACCAAATATTTAAACCATTTTATAACCTTCATAGATAAAATAATAGGGCTTCTCATAATAACACACTGAAAAGCATTATGTAGACAATTTTATCACTTCAGTATAAATATTTACTCTTGCCAAGTGCATCCGTTTGAGTATTTTATAATATCCGGTTACGATCTATTTCGAAACGTACATAACATGTACGTGAGATAATGGATTACTGTCACAATTCTTTTTCATCTCTAAAGTTAATGACGAAGGTATCAGTAGGTTGTTAAACCTACTGTTAGTAATTTTTTGTAAATCTCCTGAACTTGTGCTTAGGGTGTTTGGTTAAGGACAGCTGTATCTTGAAAATTAAATACAGTAATATTTCAGCGCAGTCACCGTTTATATTTCAGAAACAAAGTTATACAAGCAAGGAATTTGAAAATTAGTCTGATTCCAAAAGAATTTGGTTTGCAAAAAAAATACTCATTCCATGTATTACAGTTTTTCATATAAGTTTTTTTATATTATGAACTTAATTGTGACTTGTCTCAAAAACGGAGAGTTGGCAGTTCAAATTTGTAGAAACTTAATTTTGATGTAAGAAATCTTGTACCAAAAACTTGGCTAACATTCTTGAATTGCCAAATATTAAAAGTAATAAGATGGTATTTTTAATGCCAAAAAAATACTTTGTTAGTTGCCCATTTACAGGGCCGTATCTTGTAAACAAGAGGTTTCCGGACTCTGACCTATAATCAGCTCTTCGATTATATTCTTGATAAAGTAGGTGAGCTGACCGTCAATTTAAGCTTTAAGATAATTACGGCTGAACATCACACAATCCGTAGATCGTGTGATAACCCAAACCCGGGGAGAAAGGTGTCTGGCAAATGGTTAAATTTGTATAAAGTGTCTAAAATAAAACCCCATATTCCCTTTCTGGAGAACCATAAAATATTAAAGACAAATATTTCTTTGTTTCTATTGAAGTTTCGTTCTAACATATTAGATTCGTACCAATATATTGCCAATTTCTTTCTACTTATGCTATATTTGATTTTCGGGCATAATTTAAAATATATTGAAAAAATGGTTTTTACAATAATTTTTAAAATTTTATTGAACCGCCATTTTTATCTCTCCGCAGCCAAAAAAACAACGATGAAGATATTAAATAATGATGCAAATGTGCTGGTGCTTCTAGTAGATAAAGGCAATGCTACAATCGTCATGGACAGAACGGAATACTTAGAAAAAATAACCCAACTTTGGAACAACAAGTAAAATAGAAAGACGCATCACCAGTCTGATTAACGCATCCAGCCTACCACCAGCTAAGAAGAAATCATTGAAACCAAGCATCTTCAAGACTCCCAGGTTCTGCGGTCTTCCCAAGATACACAAGAACAATGTACCACTTCGACCGATCGTCAGTGCAATAGACTCGCCCACATACAAACTAGAACAAAATACAAGAGTTCTAACCACACTACACCACAATTTAGCATCATCAGCAGATGATATAAACTAAAGTAACTTATCCTAACCGAGACTATTTATAGGTAAATGTGGTCACACTTGGTTGCACCCGACTGCACCGTTGTCAAGTAAGCAATTATTAATTATTGTAAGGACGTAGCCGATGCACGCATCGGACAAGTGGCCCTTCTGAAACGTACACTACAGAATGCTAAACATTCCAAATGGTACGAATTCGCATGCAAGGTCAAATAGATAAAGTAAAAAGTAAAATAGCCCTAAGAGGCATGTCGAATAGAAATAAGGAAAAAAAAAAGAACACACAATAGTTCGTCAAAAAAGCAACACAATACATAAATAATTAAAATACAAGTTAATAAAAATACATACAAAGTATACATAGATATAAAACAATCATAAAAGCAAAACCGCCTTTTAAGCTGTAAAGTGCTTAAACTGAAAATGTCATAATCAGGGAAGTGACGATTGTAATTGCGTACCAGTCGATCGACAAATGCGCTAAGCCCATAATTTGTACGATGGTATCCTTCAAAAAAGAGTTGAGATTGCCTTGTTCTCCTAATAGGAACCAGAAATGCGACCGACTCAAGCAACATCGGACAGTCAATATCTCCACTGAGCAGTTTGTGAAGAAAAACTAGAAGTGCCTTCTTTCTTCGAAACTCAAGTGTTTGAAGGCCACACAGAAGAGCCCTGGTATTATATGATAAACCCTGGTACGGAAAATTAAACTTATACAAAAGGTATTTGGCAAATCTATTTTGGACTTTTTCGATTTTATCGATATGGCACTGAAGCACTGATACGATGGACTCCAAACAAAGTCCAACAATACTCCAGAACGCTGCGAACAAGTGAGTTATAAAGACATCCAATTGCTTTAGTATCTGTGACATGTTTTGTTTGCCGCTTTATAAAGCCCAACAGCCTGAAACCCTTCAGCACAATACTATCAATGTGCAGACCAAAAGTTAAATTCTCATCAAAAATAACGCCCAGGTCTGTAAAGGAACTAACAACTTCAAGACTCACGTTATCTATGAAGTAGGAGGAGAGTATGGGTTTAATGCGTTTATGAAAACGGAGCACTTTACATTTAGAGACATTAAGAAGAAGATGGTTAATGTTGCACCATTTGATAAGCTTTTCCAAGTCCGATTGCAGTGGATTAGATTCAGAGGAAACTGGTGAAAAGAATTTTAAATCGTCTGCGTATAAGAGACACTTAGACACTTTAAAGCATGATACTATATCATTTATAAATAGTAGAAAGAGAATTGGACCAATATGAGAGCCCTGTGGGACACCAGATGTCACAACAACCTCTCTAGAAATTGAACCACATACGCTAACTCGCTGACGACGATTGAATAAGTACGATTCTATCCATTGCAGGTAGGTTCCAGAAAAACCAATTCGCTGCAATTTGAATAACAGAAGCTGATGGCAAACCCTGTCAAAAGCCTTCGATATGTCAGTATATATAACATCGATCTGTTGACCAGCCTCAACCGAGGTTGTTAAGTAATTCTGGAAAATTGCAAGATTTGTAGTTGTTGAGCGACCACTAAAAAAACCATGTTGCATACTAGTGATGTAGTGCTTCAGAGACTCAAAGATATGATCCGTGATAATTGCCTCAAACAGCTTCGGTATATGCGAAAGCAAGGAAATACCTCTGTAGTTTTTAATATCGCTCTTATCCCCAGATTTAAAGATCGGCATGAGAGTGGAAAACTTCCAAATTTCGGGAAAGGAACCCAGATTAAAAGATTTCTGAAAAATTTTACAAAGGGACCGAGACAACGACTCGCAGCAACGTTCCAATAAAATAGTGAGAACTCCATCTGGACCAGCCTTTTTAGAAAGATCAAGGGTTTTTATTTTATTGCAGATTTCCGCCTCTGTAATACAATAGGTTGATAGTAATTTTCCCGAACAGCTTATAGGGCCAATCTTGCTAAAATCTAAACTACGGTGACGTGAATAGCAAGACTCAAAGTGAGTGGCGAAGGCATTAGCGATGTTATTCGAACCGGTAATTTCCTCTCCGTCATAATTCATGACACTGGGCAGCCCAGAATCTCTTCTCAAATTACGTACGAAAAGCAATAGAAAGGACTATAGGGAATAGGCCCTCTGTCTATATTTAGTGCTTTCTTACCACATTTAACTATTTCTATACTCTCAAATGTATCCAATAATCTATTATTAGATAATTTTTAATTAACTTAAGATTATTTATTCCTATTTGGTGATTGTTTTCCAAACCATGTTGGGCAACGCTTGACTTTTCTGTTCTTCTGTATCTTAGATGTGCCATGTGTTCTTTAAAACAAATGTGAGCGTTTAGTTTGCCCAACATATTTTAGATCGCAGTCATTACAGCTAATTTCATAAATGCCACTCCTCTTTTCAAATCGACTTTCTCTTTTTAGGGTTTCCAAGGAGATTTTTCAAACTGTTCTCCGTTTTGTAGGCTACTCTAAAACCTACGATTTTAAATATTTTTTCTAGGCTTCTCTTATATCTGGGATCATATGAGATTACTATGAACTTATTGGAAGTCTCAGGTACTTGAAGAGTAGTGGCATCTTTTAACATTTTCTTATGCTTATGTCTATTTACTAATTCATGTACAAAATTAACATTATTATTCATTACTTATATCAAATTCAAATTTGTCGTTATTTCTATTAACTAACATGTCGAGAAAATGTAATTGCCTATTGTTCTCCTTTTCGTACGTAACATTAATGGAAGGACATTTATTGTTTAATGTTTCTAAGAAAGTGTCCAAATTTTCTGTTTTAGTATCAAAAATAGCAAATATATCGTCTACGTATCTATACCACAACTTGGTTAGCGAAACGCGCGTCCAGGACCTAACAAGTTGTGGTTAGATTTCTTGTATTTTGATTTATATTCCACCACAAGTGCTAGGGCACATACAAACAAGATAAATGTCTTTCAAATTTTCTTAATCCATTTACTGGAAAAACAGATTCTTTTATAAAAAACTCTGCACATTTCATGAAAAATTTTAAGACAATCCAAATGGATCTCAAAGATATTTTGGTCAGTTTCCATGTAGAATAACTATACACGAATGTTTCTGTCAACGCCTCAATTTCCATTATATCAGACATGCTGGATCATAATCATCTTGATAAGGAATTAATAGATCTAGTTGAAGCTTGTCTTACATTTACTTATTTCGTTTTTCAAGGGAGTTTTTATGAACAAACTTTTTGTGAACACCTGTGGTAGCGAATATCTTTATGAAAGCCTTTGAGTCCTAACACTGGAACCTGTGGTGGAAGATAGAACAACATACAAGCGTTCTAACCACACTACACTACAACTTGTTACGTTCTGGACGCGCGTTTCGCTAACCAAGTTAGCTTCATCAGCAGATGATATAAACTGTTTATATCATCTGCTGATGATGCTAACTTGGTTAGCGAAACGCGCGTCCAGAACGTAACAACGTAAGAACTCTTGTATTTTGAAAGCCTTTGAGGGTATTACTCTAGCATCCGTTCCAGTTAAACCAAAACACTGGTTCAGGATATGTAGAATGATACTTTTGTTGTTTGGCCTCATGAACAGGATAATCTTCTCATATTTCTGGACTACCTTAATCAACAACATCAAAATATCAAGATAACAATTTAAATTAAATCTAATTGAACGATTCCCTTTTTAGATTTATGCGTGTTCAAAGGAAGGAAAATGGTACATTAGGACATTCTGTGTATAGAAAACCGACTCATACAACTAGATACTTATATGCAAATTCCCACCAGCATCCAATAAAAAAAGACATCAGGTATTAACTTACTAGCATTTAGAGCAATTTCGATTTCTGATCAAGAATCAATACACATAAGAAGATTGGACAATGCTTGTGATCCCCAGAAGATACTGTACCTTTTCAACTAGAAGGAGAATACAAAATTCCTTGCTCCTGTGGAGAAGTGTACGTAGAAAAAACAGGACGCTCAATATCAACTGGACTTAAGGAACATGAACGATGTGTTAAAAAGAAGCTAATTGTCCAATCTGCTGTAGCTGAACACCAGCTTACATATCATACATATCATTCAGTACTCAGATCTCGTGGAGTAAAGATCCCTGAAGATGCCTCGTGCAATCGAAGGCGAAACGTCGGCTAGTAATTCCAATTTGACACGGTCTAATCCCAAGAACCATGATTTCTTAAACGGCATATCACTGGCCATATTATAAATGTAAAGGAAAACAAGGTTCTAGCATCGGTTTCAGGATTTTATAAACGAAAAATTAGAGAATCTATTGAAATGTTTAAACATACAACAAATTTCAATAGAGATACGGGTTACGGTCTACATCACACATGGAAACCGATCTTAACACAGCGTCACGGTTCGGCAAGCGCAAGTCCGGCATAAAAACCCGTTTGAATCTCTCCGAGATCATGCAGTATTCAGATCTCGTGGAGTATATATCCCTGAAGATACCTCGTGCAATCGAAGGCAAAATGTCGGATTATAATTCCAGTTTGACAGGGTCTAAACCCAAGAACAACAAATTTCAATAGAGATACGGGTTACGGCCTACATCACACGTGGAAACCGATCTTAACACAGCGTCACCGTTCGGCAAGCGCAAGTCGGGCGTAAAAACCCGTTTGAATATCTCCGAGATCATTCAGTATTCAGATCTCGTGAAGTATATATCCCTGAAGATACCTCGAGCAATCGAAGGTGGAAACGTCGGATAATAATTCCAGTTTGACAGAGTCTAAACACAAGAACAATGATTTCTTAAAGTTTAAAACTACTTTAATTGTGTTAATTTGAAAATAGATAAAAAATTGGAAGAAAGGGCTAATAAAATATAGATACAGGGTGCCCCACACTCAGTGGCCTATTAGAAATATCTGGAAAATCAATAAATAGATTACTTTGAGAATTTGGCTCTGGCCATAGATGAACACAAATTCTTTTTTTTTAATAATTTAAATTTAAAAATTGTGCGGTGTTGCCGCTTCCACGTTACGCTAGCGCCACCATTCCTTTTTTAAATGGAATGCCATGTATATTATTACATTTTTGTATTGTCCTAAACATTCTAAACACTTTTTGTGTTATGTTTTCTATAGCTAAATTCAATTATCCTTGAGAAAATCCTTTTTTGAAGCTCTGTAACACCCAACGAAATGGATTGCACTTTCTTATCTTAGTTTTTAGTTATCTATCTCCTGAATTTTTTTTTGTGAGGAAATGTCAAAATTTGGCTTCCTGTCAAACTAGAAATTGGCGTGGTGAAATAGATAATCGAAAATTGGTATGGGAAAGTGAAATCCATTTTGTTGCAAGAGCTTCAAAGGGTCAAACATGTCAATTTTCAAGCGTCATTTTCTCGAGAACAATTGAATTTAGGCATAGAAAACATCATACAAAAAGTGTTTAAAATGTTCAGGACAATACAAAAATGTGATAATATACATGGCATTCCATTTGGAAAACGAATGTTGCAACCTGTATAAGGTGGAAGCGGCAATACCGCACAATTTAAAATATTTTAAAAAGATAGTTTTTGATCACCTATGGCCAGAGCCAAATTTTTAAAATAAACTATTTATTGCTTTTTCAAATACTTCTAATAGACCACTGAGTTTGGGATGCCCTGTATGTTGTTGAACCTGAATAAATAAAAGCAAAAAAAAACTTTAAAACAAACAAAGAAATATTTGTCTTTAAATTTTTATTTATCTTTTATAGTTTTCCATATGAGGGAATAGGGCATCCTATTGTCGTATAATGAAAGTTTAACTCTTTTCCAGGCAGCTTTCTCTCCTGGTTTGGGCTGTCAGACCTGCGCGGGAATTTGCTACATCACACAATCTACAGATTATTTTTCAGCTGTAATCACTGTAAGAGCAAAATTTTCAATCAGCTCACCTACTATAAGGAATCTGTAATCAAAGCTGGATTATCATTTTAAAACATCCTGTATAATACGCATACTCTTCCAGAATTTGCAATAATAAAAAATCATTCCGTATTGTAAATACCGATTAGCGGCAACCACCACTTACGTTAAGAGCTTTGTCAAGTGAATCATTATCCTTCGGTCAGGGAAATTAATAATTTGCACTACGTAGTACCACCAAACAGTACTTACCCATCTTTCACGAGAGCGACGCTTCCGGGCATGTGAGGGTCATCGGGGTCGGGAGAAACGGTTACTTCCATTAGTTTGACGTATTTCCACGCCGAGTCCGGGTTTATGCGTGCCCGTAACTGCAGTTTTGTACCTGTCGAGAAGATTTTCAAATTAAATAGGAAAATTAAAAATCAGTGAGTAATATAAAACAATTTTAAACTAATTTAAACAGGAAAAAACGCTAAACAATCGTAAACATAAACTAAAAAATTGGACTTTGGACTCCAATACAACTTATGAATGTATATATGTTTGGTAGTAACTGTATGCTTTACTAATTTTAAAACGAATCATGAAAACGGATTTGCTAACCCATATGGAAACAATATTTTTAAGAAAACTAATAGCTGTTCAGAAACATTACTAAACATATTTTTATTCGTAAATAAATTAATAAAAACATTACAAAAAGCAGAAAAATTAGAAAGCCGAATAATTTTTTTTTAATTATAGCTCACTTGAACTAACCAAAGTTTACGTTTTTAGATCATCCGGAAATAAGAAAATTCTTTTTTGCCAATATCTACGAAATAAAGAAATTATGTAAATAAAAAAATATGGCGAGGATATCGTGAACTAAAATGGTTCTAATGGTTTTTTCCTAAATATGATAGTTTTAGAAGGGTGTATGAAGTATGCGATGAAATTAAGTACCATATGCGAAACTGGCCACTGGAATATATAATAACTCTGAATTACCACTTCGAAAACATCATCATAAACATTGGAACGTGGAATGTACAAGAAGTAGTAATGAAGGCTGGAAAACTGAAAATTACAGAAAAAAGAATGACAAAACATAACTTCACCATACTAGACGTCTGTGAGAACAACTGGAAAAGTAAAGGTCATTTTAAAAGCTCATCAGGAAGCATTATATATTTTTCAGAGTCAGAAAATGGGATTAAGAATGGAGTAGCTATAATTGTTCCTCCAGTTTACGAGAGATTGCAATAAATGATAGAGTCATCCACTTAACAATGCCTTATGTCCTAAACATAATCTAGATGCATGCGTCAATCAGTAGACCAACAAGATTGGGAGGCCAATATTGAGTCAATATCCGAGGAAGATTATTGGAGGTTTTGGTACTGGTGATAGAAATGAAAGTGGTGAACGTCTTCTGGATTTTTGTATGCAAAATCGACTAGTTAAACACTTTATTCCAACAACAAATGCAGGAAGTATACCTGAAAGTCACCAGGCCTGCAGCACACTGTGGAAGCGATCACCAATTACTAGTAATAATTCTTAGTAAGAGTTTCAAGTATTCTCGAAAAGCGACCTTGAGACCAATAATCCTGAATGAATCCTCAACTGTAAAGCTTTAAACAGAATATTGTCAAAGCTTTGTATCCTATCATGAGTAACAATGATGATACTATTGAATCTTCTTGGCTAATAATAGGACAAACAATTTAGTTAACCGCTCAAAACTGTCAGTCTTCACGAGAAAACACTAGCAAAATTTGGATAAAGGCAGCATCTGATCAAGACCATTATACCAGTCTCTCCAAGGACATTAAACGCTTATGTTGAAAAGATAAATAAAACTATATAACTGGTATATGTGAAGGCAAATTGAAACTTATGGAAACCGAAACTCGAGAATGCAAAACCAAAACTGGGCAGTTCGGGAGATATTTTAAATGAATTACCATCAAAATACGACAGTTCTAACCATACTACACCACAACTTGTTACGTTCTGGAAGCGCGTTTCGCTAACCAAATCAACCGAAATTACCGAACGATTTCAATAATTTGCCATGCAAGTAAAATCATCTTACATATAATCCAGTCTCATCCCAGCTCTTTTCTAGAATGCCAAATTCCTTAAGAACAAGCTGCTTTTATGAAAGGGAAGGGTACTAGAGCAGATCCTAATCCTAAATCCAAGTTTTAAGATCATCTGCTTTTTAGACTTCCAGAAGGCTTTTGATCGCATTAGTTGACTACATTTATGAAATATACTGTTAGGAGTAGAAATACCTAAACATCTTGTTCTCCTTTTCAAGGTCTTTATGGGGCGAATCTATCGAAGCTTAAAATAGACTAGATAGTCTACAATCCAAATCTTTCAAAATCAAAAGCGGGATTCGCCAAAAATACATCTAGTCACCGATCTTTTTATCATGTATGACGAACATATAATGAGACTAGTACTTGAGATATAGAAGGGAGAAATTAGTTAACTAGGGTGTGCTGGTGATAGAAATGAAAGTGGTGAACGTCTTCGGGATTTTTGTATGCAACATCGATTAGTTAAACACGTTATTCCAACAACACATGCAGGAGATACCTGAAAGTCACCAGGCCTGCAGCAGACTGTGGAAGCGATCACCAATTACTAGTAATAATTCTTAGTAAGAGTTTCAAGTATTCTCGAAAAGCGACCTTGAGATCAATAATTCTGAATGAATCCTCAACTGTAAAGCTTTAAACGCAAAGCTTTGTATCCTACTATGAGTAACAATGATGATACTGTTGAATCTTCTTGGCTAATAATAAGACAAACAATTTAGTTACCCGCTCAAAACTGTCAGTCTCCACGAGAAAATACTAGCAAAATTTGGATAAAGGCAGCATCTGATCAAGACCATTATACCAGTCTCTCCAAGGACATTAAACGCTTATGTTGGAAAGATAAATAAAACTATATAACTGGTATATGTGAAGGCCAATTGAAACTTATGGAAACCGAAACTCGAGAATGCAAAACAAAAACTGAGCAGTTCAGGAGATATTTTAAATGATTTTGAAGAAATTCTGGACATATGGATATACCCCATGTGGTCGACGATTTCTGTCAAATAGATCCTATGAGCCACAAAAATACAACAGTTCTAACCACACTACACCACAACTTGTTACGTTTTGGACGCGCGTTTCGCTAACCAAGTCAACCGAAATTACCGAACGATTTCAATAATTTGCCATGCAAGTAAAATCATCTTACATATAATCCAGTCTCATCCCAGCTCTTTTCTAGAATGCCAAATTCCTTAAGAACAAGCTGGTTTTATGAAAGGTAAGGATACTAGAGCAGATCCTAATCCTAAATCCAAGTTTTAAGATCATCTGCTTTTTAGACTTCCAGAAGGCTTTTGATCGCATTAGTTGACCATATTTATGAAACATACTGTTAGAAGTAGAAATACCTAAACATCTTGTTCTCCTTTTCAAGGTCTTTATGGGGTGAATCTATCAAAGATTAGAATAGACTAGATAGTCTACAATCCAAATCTTTCAAAATCAAAAGCGGGATTCTCCAAAAATACATCTAGTCACCGATCTTTTTATCATGTATGGCGAACAAATAATGAGAATAGTACTTGAGATATAGAAGGGAGAAATTAGTTAACTAGGGTACTGGATAACCTCGAACGAGTGAGTGAATTCTTGTATCTGGGATCGTATATTAGTAGCAAGGACATTGGAAAACGAGAATTAATAAGGATGGCAAAGAGAGCTATGACCAGGTTGACAGAAACATGGAAAAATAGATCCATTTCCAAAAAAGTAAAACATTCACATATCAGTAAATTCTATATAAGAAGATGGAATATATATTCCATCTTCTTATATAGAGCCGAGGCATAGATACTTCGAGCAAAATTCGTTACGAGAAAAGTTCCAGGTAAAGACCACAGCAATGTTATGCCTAAAAATCGAAGAAATTGTCCATATTTCTCAAATAGACCTATTTTTAATAACAAACATAGAAAAAGACTCCAAGTCTCGGTCCCAGTAAATTATAATTTTACATTTTACAATAAACATGACACAGACAAATAGAATAAAACACACTAAAGTACAACAAAACAAAAAACTACTCATACATATTTGATTGACACTAAAAAAAAATGTCAATCATATATGTATAAATAATTGTTTGTTTTGTTGTACTTTAGTGTGTTTTATTCTATTTACCTGTTGATGCTCGAAAGTGCGAAACACGAGTTACGTTTATTGTAAAATGTAAAATTATAATTTACTGAGACCGAGACTTGGAGTCTTTTTCTGTGTTTGTTAATGTAACCCCTGGCTAGTTTAAAAAGAGTCTCAAAAAATATTTATCTTTAAACTGGCCTCTTTACTGAGTTAGCTAAATATAACGATAAGAAACAGAAAAAAAAATCTCTCGTCCTAAGCAACATATAATTGGACTCTACCCAGTATTTTTCTCGTAATTTCATCACACAGAAACATTTGGAATTACATATAGTTATTTGGTAGTAACAATAGGTACAATAAAAAATAATTTTTCGCAACTGAGATTATCTATTTTGTTCACTCTTTTTTCCTCCCTACGCTACTGTTTTTTTTTTATATATATATATATATATATATATATATATATATATATATATATATAGCCTTTATTTCCAACAGGTAAAAAACCCACTTACAAGAAATTCAATAACAAGATTCAGTGAAAACACAAGAAAAAAAAATACAAAATAACTGTTTTGTGAGATACAATACTTAAATCTAAACCTAAATATGTATTACAGTACCTAAGTTAGTTGATCTAACATTTAATAAAAAATAGATAATTAAGTAAGTAAATTACTGTTAATGGTACAATCCGGATCATGTATTAACAAAAGAGTGTTTGGATCACTCCAGATTTAAAAAGGAATCGATGATGCTACTCAATGAGTCAAAGTGCAAATCGCACGCATGAGACACCGAGTTGAGGACTGAACACATAAAGTATACCGGAGTCCGTCTAAAAATATTTGATCTGGCTGTGCTGAGATAGAACACCGAAGTATGCCGTGCTTCGAGGCGGGGAACGCGAAAATGCAACTCCCAAGAAGAAATGGACAGTCAACTTTATTATGAGTGAGGCCATATATTAGTTTTAAGCTTTGAATTTTTCATCTTGTTCCTAAGGATGATATATTAAATCTCTGCAAAAGCTGACCGTGATCACAACCTCTTGGAGGATAAGCACCATCTGCCCTAAAAGCTAAATACTTTAGAAAACGTCGCTGCAAGGCTTCTAAAGCCTGAACATGGCAATTATAAAAAGGGTTCCAAACCACTGCGGCATACTCCAGCTTTGATCTTATGAAAGAGCAATATAATAATATCATTGTTTGTGTCTCAGTAAATTTTTTACAGTTCCGCGTAAGAAATCCTAGTGTTTTGAAAGAAGTTGTAATTAGATAATTTATATGGGGAATGAAGGTAAGTTTAGGGTCAAATTCAATGCCAAGATCTCGAGTACTACTATCCGGTCTGCCAAGCACCGTACCATCTAGAGCATAATTATACATCAATGGGTTATTTCTGCGACTGAAGGTCATTACATAACATTTTGATAAATTTAATACAACTTTATTGCTAAGACACCATTCATATACCAATGATAGATTTTTTTGTAGGTGATCACAATCTGATAGAGCCTGAATTTTAGTAAACAGCTTTAAGTCGTCTGCATATGCCAGTGTATGACATTCAGTTATATCAAGGAGATCATTAATAAAAATGAGAAAAAGCAGGGGCCCCAGATTGGACCCCTGTGGTACACCAAAAGAGACATTATATGATGGTGATCTGAAGTGCTCATATTCGACAAACTGAGAACGTCCTAATAGATATGATTTGAACATTATTAAGAGTTGTTGTGACATACCAAAGTTCTCTAGTTTATGGATCAAGATGTAGAGATCGATTTGATCAAAAGCTTTCTGAAAGTCTGTGTAAATAACGTCTAATTGTTCCTTAGAATCCAGTGACTCTCAGGCAGTCTGGGACAAGGATGCCAGGTTGCTCGTGCAAGAACGTGAATCTAGAAAGTCATGTTGATGGGGAGAGAGAAGCTTTCGAACCCCTGAATATAACTGATCATACAGAATAATTTCAAATTGTTTAGAAAAATTACAGAGTATCGAGATGGGTCTAAAATTTTGTATCAATGTTTTATCACCCTTCTTAAAAATAGGTAGGACTTTTGCTGTTTTCCAAGTATCCGGAAAAATGCCCTTATCAAGTATTAAGTTAAAAACGTGTAGAAGTGGGACAGAAAGGACTCCCGCGCAATCTTTTACTATGAAGCTGGGTATTTCGTCAACACCGGCTGTTAGTTTGTCTTTGAGTTTTTTGCTAGCTAGTATTATATCTTGAGAGGATATTGTGTGAATACCTATTATATCGGAGTTTAACACAGGGGACTTAACATAGTTATTGGGAGAAGAAATAGTATAAACACTTTGGAAATTATTTGCAAATGCAATGCTTTGAGGATCTGTGTATTCGTTGTCACCCTCCTTTAGGGTACCAGGGATGCCGGTATGCCCCTTTTTGCTTCGGATAAAGGACCAAAAGGTGGAAGGATCAGAAATCATGTTCATCTCAGCGTTTCTTATATAATTTTTATACCCATTGCCACTCTGAGCATGAATAAGACGTCTGAGCGAGCAGAGTATCCGATAATGAACCGGCGTTTTATATTTTTTGTATTCTTTATGTGCTTTTTCTTTTTTATATATATTTTCTATTATATCATGCGAAAACCAGGGTGGAAAGCGACGGCGGCGTTGCCGTTTTACCGGAGTACAGACTTGAAAAATTGTATCCATTACTTGGTAAAGTGCTGCACAGTATGTATTGACGTTCTGACTTTCCAGTATTGATGACCAGTCGGCCTCAATAAGCAAGCTATATAAGCGAGGAAAATCCGTCTTTCTGAAGTTGTGCTGTTTAGGACTGTTGTTATTAATAGGAAAATTATTATAGCTTCAAAAGTAATGAAAAGAGAGGGATGGTGTGTGTTTTCTGTAACAAAAGGAACATCACCATATCGTACAACCTCGCAAGATATGTTTATATGTTATGCAATATTAATTTTACTTACCAATTGGCACTGCTTGATCCACCGGTAATTCGTTAGTTCCAGACATATTGTTTATTTTTGCCGCTGGTGCCTCTTTATATAAAGCTACCTCATATTCCAGCCGGCCTGGTGTCTCTTCTACGACACCAGATACTCTTGCTCCATGAGGACTGAAATATTGGAAATATATTTCATTAATTAATTATTAAAGAAGAATTTAAGAAACCTTATTTTTTATTTTAATTTGTTTCCGGAAAATATTGTTATTTTTTTCCTTTTACCACATTTGTAGTTCAAAAACGGCAAGTTTTAATTGTAATAACAACGAAAAAATAGAACTTGAAATGTGTCGTATATTTAAACAATAAGATAAGGATGAGCCAAATTGCGGTTTACATTTAAAAATAATACTTACAAACTTCCTGCAAATCCTGCAGCTTTATTTTCTATGACGGTCGGCTCAGGAGGTTTGCACATGATTATCAATTCTTGATCAGACTGCATCACTACCCCGGGAAATTGAGGAAACCATACTCGAACATGGACAAAACCCTGAAAAAGGAAATACATTTTTACATTAATTATTCTGCCATGAACGGTAAAAATGACAAATGCATTAAGAGGATATTTCTTAACTCTTAACTTTTTTCTGATTTAAGAAATATAATTATTTTGTCCAGAATATCTAAACTACTGGAAAGAATCTAGTACAATCCACGCAGTGGCGGCTCTTCCATAGAGTCATTTGGTCAATGACCACCCAAAAATATTTCGGAAAAAAAATTAACGGCGTTTCGAATGGTCTCGTTGCGTTCCTTAGGCATAATAAAATACGCTATACTAAGCTAGGCTCGCAGTTCGAATTGCCCTGATTGCCTTAAAGCTTGACGAAAGTACCCGAAGATTTCACAGCTACCGAGCGGCAGCTGAACGTGATAGCAAACGGAATACGAAATCGCGATTTGGGTCATCAGCCGGTCTCTTCTCATAATTCGATAGATCGGTCACGGCATCACGTCGGCATGAGGCAGTTCAATTGTTCAGAGGTCGCGCGGTCGATATTCTAACTCGATATTGTTTCGGACGTTTTTAATCGATGAAAATTGATTTATATACTGTTGTTTGTAATATATATTTTTTTATTTTTATGATCCATTTGTGAGTTGGGAATATACAGGAAATAAAATGTTGGTAGTGACTAGTTCAAACAAATAAACAACGAACTTAATTTTGCAAAAATAACCAATTTCAAAGTGGTCTATGTTTGAGTTGTGAATGTAGTGGAAATAAAATGTCGGTAGTGCAAAAAATTAAACAACTAAAGAGTGCTAAGAAACTTAATTTTGAGAAAATAACCGAATTCAAGGTAAGTGGTCGCCCTTTGCCAGAACTTAGTATACGACAAACTAGTAAAGACAAAAATAAAGAGGTTCGTAAAAACTTTCGCAAAAGTATGTACGATTTAGTGGATATATGGTTGTGAAGTCTCTAACTCATTTTACTGTTATGTTTATTTGTTGTTTTCTAAGGACTCGTCGGACTCATTATGGTGCAAAACCGGTGTTAAAGACTTAAAACACTCAAACATGCGTTTTATGCAGATCATCAAAATGTATCCAAATCCGTTATATTTTAAACAAAATTATAGATTGTGTTAAATTTTGTGTGGCATTCGAGCTGGCACTACGTGGCCATGATGAAACGGCTTTGTCTGAAAATCCAGAGGTTTTTCGAGGACTTATAAATTTTGTTGAGGAGTTGGATCCAATTTTTAAAGAGTATATGCAGAATGCAACTGTCTTTAAAAGAACATCTAAATCCATTCAAAATGACCTACTTGACTCTATGCTGGCTGTGGCTCAGCAACAAATTAAGCAAGACATTCAGTCAGCTAAATATATTGCTGTGCAAGCAGACGAAACAATTGACAGTTCCACCAAAACCCAAATAGTTATTATAATACGTTTTATTTTGTCTGACATTGTCCATGAACGATTTGTTAAATTTGTAATTCCTTTAGGGACCACAGTTTCAGACCTTACAAACGTAATTCTTCATGAATTAGAAAATCTAGGCATTAATAATACCCTCGAGAAATTAATTGGGCAAAATTACGACGGGGCGTCCACTATGAGTGGAAAATTAGGAGGCGTACATAAAAAATTAAAGAGCATTATCTTGCCGCTAATTTTATACATTGTTATGCCCACCAATTCAATTTAATATTACAGAAAGCAGCAGGTCAAGATAAAAATGTAAAAGTTTTCTTTGCAAATTTACACGGTTTCTCAACTTTCTTTAGTCGACCTCCAAAGCGCACAGCAGTTCTTGATGAGTTAGTTAAAGTTCGCTTATCTAAAGCTGCTCCCACGAGGTGGTACTTCAATGTACATTGTGTAGAAACTGTGTTTGTTTATCAGGCAGACATTTTATTATGTTTAGAAAAAATAATTGACATGGAAGAAGGTGCCAACACAATTAACCCAGCCTTTGGTTTAAAAGGCTTTTAACAAAATGTAGATTTTTTATTTTGGTTGAACTTCTTCCATCTTATAGTGCCCCATTATGAAATACTTTTTAATAAACTTCAAAAACGTGTTATCGATGTTTTATCAGTAAAAATATATACACTCCTTTAAACGTTCCATGCAAGCAGTTCGCGATAGAATTCTAAACGACCTATCTTCAGAAATGCCTTCAGTTTCATCTAATGCTAGTAAACGGCTAAGTAAAAATGAAGATTCTAAACGACGAGTGGCTTTGGAGGTCTATTTTATAGTGATCAATTTAAAAATTACAACAATAATTTTCCAGATAATATTTTAAATTCAGTTAAAAAAGACATTCCTTGTATAAATTAAAATAAATAAATGAAAAACTAAAAACTGAATTGAAAGTTATTTATGATCGTACTGATTTTCGTGTAAGTTCTGGAGCTATTTCAATGCTTCTTTTTATAATTAAAAACCCAAGTGATACGTTTTCTGAAACCGTCAAAATATTAACTTTATTATGTACTTTGCCAAAGATAACTGTAGAAAGTGAGTGTTGTTTTTCGACCTTAAATAGAATAAAGACTTTTCTACGCATAACCATGGACTAAGATAAACTATCCGCTTTAGCAATCTCAAGTATTGAGAAATCATTTAAAAAAGGAATGTGCAATTTTAACGCAGCATTTTTATAATTCTAAAGAACGAAGAGTAGACCTGAACTTCAAGAAAATTTAAAACTCAATTTAAAGGTAATATATTTATTTTTATTTTAAGTATGCTTATTTTTAAATTTGTTATTGACCTCCCAATATAATTCACCATGAGCCGCCACTGATTTCCAGTATTTTACGTATCAAAAAGTACTAGACGACTGTCAAAATGCTTTTCAAACAAATTTTTCTACTGCCTCTGCACTGGCCTCTGCACTAACGCCAGTTTTGGATAATATAATTAAAGCTAATGATCAGGGGATGATATGTGTAATGATTCTACTTAACTTCTCAAAAGCATTCGCCACATTTGACTATAGACTTTTATGTTTTAAACTAAAATATTACGGCTTGGACAATAATTCAGTAAATCGTATTAATTCATTTTTAGGCAGCCTTTCTTACAAAAGTTTTCTATGAAAATGTATAGTCTAATAGTATACGTATGCATTCTTCAAGAGTCTATTTTACCTGCCTTTTCATTATTAATAGAGGACGGTCGCGCAAAAACTACCCAAATGAGTCATCAAACGTGTAAGTACGTGGGCTAGAAGTAAACAAACACGTCATCCTATTATTGAGGGCATTCTAAAAGTTTAACAAAAAGAAAAAAAGAAGAAGAATAAACATTGAATAGGCATATCCAATTAGAAACCAGCCAAGAGGATAGCCAACTACAAAACAAGAGGAAGTTGAAAAACATGTCAATAAAATGCTTCAAGATGGGATTATCGAAGAGTTAAATAGCTCATAATCAGCACCGGTAGTTCTTGTTACAAAGAAAGATTGTATAAGATTTTTTGTGAACTACCGTAGACTTGATGACGTCACCTCCATGAATTTAAAAAGTGGATGTTGGCAAGTAGCTATTTATAAAGAAGATAAGGCGTAATCTGCTGTCACCACAGGTAGAGGTGTGTAACAGTTTAAAGTAAAGTTCTTTGGCATGTGCAGTGCCCGGCCACTTTTGAGAGACCTAATCTTTGCAGTATGTCTTAATAGGACTTCTTTAGAACAACTGGTGTACCTAGACTAGACCTAGACCTAGACGTTGTGATGGTAATGAGACAATCATTTGCAGATCACCTTAAATTCTATCGTCGAACATACTATAACTGAACCCTATAGTACTGAACGAAGACAGGCAACGAAATCGTCTGTTGATTTTGGGAAACGCGAACACTTAGCGGATAGCAGTCTTGTTGTGTTTTACCAGAACGTCAGGGGACTACGTACCAAAACTGATAAGATTTATAGTAGTGTGATGTCTTGCGACTATGATTTAATATTTATATTTCTAGCAACGAAATATTTAATAACAAATATGTGGTTTTTCGAAAGGATAGGAATTATGAAGAGCTGGGTTGTCATCGCGGCGGTGGCGTGTCGATTGCGGTTTCTTGTTTTTTCAGATATCTGTAATTGCTACTCCTGCTCATGTTGAATTTTATGATATTTGGCTTCGTGTGCGAGCAAGCGGTACCAGTTTGGTTTTTGAATGTGTATATTTTCCACCTAATTCAAACCAGGAGTGTTATCAGACTTTCTGAAATACATGTGAGTCGCTGAGAAATAGATTTAACTGCCAAACATTTTTTGTTTTCGGTGATTTTAACCTTACTTCGGTGGATTGGATTTATGAGGACGATACCCTGGTTCCAGAATCTTTACCATCCTTGGCTTCCGAAACTCTTATTCTGTCTATGAGTTTTCTCGAATTACAACAATGGAATTCATTACGCAATCACATGGGCAGAATTCTATATCTTATATTTGCTGATGACTTCGTTAGTGTTTTGATTTCACCCTCTGATTTTCAACTCATAAATATTGACCCATATCATCCAGCGATCCAAGTGAAGTACAAAATTAAATATGTTTCTCCAATTAAAAATTACAATCAAGTGAGTGTTTATCAGTTTCATCAAGCAAATTTCTCCAACTTAAATCATTTTTATAAGCAGTATGATGGTCTTTCTTATCGACTGAATCGGACATGGACAGAATGGTTGAGCATTTTTATGAGGTTTTATTCCAGGGTATTAATAGATATGTCCCCATGAAGATCGTTGTTGATATAAATATCCAAAATGGTTTGACCATCCTTTAAGAAATTATTGGGCAAGAGAATCGCCTTTACAAAAAATATAAAAGGACTGAACAACATGTCGATTATTTAGCATATTCTAACATACGACGCGACGTGAGGATAAACTTCGAACTGATATGTGTTATCTTACTCATGTGACTCAAACTGAATTACTTATCACAGAAAATATAAAATATTTTTGGACATTTGTACGTAACTTAAGAAGGGACTCCAGTTTGCCCAATGTCACAAGTTATAAAGGTGAGGAAATTATTGGTATGCTACTCACTTTCAGTCCTGCTATTCTCACCACCCCAATTTGGATTTTAGTAGGATTGGTCCCATAAGTTGTTCGGGAAAATTACTATCAACGTATTGTTTTACCGAGGCAGAAATCTGTATTAAAATAAAGGTCCTTGATCTCTCCAAGAAGGCTGGCCCAGATGGAATCCCCACTATTCTATTGGTAAGATGTTGTCAGTCATTGTCTCAGCCTCGGTATATAATCTTTCAGAGATCCTTCAATCTAGGTTCCTTTCCTGAAATTTGGAAGTTTTCTACTCTCTTGCCAATCTTTAAATCTGGTGATAAAGGCGATATAAAAAATTATAGAGGTATTTCTTTACTTTCACACATACCAAAGCTATTCGAGGCAATTATCACCGATGATATCTTTGAATCATTAAAACACTACATTATGAGTATGCAACATAGTTTCTACTGGGGTCGCTCAACGGCTACAAATCATGCAATATTTCAGAATTACTATTGATGTCATTTAACTGACATATCTAAGGCTTTTGACAGTGTTTGCCATCAGCTTCTATTATGGAAATTGCAGCAAATTGGTTTTTGTGGAAACTATCTGGAGTGGATAAGATCATATTTGTTTAATCGTCGTCAGCAAGTCAACTTGTCTGGCTCAGCTTCCAAGGAGGTTGTTGTAACGTCGAATGTTCCACAGGGTTCACATATTGGACCAATTGTATTTTTACTCTTTATAAACGATATAGTATCATTTTTTAAAATGTCTGAATGTCTATTATATGCAGATGACTTAAAATTCTTTTCACCGGTTTCCTCTGACTCTAATCCACTGCAGTCTGACACTGAAAGACTCGTCAAATGGTGCTACACTAATTATATCTGCATCTTAACGTTTCTAAATGTAAAGTGCTTCATTTCCATAAAAGTATTAATCCCATGCACCTCACTTACCTCATAGATGATTTGAAGTTCTTACTTCTTTCACCGATCTGGGTGTTTGATGAAAATTTAACAGTTTAGTTAAAAGACCAAGACCCGATACTAGGTCAATTTTGCCCGAAAAAGAAAGTACCAAAGTTAAACCAAGAAGAAAAGCCACAAAAACCTTGCGGAGAGAGGCTGTATGCTCAAAGGGATTCATTGGTCGTTGAGAATCGGCTGTTGAAACAAATGCGAGAAAGTGCTGATGAAAAGACTATCAAAACGCAATATTCACCAAGTAAAGATCCCTCTTCCTGGAATCTTGGGGACCATTGAACCAATATAACGCTCGTTTACTTTCCACAGTTCCACTTGAACGTCATTCAGATCAAGAATGAAATTTCCAATCAGTTTTTAAGAACGTTTCTGAAATCATGGGAATACAAATAATGCAAATAACTAGAACACTTCTATATTGTTCGCCAGATGGCATGATGAACAATTTAACAAGACTATATAAGAATATCTCTCCAAAATTGTTGCCAGAAATCAGCACGAGCCTTGTTTTTGATGGCTTATAGAACATCGGTTCATGGGCTAAACTCCAGCCAGAATTATTTTTGGAATAGAATTACTGCTGCCCTATGACTTAATGTTTATATTGCCTAATAAAGGAAGAAAAGAAATACGAAATTTAACTTGAAATCCACAAACGTCTGCTTCGGATTCACGAAATTACACGTGACCATATACAATCATACACTAATCGAATGGAAACAGATATGACATCAGAGCCAACTCAGCTGGTTTCTACGAAAATGCTTGAGGTTTGGTTGTATAACCGGACAGGAAAAAAAAGAGTTTTATCCAAAATGTCATCACACTGGGAAGGACCATACCGAATAATCAAAAGAAATAATAACTTGGGTTATCGCATTCAGAAAAATCCGAAAAGCCAGATGAAGGTGGTACATTTCAACAGGCCGACGAAATATCATAACCAAGAAGCTGATCAGGCCGATCAGAATTAAATGTAACAGACGTGCAGAAACTTACCAAATTACCAGGGCTAGAAGTTAATAAAAACATATATCCTATATCAAGGGCACTCTGGAAGTTTATAGTGAATTCCAACCGAACAAAAGGACAAATTTAAGCATAGAATCAACTCTGAACTAATTCAAAGTTCTAAACTATAACCATCATTTCCTAATATAACACAAAAAATAAGTCATAAGTAAAGACAACTAACATTTTTTTATATCTCATTACGAACTTTTTGTAAAAAGAAGAAATTGAAGTACAATTTGTCTGAAATCAGTGAATGTACCCTGAATTGATCCATAATTATAGCAAAGGCATTCTAATGATCACGATCACTTGGTTTTACTGTCATTACAGACCTAATTTGTGCCAGATTGTCGGTATAATTACTGCCATAAAGTCGACAAAAAAAAGAAAGGTGACTAACTTCATTACACATCTAAAAATAGCGCGTAAATTCGTTACTATTACGGTTAAGGTACTTACTCCATTTTCGTTAACGTGAACGTCTGTCGACGTGATACAGATTCGACCTGAATGTTCCTCATTTAACTGATCTCATAACTTATGTCAAATTACATGGATATCGCTGTTTAATCTTGTAATGTAAATTGGCCGATATACGTGGACTATTTGAAAAGTACTTCGTTAGATTTAAAGTTATTTGTGAGGAATTTATTTCTTTACAGTATAAGTAATGATTAAAAGAGTAACATTGAACGGTAATTAAGAAGTCAAGTCACTGAATTTTCGCCGCTGTGACAGGGTTTTGGGAGGTTTCTTTTAGATACTTCACGCAGCAGGGTATCTGAAATACTGCAAAATGATAATAGACTAACAATTTATTAAAACTAGAACAAACTTTCACATAACGATACAAGTATTAGGGAAATAACACAACTAAAGTTGTATTTTCTCTTTTATAAATTCCTGTAAACTAGTACGAGGGGACACAACGTAGGACATAAAATAAAATATTTAAAAAAAATAGAACTGACCTCAAAAAAAATCGCCAAAAATTAAAAGATAATATTTTATTTATTCCTTAAATATAGACATTTTGAAGTTGACGCCCAAAGCAGCCTCACCCAGCCATTACAAAATATAGTTGACGTATTTTATATTACATTACATATAAATACAAAAATATAGCTAGCCTTATATCTTTTGAAACTCATGTCAGAATCATTTGCTCTCATGCCCCCTTTGTGGAACTGTTTAAGAGCAAACTGACGTTTCCATCCAATCGCTGAGCCCAAGGTCAAATGGCAACATTGGATTCCTATAGGGCATTTATAAATGTCCAAATAGACCAGTGGCGGCTCGTGGTGAATTTTATTGGGACGTCAATAACAAATTTAAAAATAGGCATACTTAAAATAAAAATAAATATTTTACCTTTAAATTGAGCTTTAAATTCTCTTGAAGTTCTTTAGTTCATTCGTTCTTTAGAATTGGAAAAATGCTGAATGATACGTTCGTTAAAATTGCACATTCCTTTTATAAACGATTTCTCGATACTTAATATTACTAAAGCGGATAGTCTATATTGGCTCATGGTGTTTCGTAGAAAAGTCTTTATTTTATTTAAGGTCGAAAAACAACGCTGGCTTTATACAGTTGTCATTGGCAAAGTACACAGTAAAGTTTAGGCTTTAGAGGTATCGTTGGAGTGGTTCAGATCATATCTTACTAGAAGAAGTGTTTGTTTCAATGACCAGACATCGGATGGTCTTAGAGTTGAGTATGGGGTACCTCAGGGCTCAGTTTTGGGCCCCATACTTTTTCTGGTATATATATAAATGACTTGTCGTCGGTAAAAATAGAGGGTGCGTTTACACTATTTGCTGATGATGCCACTGTTCTCTGGCATAATACTAGTGCCACTGTTTTGAATGCTTTAGTAAGTAAAGATTTGCTTACAATAAAAAGTTGGTGTGACGCAAACCATCTTACATTAAACACAAATAAAACTTGCGTAATGTCGTTTAAATGTGATTTAAATGAAGTGTCCCTTAATAACTTTACATTGAATTCTCTGACAGAGAATAAGTTATATGATAAGTGTCTATATCGACAAAAATTTAAAATTTGAAAGTCACATTGCACAATTGAGCAAAAAATTGTCTTCCAACTGCTATGCATTGAGAGTAATTAGTCACGAACTGGACTATGTCATAGCTAGAAATTCCTACTTTGCTTTGATTGACTCTTACCTTAGGTACGGTATCTGTTTTTGGGGATCCTGTTCAAAGCAACTTTTCAGCTCAATTTTTGTTCTTCAGAAGAGAGCAGTTCGATACATGTGTAAGGCTAAAGTGAGGGACTCTTGTCGACCTTTATTTATTTCTCAAAGAATTCTTACATTGACTTGTATTTTTGTCTTGGAATCTGCTTGTATAATGCACAAGAAATTTAAAGATTCAATTAATAACAACTCTATTCACAATACGCGCTCTTCACACAGTATTGCTTTTCCTATTCCATCGTCTGCACAGGCCCTAAATTCCATCATTTTTAATAGTAAGAGAATTTTTAATCATCTTCCACTAGATTTAAGGCAAGAACAAAATGAGAGGGTGTTCAGAACGAAATTAAAATCAATTCTTATCACGCGACCTTTTTATACCTTGGACGATTTTTTCGAGACGGGCTTAACTAGCGACATGTTTTAATTTTTTACTTGTATGTTTATTATTTAAAAATCCTTTTATTATATTATATATATATATATATATATATATATATATATAAATATATATAGTACATTTATATATATATATGTATATATATATATATATATATATATATATATATATATATATATATATATATATATATATATATATATATATATATATATATATATATTTAATCATTTTTAACTATACTTTGTTAATGTTGGGCTAAATTTAACACATTTTATTTTATTTTTTTTTTAAAGCTTTGTTAACAGGAATATTTCTTTAAACAATAAAGCTTGATTTGACTTTGACTTTGACTTTGAGTTAATATTTTGACGGTTTCAGAAAACGTATCACTTAGGTTATTATTTATAAAAAGTTAAAGCATTGAAATAGCTCCAGAAGTTACACGAAAATCAGCAGGATCATAAATAACTTCAGTAATTTATACAAAGAAACACTTTTTTAACTAAATTTGAAATATTATCTGGAAAATTATTGTTGTAATTTTCAAATTGATCACTATGAAATAGTTGGCTGATCACTAAATGATCACTGAAACTAAAGCGATGGTGCATTTCAGAAATTATTATGTCACAGACTTCCAAAGCCACTCGTCGTTTAGAATCTTCATTTTTACGTTGCCGTTTACTAGCATTAGATGAAACTGAAGGCATTTCTGAAGATAGGTCGTTTAGAATTTTATCGCGAATTGCTTGGATGGAACGTTTAAAGGAGTCTATATTTTTTACTGATAAAACATCAATAACACTTTTGTGAAGTTCATTAAGAAGTATTTCACAATGGGGCATTATAAGATGGAAGAAGTTCAACCTAAAAAACTCTTTTAAACCCAAGGCTTGGCTAATTGTGTTGGCATCTTCTTCCATTTCAATTATTTTTTCTAAACACAATAAAATGTCTGCCTGATAAACAAACACAGTTTCTACACAACGTACATTGAAGTACCATCTCGTGGGAGCAGCTTTAGGTAAGCGAACTTTAACTAACTCATCAAGAGCTTTGGAGATCGACTAAAGAGTGTTAAGAATCCGTGTAATTTTACATTTTTATCTTGACCTGCTGCTTTCTGTAATATTAAATTGAATTGGTGGTCATAACAATACATAAAACTCTGCCCAATTAATTTCTCGAGGGTATTATTAATGCCTAGGTTTTCAAATTCATGAAGAATTACGTCTGTAAGGTGTGAAGCTGTGGTCCCTAAAGGATTTACAAATTTAACAAATCGTTCATGGACAATGCCCGACAAAATATGACGTATTATAATAACCATTTGGGTTTTGTTGGAACTGGCAGTTGTTTTGCCTACACAGCAACATATTTAGCTGACTGAATATTTTGCTTAATTTGTTCCTGAGCCACAGCCAGCATAGAGTCAAGTAGGTTTTGAATGGATTTAGATGTTCATTTAAAGACAGTTGCATTCTGCATATACTCTTTAAAAATTGGATCCAACTCCTCAACAAAATTTGTAAGCCCTCGAAAAACCTCTGGATTTTGAGACAAAACCGTTTCATCATGGCCACATAGTGCCAGCTCGAATGCCCCACAAAATTTTACACAATCTATAATTTTGTTTAAAATATAACGATTTTTGACATTTTCATTAAAATCTCTAAGGGATTTTCTATAAGCGGTGTCTAGCTGAGTGCGAATCTCAACACTTGCGATCGTAGCATAATTCACCGAACATTTCATGTGATCTGCCGAAAACGCATGCTTTTTTATATTTTCCTTTAAGTGTTTTAAGTTTTTAACACCGATTTTGCACCATAATGAGTCTGACGAGTCCTTAGAAAACAACAAACAAACATAACAGTATAATGAGTTAGAGACTTCACAGCCACACATCCAGTTAGCTAAATAGTACATGCCTTTGCCAAAGTTTCAATGAACATTTTTATTTTTGTGTTTACTAGTTTGTCGTATACTAAGTTCTGGCAAAGGGCGAACACTTACCTTGAATTCGGTTATTTTCTCAAAATTAAATTCCTTAGCACTCTTTAGTTGTTTAATTTTTTGCACTACCGACATTTTATTTATTATACATTTACAACTCAAACATAGACCACTTTGAAATTGGTTATTATTGCAAATGTTCGTAAGCACTTTTTACTTGTTTATTTTTTGCACTAGTCACTACCAACATTTTATTTCCTGTATATTCCCAACTCACACATGGATCATAAAAATAAAAAAATATATATTACAAAAAAACAGTATATAAATCAATTTTCATCGGTTAAAAGCGTCCTAAACAATATCGTGTTAGAATATCGATCGCATAACCTCTGAACAACTGAACGCATGCCGACGTGATGCCGCAACGGATCGATCAAATTATGAGAAGAGACCGGCTGATGACCCAAATCGCGATTTCATATTCCATTTGCTATCACGTTAGGCTGCTGCTCGGTAGCTGTGAAATCTTCGGGTACTTTCGTCAAGCTTTAAGGTAATCAGCCTAGCTTATTATAGCTGGTTTTATTATGCCTAAGGAACGCAACAAGACCATTCGAACCGCCGCTCGCTGCTAATAGTGCAGCGTATTTAACTTTTCTCAAGGTTCGCGTTTTATTGAAACTATTAGAAGGGACGGTCAAACGAATAATTTATGTTCTACAATATTTTTGAGAGATCATTGACCAAATGACCCTATGAAAGAGCCGCCACTGTCCAATATCATAAACCAAAAAGTAAATATGAGGTTTTACATTTTTATCGAAAATACACTGCGCAAAACAATTAACGCAACGCCTAAAATTTCGTCTAACTTTGAATGGAAATTTCTCGAGAATGGTTGATCCGATTTTGATGAAGTTTTTATCGAAATTTAGGTTAATTCCCCGTGAATATTCTTTTGATATTAAAATTTAATGTTACTTTGTTCTAGGCAATAATACAGGGTGAAAAGAAAGACATGTTTTATTTACCAAAGTTTAAAACACCCTGTAGAATAAATCAGATGGATTCAAGAGATCTAACCAAAATAATGTTGTAGCCGAGTATGTTTCCAACAAATCATTTTTTTATTCGCTTCAATAGCACAATTTTTGCCTGAGTTATAGGACTTATTGAAAAGTACGGCATTTACTGTGTTTTAAATGAATTTACCAGTTCATGTTTGAATTGATTCTGTTGAAGACGTTTGTAATTTGTAGCTTGGTTGTGAAGATTTTTTTTTGGATCACTAAAATTCAATATTAGTTTTGTTCAGTCAATAATACGGGGTGCAACGAAAAATAAATTATACTGTTTTTTAAATTACGAACGCATCGGTTACCGGATATTTGAACATGGCGCTATTCTACATTTTAGTTTAGTTATACGAAAATTTCTTCGTGATATCAAGGGCCAGGATCGGTTTAGTTTTGTCAATAATACAGGGAGTTAGAAAAACATGTTTTAATTGGTAAGATTAAGATATGAACACGACAGTCAAATAAACAAAACACTAAGAACCAAAACGAACAAAAATAAACTTTATAACTATTGAACTAATATTTCGTATTTCCCCCTCTGTTTCTTATGACTGCTTCGCACCTTCTATTCACGCTTAATATCAAATTTCGTATGAGTACCTCATCCAGCCCATTCCAAGTATCGACGAGTAGCTCACCCAGCTCTTCCACGTTATTTGGCAGTCTTTCATTAGCCCTTAATCTCCTGCCCAATAAGTCCCAAACATGTTCGATTGGGTTCAGGTCCGGACTACATGCAGGCCATTGCATGACATCGATCCCAACATTATTAACGTAATTTTGCACAACACGTGCTGTATGGGGACGAGCGTTGTCATGCGTTAATAAAAACTCCGCTCCAAGATTATGTGCAAATGGCCTCACGTGATTGTCCAGTATTTCGTTGATATATCGATCCGCATTCAAATTCCTATCCACAATAACTAACTCCCTACGACCAGGACCCCTCAAAGATACCCCTCCCCAAACCATTACTGATCCCCCACCAAACATTACGGTATTAACAAAATGCCCCTGTACATAGCGTTCATTTGGTCTACGATACACACGGATCATCTGTCCACAGCACTCTCGACCAATCAGCTTCCGCCCAGTTCATACGTTCGTTAGCCCATTCTAGCCTGGCTCTCCGATGTGTTGCTGTTAACGCAGGACCTCGTGCAGAAACACGTGGTCTCAAATTTCCTTCCCTCAAACGATTCCGCACTGTTTGAGTGCTTACCTGAGGACCATTCGCGTGTTGAATTTCCTGTCTCAGAAACCTTGCCATCACGAAACGTTGTCGTAAAGCAGACAACCGCAGATACCGGTCTTCACGCTCACTGGTAACACGCTGTCGACCTTGTCCAATCCGTCTGGAATGATCATCGGTCTCCATGTGTCTCTGTATGACTCTATGTACAGTTGATTTATGAACATTCAATCGTTCCGCTATCCTGCTATAGCTCCAGCCTTCATCTCTAAGAGTTCTTGCAATTACATACTCGTCGCGGGTCAAATTTCTAGTTTGACTGTACACAATAAGAAAAATTTAAAACCGAACTGAAACTGACGCCTAAATGTCAATCTGGTATAAGTTGTGTTCTCTTGTTACCGGGCAACGTCTTCAACAGAATCAATTCAAACATGAACTGGTAAATTCATTTAAAACACAGTAAATGCAGTACTTTTCAATAAGTCCTGTAACTCAAGCAAAAATTGTGCTATTGAAGCGAATAAAAAATGATTTGTTGGAAACATACTGGGTTACAACATTCTTTTGGTTAGATCTCTTGAATCCATCTGATTTATTCTACAGGGTGTTTTAAACTTTGGTAAATAAAACATGTCTTTCTTTTTCACCCTGTATTATTGCCTAGAACAAAGTAACATTGGATTTTAATTTGAAAAGAATATTCACGAGGAATTAACCTAAATTTCGATAAAAACTTCATCAAAATCGGATCAACCATTCTCGAGAAATTTCCATTCAAAGTTAGACGAAATTTTAGGCGTTGCTTTAATTGTTTTGCGCAGTATATTTGGACATTAAACTGTCCATTAGATCATACAGAAAATTTTAACATTTGATCTCGGTATAGAAACCGCCTCGTATAATCAAACTATAACTTCTTTTTCGCTCCGATCGTAATTGTTGATTGCTGTTTGCAACTTGGTTCATGCAGAAGTAATTTTTTCGGTTACGGGTGACTGGTCGAATAGGATCGTGTACATCCACCTTCCTGGCTCGGAACATGTTATTTGAGGACCCGACTTTATGGTTTGTTTTAAGATAACCGACAGGTAGTTAATTTGATAAAGTATGATCATGTGTAATGATAATGCATTATGTTCGTTAAATTCAATATTCCGAAAAAAGATTACTGCTTCTACCGTAATTTAGAAGTTCTGAGTCTTCTTTGAACAGGTACGAAACGTTTTGCTAAGAATACAATTATTTTATGTTTGGAAAGGTAAGTATGATCTTTAGAAATCGTAAAACTATACTTGTCATATGAGACCAAAGACAATAATAGACTACTGTCAGCTGTTAAAAATATAATTAAAATGTGGCTACTATTTTTAAAACCGAGTATCTCTGTTTCAGATTAAACAAATCCTAAGCGATTTTTTGAATTTAAATTATATGTATTACTTAGTTAAAAAAATCGATAAATTTCGTTTATCCGGAACTTCCCTCGTTCTGACATTTTTTCCATTTGTTAGGAGAGAAGTGTGTCCCAGTTTATTTCAGTACATATAGTCACAGTATATATGTATTAAATATGCTATCCCCCCCACCAAGTCTGGCTACACTACTGGGCAGTTGATCTGTAAGTTATAACAAAAAACATGCTATGCTCTTTTGCTTTTGCAGACGTGTACTGAAAAAATTTGCAAATGCATTATAACTAAGACAACAAGGAAGTTATTCATTATTATCGTTAAAGAAGACACGCACACCGAATTTATACGTTTTAATAATTAATACGCCTATGAGTAATTATCTAAATTTTTTTTGTTATTTAAAGAAACTTGTTGATTGGCATTACTCAATTTTAATTATATTTTTTTAATACACAGCCAGCTGCTGTTCCTGTTTAGTTTCTGGTCGTTAATTGTATTTATCTCAATTCTAAAATTTTATTTCTCTATTCGCTTGGCTAAATTAAGATTTTAACAACGTTTATAATAGGCTTTACAATTTTTTAATAGGACTTTTATTCTTAACTTCTTTCATTCGTTCTTAGTTTATTTAGTAATTATCTACAAGATACTTTCTAATTTAACTAAAATTAAAGTATACTTCGGTTTAGTTAAATTTTATTAGATTTTATCGGTTTGTTTGAGTATTTTTGCCTTATTACAAATAACTATCTCTATTCTTTTTATTTGGTGTATTGTCAAGTTGCAGTCAGTTTTTGTTTGTGACGGCAAGAAATATTGCAAGCTATTTTTTTATCAAATATCTACGTTTCTCACTATTCAAATATTTTCTGCGTTACACTAATTTAACTGTGACTTATGACTAAAGATCAGATTTTATGCAATTTGCGCATACATATATGCAATTTTTGCATATTTTTGTGATTTTGAAAGAAAAATGCATATTGTTACAGATTTGCCGGTACACAAACACGTAGATGCACTTCTTTTATTCAAACAAGGGTTACAGGTATCAAAGGTAGACACTGGTTATACTTAACAATCGTAACTAAGGTAACTTTAAACTTGTCAATGTCAGCTTGTTAACACTTCGAAATCTCCATTACAACTGAATCAAAATTAGGCCTCGCGGCGCGCTTATATAGCCTTTAGAAAAGGATGGAATGATCTAGAAAATTCTAGAATAATCTAAATAGTACAGGGTAAGATGAATTAAGCCTAACAGAACATTCGAGAACGATTTTTGACACTAACATAGTCCTTACATGGATAAAAATTAAGGTAAGTCTACTTCAATAAAATAACAAACAATAAATAAATTCATCTAAATCTTAACAAAACTATGACTAGGGCTAAATTCTAAATTAGCATATGTTTAGAAGATATTTTAAGTAATTTATCTAAATCGGGAGTTAATTTTAATACTGGCTTCTTCATAGTCCTAATGTTTAAAAGATAAATACACTTAGGTATCGTCGGCGCAAATATGATACTGACGTATTTAGATATTTATGGGAAGTAAATTTCAAAAGTTGAAATCTATCGGAGAGAAATGATTTAATAATGTTTGACGCATTTATCGAAAATTCTATATAGTGTAACATAGAAATTAATATTTTATGATTTAAAAAATCGAAAGCTTTACTAAAATCCAACAGAATTAACGCTGTGACTTCGTTGTTGTCTCGAGCAGAAAAGATATCGTCAGTAACATGGGCCATTGCCGTCGCACAACTATGCCTAGAGCGAAATCTCGATTGTTTCATTGGCAAAATATTATTAATATTTGCATGTGTGCAAATTTGAATTTCCAGTAATTTTTGACGTTGAACGTTGAAAGTTTGCTTATTGAACGAAATTGAGTTAAAACTTTGGGAACACTTACTCTGGGAAGGGGTGTGCAACAGCTTTTTTCGATAATATATAAATATTAGGAAAACATTCTCGAAGAATACATTCAGGACAGCACAAGGAGATCAAAGTTATGTTAATATTACCAGTGCCCGCAGCTTTACTTTACATTTTTAATATAATTAGAAGAATGTCATTTTCATGTCATAGTCAGTAATTAAGAACAGAATGTCATGTCATAAGTACTAAAAGTTAGCGAGGAATCCAGATTATTTTTAGTGTTATATAATTAAAAATTTATAAGATCGTTATATAAAGAATTATTTGTTTTGGTTGAATTTAAAAAAAAATGTATTAAAATTGTTCGTATCTTTTAGAGGCTCTGAAATTTTTTTTGTCTTTATTGGTCTTAGCCTATTAAGCTCTTTTCACTTAGCTTTTATAGAGCTATTTTCTCTAATTTAATTGATTTATTTGTTAAATTCCTGAGCGGTTTATAATAATCCCATTTGCTAGGCTTATCTCTTAATTTTTGCATGCTTTTGATGTTTTCTGTGATCCTTGGCTGCAGAGGTTTATTGCGTTCAATAAGCCGTTTAATAGGAGCATGCCTATTAAATTGGGCTAACATACTATTATTTAAAAAAATTATCTTTTGGTCATTATTTTCAATATTATATATCTCATTAAAATGTATTGCTTCCTGCTGCTGGCCAATCAGAATTTAACGAAGATCTGTGTAAAATATTTTTGGCTGCTAATATTCCTTTAAACAAATTGACCAACCCGCAAGTTAATGCTTTTCTGCAAAAATACTGAAAATTTAATGCCCCAGATGAATCAACATTAAGAAAAAAAACGTCGTTGGAAAGGTGTTTGGTGCCATGCTAGATGATATAAAGAACTAAAGAAATTGGACAGAACTGTATGTATATTGTCGTCGACGAAACAACTGATTCGTGTGGTCGTTACATAATTTAATGATCGGAAAACTCACAGAAGAAGAACCTGGAAAAGCTTACCTCATAGCGCTAAAAGAACTAGAAAAAACAAACAAACTTACAGTTGTCCATTTTATTCAGGAAACATTAACATATTTTTTTTTGCCGAATTCAGTTCCTGCAGATAAAATTCCTGGCGGGTTGCCCGATGTTGCGCCGCATATAATAAGCGCAGAACAGAATTTTAAAAAATTTTATTGAAATTTATAACATGTAACTTGTTTAACTCACGGATTAAATAGGGTTGTGGAAACTATTAGGGTTTCCTTCAATGACCAAATAGCAAATGTGAAATAAATCTAAAGGCCTCATTAAAAGTGCAGTTTTACCACTTGAGCCTGTCGTAACCTAATGTGGCAACCGGATTCGTGCGGCAATATTTTATGCAGATAATCAAAAGTTAAAGAAACATGTACAAAATTGCAAACAAATACGAGGTGAGGTAGGAAAAACAGTAGTGGCAAAATTCTAAAGTTTAATAGATTACACTAATTTTTAAGGTTTTAAAGCAGGTCGTAAACATAGTGTCAGGGAAAATAATTTGGCTATTGAACCTGCGTTAAATCGAAAAGGAAATATAAAGAAATCGTTTTCTTTGTACAAACATATCTTTAGTGATAGATGCCACAATTGTTAGTTAAAAACCTTGAAGCACACATAATAACTAGTGTGTTTTATAAGTTTTATACAAATTTATACGGAAAAATTGTATTAGGTGATTTAATAAAATATATACAACTTTAATTTGTTTTTATTCAATACTAAATTACCTAAGTTAGTAAAAATTTAATTCAGAAAATCAATATTTAGTTGTTTTATTACTGCATATTTACGTATTTTCTTGCATATTATATCTTGCATAAATTTTCAAAAATATGATCATATATACTAAACTCCCTTCTAGTTGCAGCAGGAATGAGCCACCCTCCACCCGATATATTTCCAATTTTCAAAATTACAGACTTACATTTCTTTTTAAAACTCCGCACCTTCCAAAATCGGTAATCTTCAAATTGTACCTCAACCCTGTGGGGTCAGCCAAATCCTGCCTGATTTGGCAAGTGACATCCGTATCGGGGTCCACGCCCCTGTCGTCAGCGAAGAGAGGGTGGCCTTTGAATCCCTCCGGTTTTCGGAGTTTCGCCAGTATGGTATCCTTCGTGGTTCCTAAATTGTTCACAGCGAATGTGCATTGAATTTCGGTAACTGAAAAAAAAAATTATATGTGACTTTCCGTGGTTTTGCCTGCTATTGTACGAAGCATATTCAGGAATATTCACTGCCAAACATCAAAACACAGAATAAGTTGTTCTCACCGATAGGTGACTCGCTGTAATGATTGTGTTGAAACTGTTATGGTGATTAATAATTTCCAAAGATTAACTACATTGCTTGTCATATATCCCGAGACTGATGCAAGAACAAAAAGATCAATGTAAAAGAAGTAACCCTTCCTTTGTATTGACGATATGTTCTGTTGAGTGCTTAGGATATTTTTAAAAGGAACTTTAGAGAACTTTGCTTACCGGAGCTGTATATATATATATATATATATATATATATATATATATATATATATATATATATATATATATATATATATATATATATATATATATATATATATATATATATATATATATATATATATATATATATATGTAGTTTCATTCATAGGGAGGCCAGAAAGTGTTGGAAATACCTTCGTATTGTTTTAAATAACAAAAATACTAAAAAGTATAGCTATAACTTGTAAACAAAATGGTTTTTTTACAAGAAGTTTTTTTTTTTTTTTGTAGGCTTATCTTTTGTTAATATTTTTGTGGTATGTGTATGTTTTAAGGGTTGCTTTGGTCTGGTATATACGAGGGATAAGACAAAAGTAGTTTTTTTTTCACGAATTTTGTCGTGTTGGCTTCCCCAAGGATGTTTTAAAACAATGGAAATACAATTTTGCCTTTCCGAATGTTAATTTTACTTTAGGGGCGTAATAATTCATTTTTTCAGATATTTATATATTTTTCTAATTATCTTTAATAAGACTTCTGAATCCTGAACTCCGTAAAGGAAATTTTTACTTCTTTTTCGTTATTTTTGATAAAAGTGACTTCAAAACATCCGGACGGTTTTTTAATTTCGTAGAATTATTACTTGTAGACTGAGTAATTTTGATTATTTTTTAAACTTAATTATTTTTTACATGAAAACTACTTTTTTTTAAATTGCCAATTCTAGGCACTTTTTAATTAAAGTTATACCTAACTGAATATGTTCTCTTTTTTATTAGTAAGTCTTCGTATACCGAGTGTCCAAAAAATATATAATTGTTAAAACCTTTATACAAGGTGGGGCACAACTTACCAGTCCGTCTCTAACTACTGAACGGTACTTTTTTTTTTAAATGAACCTTGTAGGATATATGCAGATCAGATAAGGCTACATTCTAAGCAGTGGCGGCTATTCAGGTGAAGTAGGTGAAGTGCTATTTCACCAGGAAAAATAAACAAGCAAACATCTAACTATATTTATTATATATCTCTTAAAATTTAAGTTTTTACATTCATTTAGTCACCTAAATGGCAAAAAATAAACTGTACATCTCGAAGAAATATTTTACTTGACCGTTGGCGGCATGTCTTTTTAAAACTTTCAATCGAACTTTATTATAACAAGTATAACAGTGACGCACTCGCCTTGTTGGAGGTGCTATGTTTAGTTTGCGATTTTCCTACTAACTTGCCATGACAACGCGTACGCTATAACGTCGACCGCATGGAAGATTAATGTTAACCAGCGCCATACAACGTTCTCGGCGAATTGCTAACGCAGTACACTACACCCACGTGTCGTTCAGTTTGGGGTGGTTGTTTACTTTTATTTTCGCGGATTTCGCTGCAACCGGTTAGTTCCTTTGCAGTTTACTTGACTGTTTTGTGTTATATTTATTTATGGTGTTGTTACAACTTTATTTGGTGTCGGATTTATTAATTTACATTATTGATGAATCCGATCACGGATGTGGTTTGCATTTTGTTGGAAACTCCATTTAATCGATGGAAGGAACAAGATCAGAGTTTTAATCGTCATCCTGGTTTTCGGCGTACAAATGATTATGTAGTAGTCAAATAGTACAAACAGTGTTTTGCTGGCCTTGTTTACTAGTTTCCAATAAATATTCAGTGTGGAATAAGGAAGGATTTGCAGGTATGTTAAATATATGAAGGTCTTTACATAAACATGAAGTCTCGGCGGAGCATTTAAAATGCGAATTAATGCTAAAAACATTTATAAAAAATCAAAGCACTATAGCTGACACTTTAAAAGAAAATGCTAAACTATATAAAATACATTTTAACGAAAACGTCCGATTAAGTAGACTATTTATGTGCTTGGTAATTGATAAAACGCAGTTTTGTACCTTGCAAAACAAGAGTTAGTCTTTCGCGGCCATGATTAGAGCAGTGAGTCAATAAATAGGGGGAATTTTAAAAAGTTTTTAGATTTATTAATATCGAGAAGTTCCCAAGAACTAAAAGATCATCACAAAAAAATTAAAAATGTTTTTACCGGTGCCGCGGTGATAGTATTCAAAACGAAATAATTAATTATTAATTGAATTTAATTGAATGCATTTCTGATTATTTAAATGATCATGTAAAAAATGAAATAATGAACACACAGTTTCTGTGCAAGTGGATGACACCACTGATATTACGCAAACCTCTCAGTGCTCCATAATTTTAAGATACGTTGATTCAGAAGGTTCAGTAGTCGAAAGATTCTTAGGATTTTATAATGTCAGCTCCGATAGAACGTCGGAGAATTTATATTCCCTATTGGATCAAATTTTGGAACAATTTGACTATAAACATAAATTAATAGGACAATGTTACGATGGCGCAAGTGTAATGTTTGGCCATCTAAATGGCCTTCAAAAAAAAATAAAAAGCGCCGCAGGCTGTATTTGTCCTGATGGAACAATAAATATATAAATAATATAATATAAATATAATAATAAAAATATTTCTAAAATGTCGAATTTTTTTGCAATTTTTTCATCACTCAACCAAACGAACGTATGCTTTTACATCTGCATCTACGAGACGTATACCAACAATCACAGAAACTCGTTGGTCTTCAAATTCGAAGTTAGTAAATGTGATTGTTCAAGTTGCGTTCTTCAAAAAAAATCGTTTGACATTAATTTTTGCATATCCAATATAAAAAGCTGTCGTGAGGCGCTTTGTAAAAAAAGAAATGAACATTTTTTTTAATACCATGTTTTATAAAGCAAATTCTATTACAGAAATAAATCATTACAAACGTGAGCTTGCTAAGCTTTCACCTGAAGAAATTAGGGCTAAGTATAGAACCTTTTTTATGAAATATTGGATCATATTTTAATGGAAATGACACTAAGCTTTTAAGACTTACTTAGAAAAACTTACATTTTTATATTTGGCAGATTCTGCTAAATTTTCCGAATAGAGTTTAAATTTTTCAACTGGCCCGTTTGAAAATTTGTTACAGTTATATAGGGAAATATTTTCAAAAAGTCAACGACTTAAAAATGAGCTTGGTCTTATTTTTGCCAATGACAGTAATTAAAAAAAGCATATAAGGTGTTTTCCCTTATTTTTACAATACCGTCGACAAGTGCTTCAGTGGAAAGAAGTTTTTCTTGCCTCAAACGTGTAAAAATTATTTAAGAAATGCAATATCTCAAAAAAGACTTACTTCTCTAGGCAATATTTCAATTCAAAAGGAATGTCTGGAGGAGATTAGGGCAACTCATCCATTTTATGAGGATATTATAAATAAATTTGCTGCTATGAAGGATAGGAGAATTGATTTAGTATACAAAATTTAGGTAAGTCGTAAAAAATATTCTACCACTTCTATACATAAAAAAATTCTAGAAAAAAATTATTGCGATATTTTCTTGCTTCATTTGCACTTTACTTACTTTTTCACCCGCGAGCCGCCACTGATTCTAAGCTATTTTTCGGTATACATTTTTTTTAATGGATTACACTGTTTTTTATTGTATATTTGAAATTCCCAATAAAAGTACGGTTAAGTTTAAATTAATTAAAGGTTGCCTATACCTAATGATGGCATAACTATAGTTACGCCATGGGTAATTTACTACAATTTATTAAAATATAAGCCTAGAAATGTAAAAATACGCAAAATTATTAAAAAACAATTGGATTTAGATATAAACACAGAATCCTAAATAACAATTGAAAGTGTAATTTCTTAAAATTCACCTTTAATTCAATTGGTTTGCTTGCAAACGCTTTTTTACATTTCTAGGCTTATATTTTAATAAATTTTTTGTGGGATCTAATGTTTTAAACACATTTTTACGTAATGCAGTACCTAATGCATCGGTATCTTAGTTTTTAGCTCAGTGCCATTTATTCATTGGAATTCTGCAAGGTGCCGTACAAATAGAAAAAGAAAGAATAACAGGCAAATAAGTCTTGCAAATCCTAAAAAAGAACAAAATAACATCCAAACTGATTCTTGAGTGTCACCAGATGCTGGAGACGGTTTCCCAGAGGAATACGGTCACAGTGTCCTGGATTAAGGAACATAGTGGAATCGGAGAAAATGAAAAAGAAGATAAGTAAGTAACTGGACACTGTAAGCTAAACAAACACCTTCACACCTTGGGCGTCTTCCCGGAACCAGGTTGTAGGGGGTGCAACGAAGACGACGAGACTGCTCAACATGCTTTTTGTTACTATCCAGCTCTTGTAAATACCAGAGAATCCATTATGGTGGAAAGATGGCCAGAAATAGCCATAATCGGAGGATGCTCGGCCGCTGTGGTGCTGAACTAGATTAATGCTGTTAGCTGGCTCGACGAGTAAAACTCCGAATCTATCTACCTATCATCATGGTTAACCGCATTTGATTGATGATTGGGACCGAACCGTCGAATTAGAAACTTAACAAATGCCATTTGGTAATGGACAAAATTTGCATAAAAATGTTAATTATGCAACGTCTCAAATATAGTGAGTAAAAAATTAAAATCAATTAAAATATTTCAGTTTTTTGTTTTAGACAGTCTTAAAAAAGTAAGTTTTACGACGCTATTAAAACTTTTCTTTACCTCTTGCTTTTCTGCGAGATGCCAATGAGCATGAGCATCGAGTTTGCAACAACCTGTATAAAGTCTATATTATTTATATATTTTTAATACAAACGGTATCAAAAAACTAGTGATAAATAACATACATAATTAAAAAATTTTCCTAAAATTTTAAATTAAAAAAAAAGTAGGTATGTATTAACATAACTGAGTTTAATAAAATATTCAAAAATTATTCTGCCTATGGCTAATATTTGCATGAAATTTAAAAAGTTATTAACCACTATTTTTCAATATATAAAAAATAGCAAAAATGCAATTTGCAAAATTCAGGATAAAAATGTAAGTTCAGAGAAATAATTAAGGCAAATGCATACATTAACATAACTGAGTTTAATAAGATATTGAAAAATTATTATGCCTATGGCTAAGTTATTAATTACTGTTTTTCAATATACAAAGAATCCCAAAAATGCAATTTGCAAAAGTCAGGATAAAAGTGTAATTTCAAAGAATTAATTAAGGCACATTTAAAGAGAAAGTATCGTTCGGTAGTTAGAGACGGACCAGTCGTCGTCAATATCACGAAGTGGCTTATCTCATTTTTTCCATTTATACAGGAGAGCGTTTTAAAGATTTTTTTGGGAATCAACTTGTCGCTGAGAAAAAGGTATTAAGGCTAACTAAATATTCTTGTGGGCATGTATGTATATAGATACAAGCTATGAAAAACAAGAGATACGTCATTTCGCGAAATTGAAGGTTCGTAGCTCAAAGAGTAAACATCTTAGTTACGTCGGTGTTATCATTACGTATTTAATAACTTTGCTAGATTTTGAAAAAAAAAAGTTTTTATTGAAATACAAATGATCACAAAAAGAACAATGACAAAGTAAGTATTTACGTAATAAAGTTGATATCTTTTTAACTCTTTATAGAAAACATAGCAACACTAACACAATGTATAATTATTAAGTATTTTTGTTTGACTAGAAATATAGAATTAAATTCTATTAGTCATGTGGAAGATTTAAGTAAAATGCTTAGAGTTCTTTTATACGAATTAATGGTGTGTCTCCTTCACATAACGATTTTAAATCCCTAAATTTTTCTTTGATTGTTTTTGTTGGCTGCGGATTCAAAACATCAGGGGAAATATCTTTTAAATTAAGTTTTTACCTTTTTAATCTAAAGATTTGTATTCTTTTTGAAGGTGGCTAGTTTTATAAAATATTGTAAGTTTGACATGTTGGTTTTAAATCCTTACCCATTTTTCCAAAATCATAAGAGTCACTGTGCTGAAGGTCGTGCACGATGTATGGCTGCTTGCATCTTGCAAGACGAATAATGCAGTTAAACAGGTATAAAAATGTCACCTGCACTGGACAATGCTGTTGAAATCGCAATGTGGGCAGAATCTTCTTCATTCTACCCATGGTACGACTCAAAAAAGATTAGTGAAATGTCTTCTATATTGGATGTATTAGCTATAACATATAAAAGCATTATTGCAATGATGGAATTTTTATTTTGATCACTGCATCCATCTGAAAATAAGGCAACCGACTTAATATGCTTTTTAGAATCGTAAATTTGTAGGAACTTATTTCAAATGCTCCTCGTTTGCTGTGTAGTTCACTCCAGACAAAACAATGAAATTCTCTTCAAGCGATATAGTAAACGGTAAAATTGTAATTTGCAAGACGTCTTTTATAAGAAAACGCACTTTCCTTTGACTGTGATAAGTAAATGACCTGTTGTAGGTCAAAAGTTGCAGATGCAGTACCACTACCATCATTTAAAGCTTTTTCTTTAACACACCTTTTAATGTCTCTAATTTTATTTTTCTCGTCGCAATGCTTTTCATACTTGCCCTTTAGTTTTTCTTTTACATCTTCGTCACCTTGTTTGTAAGACATACACAGCAAACACTGGTCTTTTTTCGGCCGATGAAATGAAAGATTTAATGATCGAAACACTTTGCGGTATAGGTCAATCGAAGGTTTATCGTCAGTGAGATTTAATTCTTCTATAAACATGGAATACATTTTGGAGGTTGTTAATTCTGGATGAACATATTCCTTGCTTGAACTTGATCGGCAGTAGTAGCATTCAACTTTTGGATATCTTTGAATATGGTTGTAAATTGCATGTCGAAGTATTTCATTACAAAATCCACTATTAACAAAAATGAAATAAAATCACCTTTTTCAAAATCGTTGTCCAAGTTATAAGTCTGATTACGATATTTTCTAGCCAGCATTCCCAATTTCATCTCATCAGAACTATGGCACTCAATATCTGCATCTTTTTTGGCTATAACTTGATTTACGTCTCTTCGTAAAATTGTATTATTTATAAATCTGAGATACATCGCCTTAGCAGACTTCAATAATTTAAGAGTTGTTAAGAATTGACTCCACTCCATGATATTATAGAGCAGCCTTTTCTATGTACTAAAATTGACTTAACTTAATTTTGAAGTTTTTTGAGATAAGCCACTTCGTGATATCGACGACGCAGTAAGTTGTGCCCCACCCTGTATAAAGGTTTTTAATAATTATATATTTTTTGGACACCCGGAATTCGAAAATTTACTAATAGAGAGGAAAACATGCTCAATTAAGAATAACTTTAATTAAAATGTGCCTAGAATTGGCGAATTAAAAGAAAATAGTTTTTATGTGAAAAAATAATCAAAATTATTCAGCCTACGTATAATAATTCTATGAAATTAAAAAACCATCCCGAGGTTTCAAATCACTTTTTTCAAAAATAATAAGAAAAAGCAAAAAACTTTTTACGTAATTCAGGAGGTATATATATATATATATATATATATATATATATATATATATATATATATATATATATATCGGCCTCAATAATTAGTTAGTACCCCCTTAAAATAAAATTAAAATTCGGAGAAGCAAAATTGTATTTACTTTTTTCAAAATATGTTTAAAGAATAAAAGAATTGCCTTTTTAATAAGAGTGTTTAATTTAGAGAGAGAAATGTTGAAAAAAATGCGTATTATAGGAAAAATATTAATTAAAAAACAAACAAATCAGTTATCAAAGTTTTGAGAAATCAGTTTTTTCCTGAGAAACCATTTGTTAAGTACATACATATAAAATCAAAATAATTTCAGATTTGCAGATTTTCGCTTATGATAAAGTTCAGGTAAAAAAACTACTTTTGTCTTATCCCTCGTATATACCAGAGCAAATCAACCCTCAAAACGCACAAGAATTCTAACAAAACCTAAGCCAACAAAATTTAAAATACCATTTGTAAACATACCATTTTGTTTACAAATTATATCCATTTGAATTTAGGTTAAATTTTTAAAAATTGCACCTCAATTGCACAATAGTGTACATCGACGATAACAGTACATTTTCATTAGTGCCAAAATGCCTTACCTTCATAATCCTGTGCTTCTATTGTGACCTGAAACAATAAAAAAGCCGTTAATTTTTTTTTAGGCATCAAGTGATGTTTAATTAAGATAAAATGTGCAATTAGGAACCTAGTTGATGTCCTTTCGATTGTCTTAGAATAAAAATGATTCTGTTGTGTCTTAATTTGATTCCGCTAATGGAATGTAACTTTAATGTCGTAACGGAATCACATTGCCGAGTAAAGATAACAATTATTATTTGTTATTGTAATTATTAATTTGTTTTCTTCAATTAGACGCCGATATTTTAAGTGTTTTATTGTGTTCATTAAAACGGGCCTAGTCAATTAAGAAATGCTGGTTAACAGTATTAGACCGTGAGAAATTGAAATGACTGTCCGACGTTTTACTTTAGATTTCACGAGACATCTTCAGGATCTGTAATCTATAAGATTAGAACCCTGGATGAGCTCGGAGAGAACTTAACTCGGACCCATCGATTTGTTTTCAGGAGGGAACCTTTTGTCCTAGTATTCTTCCATTTTAAATTAATCTATCATAATTCTAACTTACTTTTCACTTAATAAAATGTTGAAAATGTTGATCTCTATCGTCCGGTGATGTTTCATCCGGCTATTAGGAAACATTTTATCCAAATATTCGCAAATAACAAGAGCTCCATCTTATGGAAATGACAATTTATCTTCATTGTCATTATTAGGTCGGCCATTTAGTTCCAAAATTTCTGTTAGTGCTGAATCGATTGCATTTTTTCTTAAAGTAAAAGTGCCAAGAAATTAACGGTGCAAATTATTTTTAAGTTTCTAAGTCGGGCGGTAGATGGCGTAATACGCGTAGTCAATTAGAATAGGCAGATTTTCTCAGAAATTCACCCAGTGAAGGTATATCAAAATTGACTTCATATTAATCTCTGCTAAATTTCGAATAATTTTTATTAAGGGTTTTTTCTGCTGTTCAAATAAAGAGTTCGTTCCTATCGCCATATGGCGCTTTCTGGCAATTTCTTAAATTTAACATGTTTTCTTAAAAATTATAATTTTTTAGTTTAATTTCGGAGCAAGTTGTTAAAAGACGCATTAAATGTGCATATTATTATAACGGAGGAACCAGAATTGCTATTTGCAAAAAACTAACAAATGAAAATATAAAAATGAATTTTTCTGAGAAATATATAAAGCGGGAAAGGTAATAAAAACAAATAGAGAAAACTGATCAAAAGTGTTATGCTAACTAATAATTAGTGTCAACTGAACTGCTCAAAGTGCCTGCCGTCATTATGAATGCATAAACGGAGCCTCTCTGCTGTGGAATGAACTGCTGCTTCTATTTCCTTCGCAGGAATAATCTCGATAGCGTTTTAAATTCGGTTTATAAGGTTCTCCCTCGTTGTTGGTCTGATATAAAGCATCATGTCCTTTAGTCGTCTCCACAAATAAAAATCCAGACAGGTTAAATCTGGGGAACGAGGGGACCAGGGGAATAAACTACCCCTACCTGTCCACCTCCCTGGAAACCGATCCTCTAGGAACTGTCTGACATTGACAGAGAAATGAGCCGGACAGTCATCATATTGGTAAATCAAGCTCTGTTTCGTCTGTATATCAATGTGTTCCAGTAAATCTGGAAGCTGAATTTGGAGAAAGTTTAAATAAATTCTCGTATTTAAAGGTTCATCAAAAATTACACCAAACATGAATGCTCTAGCGGCCTTGAATCTGAACTTCTTGCATCCAATGAGGATTATGTTCCGACCAATAATGTAAGTTATGTAAATTTACCCCACCATCGGAACGAAACGTGGCTTCATCGGTCCGCAAAATTCTTGAAAGGATCTGGGGATCCTCATTTATAGTACCAAGAAGCCAGTGACAATGGTCCAGCCTGTGATCGTAGTCTTGAGGCGTTAAAGCCTGGTGCAATCCCATATGGTACGGATGCAGCCTGAAAATTAAAAAATAAATGATTGGATCACTGTTTCCCACGAATTAAAGGTTCTTGTCACGAGTCAAGATAAAAAATATGTTTTGTTAAGCATAGTATTTCAATTTTGTTACTTCAATAGTTTTCTCAAGTGGGCAAATTTATTATATATGTAAAATATATAATAAATTGCTCAAATTCTTGCTTTTTTTCATTTACCTGTACTCTTCTAGTATATTTCCATGAGCTATACCTAAATCTCTAGATGATGCTCTAATACTGACATGTGGGTTAAATACAATATAGGCCAACACATTTATAATGTTTGCTTCTGTACGGCCTCTTCCTTGCCTTCGATGGAGGGGGCGATGGAAACTACCAATAGAAAGAAGACTTGCTAATCGTGTAAAAACCCTTTGCTCATATCTACGTCTACCGGGGTATCTAGTAGCAAATATTCTTGCTGCAATGATACATTTTGAAAGCATTCATAGTATACTGCAAGTATATCATACCCTTCTTCATTAACAGGCATTTTGATTTCCTTCTACAATCTTCTACTTCCTGCAAACACTAAACTTAATAATAATTTGACAACTCATTTTGTGATAGTGTTTTATTTTGACGCTCGCACTTAATTTTTGCCGTAAATAAACAAGATATCAACTTGCTGTTTGCGCCGGTTTCTTGATGTTTTTGTGCTCCATGACACTAGCCTATAATAAATATATTAATCCATTTGAAATTTTTAAGAAATCACGTTAAGTTTAAGAAATTGCCAGAAAGCACCATCTGGCGATCGAAACGAAACTTAAAATAATATAATACAGATGTCATGTGAAAACCTAATAAATGCCTTTGTCAACAAGACCAAAATCATCAAGATCCGTTAATTATTACTTAACTTATGTCCGTTTTAAAAAACAAACATTTGCCCTTCCCCCACTCTTTATTTAAACAGCTAAAGAAAAAACCCTATTGGTAATTTAGCAGAGTTTATTATAAAGTCAGTTTTGATATACCTTCACTGGGTGAATTTCTGATAAAATCTGCCTCTTCTAATTTACTAGGCGTATTACGCCCTCTAGCGGCAGGCTTGGAAACTTACAAATAATTTTCAGCGTTTTTTCTCGGCCACTTTTACTTTAAGAAAAATGTTTCCAACATCGTGGAATAAATGGTTTCCGAGATACAGCCGGCCTCCTTTGTTAGTTGTACACCCGGTACATCTCTCCGGTTAGATTTCCTGGTTTTATTTTTCGAGATTTTAAGTATGCTCTTCATATTATATTACATATATACAAACATACATATATAAATATTATCCTCCTTGTTTTGCTACTGCCGAACAAAAATCCAGTAAACAAAACTTTTTGTAAGATCTCCGTATAAATTAAACAATCAAAATAAACAAGCGTTTTACATAACTAATTATCTAGTAAGCTAGATGCTCTACTTATTTTAATTAATTATTTTAATGTTTCACACAATTTCAGGTATCTTTTTAACAATTACCATTAACAATATATTTTGTACAGAAGCAACTATGGGAAAAGGTTTAATTAATTATTTTTAATACAAAATTGTTGTACATGGATGAGCCTTTTCACTTCGTCAGTTGATGTGAAATGATGTTGGTATGTGCCAGCGTTTTTATGTTCGAGTTTGAAATATTATTAACTTATATATAAATTTTAATTAATTCTAAAATGTGTTAATGTGCACATAATCATAAAAAATTTGGAGTCATAAAAATAAGAAAGTAACAATGGAAAAACATTTTGAATATTTATATATATAATGTTCTCTTACAATATAAAGATTTTTTTAAAAAGAATATTTATTATAAAATAAATAGTTTTACATTATATCTTGTTTTTTCTTTAAACAAAGCTTGTATAACTCTGGTCTCGAGAGTAAAAATTAAACAATATTAATACTATCAATGTAGCATAAGATTCCAAAATAATTCAAATATAAAATTTCAAAAGCTAGCTTAGACCTAAAAATTAATCTAATTCCATGGGAGCCCGAAAGGGGGTGCCTAATTGTATATTATATATATTATGGGTAAATATTGGTTTTGATCTCCCCCTCCCTTGGACAATTTCGAATCTTCTTCCAGTCGCTTTTGGGGTTACATTTATATGCCAAGTAGATTATAGACGACCTTTTTTTTTAGTAATCAATTATTTTTTAACATTTCGAGAGTATTGTTTAATCATATGAACAGAGACAAGTAAAGTTATTTTGCCACATTTTAAATTTTAAAGTTGAGTTGTTGAGTTATTGCGTATTGGTAGATAGCAATAAATTGCTTTAAAGTTTTTTAAAAGAATTTGGTGCAAGATGCCTTGTGATAATTGCAGTTTGTCATTAAAACAGTTTGTATTGCTTATTTCCAATGGAAGACAGTGTATAGATTTTTTGGTGGTCTCTGTATTTTAAGAAGATTTATGTGGAAATGAGATACAGTTAAATATTAATAGTTTGGTTTACACTTGTTCCAGAAATTATCGCAGACAGAACCATGTTAAAAAATGTGCTACAAAAAATATGCAAAAAAAATGGCATGGTTCTATAAGGCACATCTACCCACGTCTTCCTTCTGTAAAGAAATTTACATCCATTGGGTTAGAGGTAATTCACACAGAATTGGAGAATCAGGAAAAGTTGTAGAAATTGATGAGGCCAAATTTGGCAAGAGAAAATACAACAGAGGGGCGAAGGATAGAAGACCAATGGGTATTTGGAGATGTTGAGGGGGATTCAGAAAAGATATTTCTTGTGTATGTTCAAGATAGGACTGCCAATACTTTGTTAAAAGTTATTCAAGAGTGGATATTGCCTGACACAACAATTATTTTGGATTGTTGAAAATCATATCAACATTTGGATCAAGAATGATTTCAACATTTTAAATAATTAAAAATAAAAATAAAATAATGAGGAATTTCCGCAGTATAGACATTTCCTCGGAAAATAGAAATCAGTTGCGGCTCGTGGGTAAAAAAACAGGGGAAGTGTTAGTTAGAGAAAAGTAGGTCAGACAAGGTCTAGAATGGTCACCGCATTTTTTGCAAATATCCACTGCTACACAGCCACTTAAATTCAGAAAACCAAGAATCTTTTAAATGAATATTGTAGTATTTACCAGAATTTTTAATGTCTTTTTTAGCATTAATTGTCAGCACACTTGTTTGTCGACCCGTAATTAAAAGGTCCATTTTTCCAACGTGAAAATGGAGTTTCTAACAAACTAAAAACAATGTCACTAACAAGCCCAAACGAATTCATTTTCAACCACACGAACGCGCCACTCCTCCAAAGAATAAAATAAAAAGCCGCCGATAAAATACTGAATAAAGCGCGATCGCTGCGATCTACTTTAGGTAAAATACGAACGGAAGCGGCCCTGTACGCATGTACCAAGACCGGCCCTAGAGGCGCGGTCTTGGTCCATGCGATACTCTCGTTGTCATAGCAACGCATTATTTTCGTTCCTCGCTGGAAGATTTTTACCGAGCCTTCACGTGGCTCTTCCGTTGGTACATCGACACAAACGAGTTTGCTGCCGGTACGCTGGGCACACATACGGGTTTGCTTAATAAGCGCAAGTATATCATTTCGTTTTGTGTTTGTCTCTAGGTTTCTGACGAGCGGCCAGCGGGAATACTACGAATCCATTAAATTTAACATTGCAATTCTTGATAGTTTTTAATGAAATAAATTAGATTTAATACTGAAAATTAGTATATTGAATTGATTTTTAAAGTGACAGGTTTTTTTTTGGGGAAGAACACTTACACTACTCCTACGAATAGCCGCTACTGATAAAAATAACAAATTTCCACAGAAACATTTTCGCATTTTTATGTTAAGAAAAATTTTCAAAATGCAAATCAAAGCAATTTTTTTATGTAACTGATTTCAAGTATTCTTAAGTGTAAAAGAATTTCCTCGGAATATGGAAATAAACAATTTCCGCAGAAATATGGTGGTATTTTCATGTTCAGAAAAATGTTTGAGCAAGCAAAGCAAAGTTTTCACAGTTTTTCAGTTCTTCGCCTGGAGAATAATTGTATCCTGTAATGTCAAAGCTCAAATATTTTAAAATAGATTTTCATGTTTTATTTAATTTAAGAGTTTGTTGTTATTAAGTTACCTACATACATAAAATAGGAAATAAAGACATTTGTTTGATTTTCCTGAAATTACATTACTTATTGCGAAATTAAATTTACTTACTTTAATATCTAATTTACTTTTTCGGAAACTAAATTCACTTTTTAGGAAATTAAATATACTTTTTTCGAAATTTATTGTTCATTAAATTGAGGTTGAAAACATGTAGTACTTAGGCATTCGACTTGCTCGATCTGCTCATAAATACAAAAAATAAGTCTAATTTTTTTTCATTTTCCCCATCCGTATTTTATTTAATACTCAATTATTTTCAAAAGTGAAGAAAGTGTCCATATTATCTCAAAGAGACCTGGTAATGAACAAATTAAAAATATATACACAAAGTCTAGGTCTCAGTCGGAAATAAGTTTATAAATTAAGAATAGGTTACATCAGTGGCGGCTCGTCAGGGTAGGCCTCTGAGGCCGTGCCTCACCCCCAAAATAAAGGAAAAGAGAATTTTTTTAAATAACTTTTTATCTATTACCAATTAGAAATATACTTTTTAACAGTTTTACAACATAATAACATTAAAAAAAAACAAAATATAATCCCATAATAAATATTTTAGAAAATAAATTCTGACCACATCAAAAAACCGACCGTGCAATCCCATTCCCAAAGAAAGTGCTCTCGAATGAGGCGAAATAATTTTAGCTTGGAAAGTTTCGACTTCTGACCTATTTATCAACGGCCGGTGCCGATGCCGGCGAGTCACCTGATTACGACAGAGCGGGATGGCGATTGCCGATGCACGCGTTTTCTATTGCATTCTTGAGGCGATAAATCTGTAGCTTGGATATGCTTTTATTGGTTATTTAAATCACATGACTAGCGAAATATTCCAACGGCTTCTTTTTACGTGGTGCGTGCGGCTGAGAAAGAAATAGGAAATAGATTGCGATAATCGCTGATTGAGGGCGTTCTGTCTTTTAAGGTGAATAAATACGCGTGAGTAAGTTTTTGTTTTGTTTTGATTTGGTAAGTTGGACCGTTCCATTTTTTGTATTTGCTTTATGCTTTTGAAATGAATCCTATTCACGACATTATTGCTTCATTAATTGAAACGCCTTTTTTAAGAAGAAGCGAAACTGAAAAGAAACAGATATTAGGTAGCCGTCCGACGCCGAAAATTTTAGCAATATTTAACGATAATAGGCAAGGTAAAAAATATTCAAGAACTTTTCAAATATCTTGGTACGAAACTTATAGGTGGCTATGCGGAAGTATTTATAAAGAAAGCTTATATTGTTGGCCTTGTATTTTATTAGGTTGCGTCAAAAATAATTGGAGTTCAGGGGGCGGATATTCGGATTTAAAAAATTTTTCACGAGCAGTAAAATCGCATGAAAGTTCAAGAGAGCATATTAAAAATTCGGTAGCACTTACAAGACTGGAGCAAAATAGGGCGACTATTGCGGATGCACTACAAGAAAATGCAAGTCTTAATAAAAAATGTTCGAAAAAACCGTTTATTATTAAATTATTTAATTTATGTTACTATTACTTTGGGTAAACAGGACTTGGCATTTCGAGGTCATAATGAAACAACAGATTCTTTTAACCGTGGCAATTTTAAGGAAATATTTGCATGCTTAATAAAAAGAAATGCCGAACTTACTGAACATTGTGCTAAATTTAGTAATATTTTTACGGGACAATCTAAGACTATACAAAATGAACTAATTGGTTGCATACATGACTATATTCAAGAATATATAAAAAAAGAAATCAATGACACCTATTGTTGTTTTTTTGGCGTAATTGCGGATGATAGTACTGATATAACAGAAAAATCACAGTGTTCGATAACAGTTAGGTATGTGACCAACGGATCTTTAAAAGAAAGATTTTTAGGATTTTTTGACGTTAGCGATAATAGAACAGCAGAGAGCCTTTTTCATTTAATACAAAACAGCTTAGAGCCTTATGACTTTAAAAATAAATTGGTCGCACAGTGTTACGATGGGGCTAGTGTTATGGCAGGTGAAATAAATGGGCTTCAAACAAAAGTTAGATCTATTGCTCCTTTAGCTATGTTTACTCATTGTTGCGCCCACAGATTAAATCTAGTTTTACAACAGGGAACAAAACTGATTACCCAAAGTCGTATATTTTTTGCCACTTTATTAGGAATACCAAATTATTTCCACCAATCACCAAAACGGTCTTTTGTGCTTAATCAGATAGTAGGTAAAAGAATTCCGCGAGCTGTAGAAACGCGATGGTATACACGGTCTAAAATTTTAAACTTAGTGGCTAATGAATGGGACAATTTAATTATAGTATTTGAAACTATTATTAATGACTTAAGTTCTGGAACAGAATCTATTAATGGTGCAAAAAGATTTCTAAAGCATTTTAATGATTTCGAATTTTGCCTTTTTAGTTGCACTGATGTACTGTTTCAAATATTACAGTTATAGCATTTAGATATAAATTACTGCATTTCGCAAATAAACCTTGCCAAGCAACGAATTATTGAATTTAGAAACGAGGACCATTTCAAAGAACTTTTCAATATTGCTAAAAAAGCCACTATTCTGCCAACTAACACACGTCGAGGGCAATGTTCTAGCGACTTTGATATTTTTACTAAATATAAAATATTATATTTCGAAATAATAGATTGTATAATTCTTCAATTAGGGACGCGGTTTGAAAATTTAAATAATTTAAATTTCTTTGCTTTAGTCGATTGCACAAAATATTCGGAATATGTTAAATGCTTTCCAGACGACTTATTAAATAATTTATTAAAAAATTATCCAAACATTTTTGACAGAGATAGATTAAAGAGCCTTCTGTATTGTATAGGGATGAACAATTTTCAAATTTAGATCTCGAAAAAAGTCTAGCCTTGTTATTTAAAGATTTTAAAGCAATTTTTGCGGAAGCATATCAGCTTTTTAATATAGTTTTAACTATTCCCGCAACAAGTGTATCGGCCGAACGAAATTTTTCATGTCTTAAACGGATTAAAACCTACCTAAGAAACACAATGACACAAGAACGGCTTTCGGGTTTAGCAATGATGTCAATAGAGCAGGAATTACTGTCAGAACTTAGTGAAGACCAAAACTTTTACGACCAAATTATAGATAAATTTGCAACCTTAAAAGACAGACGTATAGATTTAATGTACAAAAAGTAGTTTTTTTATCTTATTTCATACAACTATTTATTTTAAGTTTTAATAAACTAAATTATGTTTTTATTATCGCAATCACCGCTATATTTTAGTGATAGGTGTACATATTTTACTTGTTTTGTTTACTTTTTATTTACTTTTTTTAGAGTTTATTTTTTAGTTTTTAATGGTTTAGTAGGGCTATTGGCGATGACCTCCATAAAAAAAAAGGTCAACGCGTCGCAGAATAATACCTCATGGGTGACGTGGAAATTTATTCACATTTAAACAAAATTAACCTCATGTAGCCTCACCCTTCAATATACTCACGAGCCGCCACTGGGTTACATGTTTCGCCCTAACGGGCATCATTAGACCTAAAATAAATATACATTCCAACGGAAAATACAATTAAATAATATGTAACTTTACCATAAACAAAACACATTTTACAAAGTACATAAAACAGACACAACCAAACAAGGAAACAATGAAATACGAAACAAGGCCACGCTTGAATGACCAATCAGAGACGTCGATATAAATTTATTTGATGAGAAATGTTTGGTCATTCAAGCGTGGCCTTGTTTTGTATTTCATTGTTTCTTTGTTTGGTTATGTTTGTTTTATGTACTTTGTAAAATGTGTTTTGTTTATAATAAAGTTATATATTATTTAATTGTATTTTCCGTTCTAATGTGTATTTATTTTAGGTCTGATGATGCCCGTTAGGGCGAAACATGGAACCTATTCTTAATTTATAAACTTATTTCCGACTGAGACCTAGACTTTGTGTATATATTTTTTAATTTGCTCAACTATTTTGTACACGATATTTCGAACTAATGAAGTTAGTTTTTTGAATTTTTATTTAATCTAAACCATAAAGAAGTAAAATCAGGTGGCTCGCTTTTCAAAGACACCCTGTATACAAAGTTCATTCATAATATCCTGAAACATAATAATATGTTTTAAATAAAGATCTCTATACTACTATAGATTATTATGAAGAACGAATTAAGCTGTTATCCACGACATAGCTACTGCTACTCCTAGTGAAGCGTATCGATGTTAAATAAACTCTTGAAATTGATGCCTCTTCAATAAATAAATAAATAATCCAATCAGAAGAAGATAAACAGAAATGACGAAGAATGCATCGACAATTAACTTATTAAAATAATCGCTTAAGTCCTCTCGACATTACTCCATCCGTTTTGCTAAATTGAAAAGGAAATTACTTGATAATTACGCCGTATGCCTAACATCGCAAAGAAATAAATCTCTTTCAATTACGCAGGTACAGCTAGATCATATTATATCAAGACGAATATGCCAGGATTGCCGCGTTAGAAATAACATTCCCTGGTTTTAAAAAAATAATGGCTTTGCTCTGTGATAATAAATGCTTCAGGTCAATGTTGATATTTGCTTCATAGTAGCAAAGATTATACTTTTAATAGACAATCCAATAGCACTTTCATATATTTGCCACAACAATCGCTCGTGTTGCCCTTTAGTTATAAAATTAGCAGGCATGCAACCATATCAAAGTAACTGCACAACAAACTATGGGAGGTAGGAATTACATTACAAACAGGGTCTTAAACTTAATTAAAAAACGAGATTACTTCTATAAAAAGACAAAAAGAAATCTTAATAATAATTATTATAAAAACAAATATAAAGAATATAACAAGAAGGTAGCAAAACAGATAAGATGGTATAACGTAAACTCCGGTGTTATAAGTCACGTTATAAAGATTTGTTACGTAACTGCAATTTTAAGAGTTTGCAATTACGACCCGTAGGCTAGCTTGTACGGTGGTTCGGCTTTGGGGGTGTTCAAAACTTTTCAATCCATTTCACTTAGTGTATGAAGAAGGAAAGTCAAAAATATGTATATAAAATGGAAGGGCGCCAACACACATAAAAAAGAGAATCTACATTACGTCCTTCATACACCCTTTACCCGTGTGTTCTGAGACAAACAGTAAAACACAATATACAATTATTATTTCCTTTTATTTCAGATTATACTTGTGAATATTTACCAGTATTTAAATGAAATGCAAGAATGTGATATAAATTATATTTATAGGTAGAAATAAGTATAAGAATCCGAAAATGAAATTTAAAAATAAAAGGTAGGACGAATTTATAAATTTGAGTTAAAAATCTGACCAAGTAAGTAGCAGGTAAGCAGGAGGTGATAACTCAAACTTGGGCCTGGTTGTTGAGCTGCATACTAGAGGCCAAATACTTCAAAACCTCTTCGGTAAAAGTGGTTCTTGTTTGTGCAAACGTTCGGTACGTAGAATACTACTTCAGTTTGTTCAACCCTTGGGGTGGCAAAAAGGTTTCGTTTTTTATTTTGGCTTCACCCAAAAGTTCTTAATGTGAAAACTATTGAGTTCAAAACTACCACAAAAGTGAAATATAGGCTTTCACATTTCAATAAAAATGTAATAGAGATAAAATGCAAAGAGGTAAAATGCAAAGTGGTAAAATGCAAGGTGGTAAAATGACCGCTGAGCTGTAAAAAAAGAAAAAATTCCATTGTAGCCTAATTGTAAAATTTGTAAAAATTAAAACAAATAAATCTTGCCAAAATAAATTAAATTTTTAATTACCTGGCTGTTATTCGATCACTTTTCAAGACAAATTTTAAAACAACCTTTGAACAGGATCATCCGTTTAATTGAATTTTCACGGCCACAGTCAGAACTAAACAGAATGAACTCGTTCCAAAACGATTTTAGCCAAGACGTTTATCAAAGAAAAAATGTTTAAAAAAAGGTAGGAATTTGGCTAAAAAAATTAACATGTTGGAAGTCCTCTACGCAAAACTTGATCTTAATGTTCCTATATTTTGTCTCTTTCCCCCTTATTGATTTGATAAAAATAAACGATTTTTTAAAGGATGGGCAACTCAGAATACAGTAAATATTTCAATAAATCTTTATATATATTGAATTTAAATATTTATTTTCGAATAATTTATGTTAGATATTTTTTATATTTCCCTCTAATTTTTACGTAAGCCTCGCCCTTAATAATTAACTTTAAAATTTTCGGTTTTTAATAAATAACGAAACTGAAGTGGTCGGACGGAATCATTTGGGTTTTAGGTGTACATTAAAAAGAGATGTTAGACTCGCCGCAGTAAAACTTTAAACTTCATTAGTTGTCATTTGAGTTAACCCAAATCGTAAAACGAAAATAAACAATATGATTCAGTCTTCCGGTTCATCTCGTCGAAAGCAGACCTCTGTGTTATTAACATAAGTGATTCCACGTGTTCGGTTTTGCTGCTTTATTTCAGAGGGAAACGGGAGACTCAACTGCTCAGTGTGGAAACTAACGACCACGCTCCGGGCGGAGAGCAATCTGGCGACTGCCTTGTAGCAAAGCCAATATGTCCTGTTATATAACAGGATAAACTGGAAAGTCAAGTCAACAATATGCTTTTTAAACCAAACATTAGAAGGAGTACTTAAATAACACAAACCCTTGTTTAATGAATCTCTGACATATGTTTACAGGAAATCAACAATATAGGTGTATATAGTTTAAACTATATTTTATCAAAGACAAGTCATTTAATGAACTGAACGTGATTTTGAAAGGCAATAACGTATTATTAAACTAAATTAGTGGCATATAAAATGTTTCTAATTTATTTAGCGTTACCAGGCTACAATGGAGATATGTGGAAATATCTGGTTTAGTTTGTAATACTACAGCTCGTACCCAGCCATGATTTTTATAATGGACTTGTTTCTGAACAAAAATATATTAAAGTAAGATAATTGGACAATCATGTGTTAATGAACATCTAATATGAAATTGTTATAAAAATATGGTCCTTTTATATGGTGGGTATTAAAGACAGCTTCAACAACCAGACCCTTAGCATCTGTAAAATTAAAACATATGTCTATGACACACCTAGTTGTCGGTTGCCTACAATATTAAGTACTTATTTTAAACAGTAATGAAAAATAGGAATCGTAAAATAATATTTCAAATTAAACAATCTAGATAACTCCCAAAATTTAGTCCCTGACATCTTGGTGAATGACAAAATATAAATATAGCACCACAGCAATATCATAATTAGACTTATAAATTTATCTTATTTTCTTACCGTAAAAGTGTAACGTTACAATGGGAGAAGAGAAAATTATACCACTCACAATTTGAGCGAAATATTGTGAATGAGAGAAGAACTTGGAGTGTGATCAATGAAATAGTGTACAATAGGAGCAATGAACATAGTGAGAAGTTTCTAATACCAGCGTTGAAGATAAACGGCAAGATTTTAACAACAATCTTGATGTGGCAAATGCAGTCAATGATTATTTCATAAATATTGGAAGTGATTTATCCAAAAACATTCCAAATACTCCCTTGCAGAATGTAGAAGAGCGATGAAATGACTCTTTTTTTCCTATTGCCTGTGACGTCTTTTGAAGTGGAATCAATCATCCGAAAGCTGGACAATAATAGACAACTTTAGAGTGATTGATCCTCCAAATTCAATACTTTCTCAATTTATCACTAATACGCCCTTGGACTTGTCCAGGCAATTATCATTCATAGAGGACCCTCCTCTCAATAGGTTGTTCTTTTGTTCTCTTCCACATATTGAGAACCTCACTAACAGACTTATTAATATCTTTAAAAATACTGAGATTAGGATAGCGAGAATACAAACAAAAATTTAGCTCTCTAGTTCGCTAAAACGAAAACACCCCTGTCACTGCTAGAGAATTACAATATAGTTTGTAAAATTTCATGTAATGAGTGTGAGTTATCATATATAGGACAGACTTCTAGAAGCCTTAAAGGTAGAATTACATCACATAAGAGCGACTGTCGGAGAGGGGTACCGTCCTGTGCACTGAATGAACATTTTATTAAAGAAAACCACTCCCTTAACTGGGGTGGCACTGAAATTTTGGATAAAGCGTCCTGTTATTATAAACGGATTTTTCTTCAAATGATACATATAGATCTCCAACACCCAGTCATAAACAAAAAGTGTGACACCCAAAACCTCAGCTCCATATACGGTTATATTTTAACATTACAAGAAAACAAATTTCAGTGTCTGGACGCTCCCGCCCCCGATGAGTAGTTTATAAATTTCCATATTATAAATATCATATATACCATTGTAACTAATATTATTACATAAATTATTCCCTATTTTATCTTTATATTGCTATTGTCTAGACAATTGATTATTTTATAACTATTACTGTTAGGTTTTTCGTGACCTTTCACACTTACCCTCTTAATTAATTACCATTATAAAATAAACATATTGCTGTATATATATTTTCATAAAGTTGATCGAATTACATTGAGCATTGTATACAGACCACTATAAGATAGGCAACCCGCCATTCTTCTATGTTGTGCCTTCAAACTACCAATTTAGTATACTCTTTCTATTTCTTTTTTCTTGTTAAAAATAATATTTGTATCTCTCTCACTCACGTCTTCTCTACTTTCGTGTTTAAAATTCCTCTAAAAAACGTGTTAAGTATTTGCTAGTTAACAAAATGAAGTCCCATGATGGACATGTTTTTAAAAGTTTTTAAATTTTTCGCTATCAATCCTTCAACTTTTAAAGTTCTTAAATAAACAGAATGATGATTTGGTGCAACTAAATGTGTATCTTCTTCAGAGTATGTTTTCGTTTTAACAGCAAACCCACATTGGTAAATTCAAACGTATTATACTTATTAGTTAGTTTCTAACTTGTTTCTTTTTTTTTAATTATTTGTAAAAAAGTCCTGAGAAAGGGATAAATTGATGCCGAAAACTTGACAAAACAAAAAAGGGTTCAAATAACTAGCCTCACACTGATACCCATAGATGACACCTCTTTACTCTTTGGATTAATTTCTTACTCCCTTAAATTTTCATCGTATATATTCAAATTACCGTTAAGTATTTTTCATCATCTCTACCATATGGCTGCCCCATGAGCCCCAAAAGGGCGAAACGTTGTCAACTGTGCCGGTAGAGATGATGAAAAATGCTTAAAGGCTTGCCGATATAATGGTCCATGATTTTTGGACCCTATAGCTGAATAAGCTTATCAAAAGCCGAATTATTTGTCCGAATGGCCCTTCCTACTAATTTATCTAGGGACGTTATATATATATATATATATATATATATATATATATATATATATATATATATATATATATATATATATATATATATATATATATATATATATATATATCTATTGATATTTCGGATGGAACACCCTGTATATTCATATTGACTTGTGTGGGTCCTTAAGAATTCTTGCGTTCCCAATATCCGCCTATAAACAAAAGGCTGACCGGGTTTCTGGTTTTCAAGTTTTTCTCCTACAATTTTACACCTGATTTGTTCAGATAACCTGCATAGACTGCCGGCCGCCCACGGCTTGCCTCGATTGTTTTCTTATTTTATAGACTTATTCGGATGGATTTCATTCAAGTTGTTCCAGTTTAGTTGATTTAAGTAGCGCCTACTTACCGAAGTGTAACAGAACTGCTAATTTGCATTCTTTGCGGACGTTGAAGTTTAGAGAAATTGAAAATGTACAGAGTTGACAAGCTTAACGCACCCGGTCGCCTAATTACTTACTGTTATGTAGCGAGCATAGCTTCCAATGCGTATCCATTAATATATGGTGATTACTGATTACATTCTCGGTCAAGATGATATGTTGTCTCATCTCATCAGTTTTTCCCAGTTCATTTTTTTTAACGTACCCTTGTACTAAAATACTTCTCCAAACAGCAAACAAAATGGTGGAGGAAATCCTAAAAACCGTCTTGCTATCCGCAAGGTAGAATTAAAGCAATAGAGTTTCAATGCAGCCTTTTTAAACTAAATTTAAAAGCTTGAACTAAAGACCAATACACATGGATGTTTTCCCCATTTCGGATTAGGGTTCTTTAACGTGGTTGCAACATGGGTTTTATGGTTTGGCCACCATGATATGCCGATATCTACTCATGCTGCGAGTATTACCCTTGTTTGCACAATTTTAAACACCTTCCTCACAGTGCCAAATGCAAGGTTTAAACAGTTTTACAGCATTACGGCTTTTTTAACTTCCTTAAAACATTGTTAAATCCAAATGTTTTTATACTTTTTTTAAGAGGGGGGCATTAATTAATTACTTACATCTTATGGTTTAAAAATGCATCTTGACTCACCTACTCGTGTAACAAAAACTTCAGCCACTACTATTGATTATTTCTGTTCAAACATTGATAATATGTCTTGTTCAATTATAGATGCTGGTCTTTCTGACCACGAGGCAGTGAGTTGTACTTTTTCTAGTATGCTGACTGTGATAAATAATAAACACTATCATGGTAGAAATTTTAATCAGGCAGTTTTTGATGCATTTCGGCATCTTTGTCTTAATGTGATAGGCTGGGGATAAAATTTCACAATGTTTTGCTTGGTGTCTTTGACCGAAAACATTTTTATTGCAGTATTGCGGGTAGATTGGTCCAGAAGTTGGCTGTGGTAGTTGATCCTCTCTCCTATTTGAGGGTTTTTTTTTGTTCCTGGTTCTTTTTACTTCTTCTCCACACATAGCCAGAAGATTGGGAGACTCTTCGTGGTATCAAAAACAAGAAAACTCGTGGAGATGATGAAATTTCAGCTGAATTCTCTTAAGGATGCCGAAATCTGCTTTGGATGTCCTCGCTTTTGCCATTAATGATTCTGGGTCTAAAGGAGTCTTTCCTCCATGCCTAAACTTGGCAAAATAGTGATTCCCTTACATAAGGGTGAGGATCTTAATGAACCCTCGAATTTTTGTCATATTTCTCTATTATCCACTGTTTCCAAGGTTATAGAGAAAATTGTTAAAAAGAGAGTGTGGTAGTATCTTGAGGCGTTTAACATGCTTACCCTCAGTCAATTCGGATTTTAAAACACAAAAGGGGCTCACGATGCAATTTTTAGTTTCCTCGAGAAAGTTTATACTAATATTAATCAGGGAGAAGCGGTGGCAGCGGTTTTCTGTGATCTCTCTAAAGTTTTGAATTGGGTCGATCACAGAATACTAAGCTCGAATTGTATAGTTTCAGGAGTTCGGCACAATTGTGGTTTTCTTCATATCTCTCAGGTCGATGTCGATGCTTCTGATAGGGTTCGTCATTAAACATGAGTTGTGGGGTTCCGCAGGGGTCTGTTTTGGGCCCCCTCTTATTCTTAATTTAAATTTATGACCTTGTGAATGTTCAAATATCAGGAAGATTTACGCTGTTTGCTGACGACACATCGATTGTATGGCATAATAAAGAGATTGATCAGCTTAGGAAAATTATAATCCATGACTTGTTGGAAGTTAATTGATGGTGTGACTCTAACAGACTTTCTTTTAATTTGACAAAAAGTAATATTAATGGTTTTAAGTTTGACATGCAGAACTTGCAGCTGGATCTTTCCCCCCTCCTTGACAGCCATATGACAAGGTTTTTGGGTGTATTTGTTGGCAAGAGTTTGCGCTTCGAGGATCACCTCTTGAGTTTAAGCAAAAAACTTTCTTCGGCTGCTTTGCAATTAGAATTGTGAAAAGTGAACTTGGACCGGCAGTGGTGCGCACGGTTTATTTTGCCTTATTTGAAATCCACCTCAGATATGGAACTCCATTATGGGTTTTCAGTAGCCAATATTTTCTAAATATCTTGCTTGTGCTGCAGAAGAAAGCCGTTCGCTTTATTACTGGTGTAGATCAAAGAGAATCTTCCAGACCCTATTTTTTGGCCCAAAAAATTCTGACGCTCAACTCTTTTGTTTTTGAGACAGCATCTCTAGTATATAAAAATCGAGACAACATCCAGCGTCGTGCAACTCAGCGAAACACCAGGCGAGTTTTGGATTGGAGTTCCGACTAGAGCTTTAACTAAAAATTCTTTAATTTATGAGGGCAGGAAGCTTTTTAATCATTTGCCAACTCATATTAGAACAACAAGGTCGTTAAAACAATTTAAAAGGAGTCTTAAAACAGTATTGTTAGGTAAGGCGCAGGCCTTACAGTAACCTTGCCGAATTTTATGCTGACCAGATTGTTTAACATGTTTATTTTGCTATGTAAGATTATGTATTTTTAATTGTATGATATTCTTTTAGCTGTATTTTTTTACATATATTTGTTTTTATGTTTATATTTTATATTGTTTAAGCTTGCTTAATGTTTTTTTCTTATTTTAAGACCTTAATTTTTGTATGTAGAATGCTTTATCAATGGAAACCTGATTTCTTTGATAATAAAGTATTTTGAGTTTGAGAGTTTAAAACTCTAAGTTAAATGGATGGTTTTAAGATTTTTTCCTCGCCATTTTTTTTTGCAGTTTGAAGTTATATTTTACAAAAGTGGTACATTTTAAAACTTAAATAATATTTTAGAATTTTAGTATTTCATCTCCATATTAACACCTGTCATATACGCTATTTTTCTACTATATAAATTGCAATTTTGATTTCGATAAGAAATATTTACTAAAACTCGTTCATTCTAGGGCGCGCATATTTATTATAGTTCTATCTCAAATACATTTAGCTAATAAGTGCCCTGCGTTTGTATTTCGCTACCAATTTTGCTTCCACACTGGAAAACTATTGTTAGAAAAATACATTCATTTTTTTCTTCCCTTATTCTCTAATATGAGCAATCTTTGATGATATCCATTGGGATATTAATTACTTTATGGAATCTAATCCAGATTAAAATTGCTTTAAGCATAAATTTTAAATAAAATGCAGTGATACATTTTTTAATAAGACCTATACGTTTAAAGAAGGTTATAAAATTGGTTTTATGCTTCACTATTTCTTTATAATAAACTTACAAGCTTCTCATTCGGTTTTATGACGACATTTAGTATAAGTTGTAGCCACTAGCAACCTTCTTAAAATGGGCTTTCTAGATTCTAAAAAGGTTTTATCATTGTTATAACAAAAATGATATGACAAAAAAGACATAAGAAGACATTTTATGATATGCTATATCCTTTGATATAACGAATGTTTTATGACTGTCTAGAAGAAAATTCGAGAGTTGTGAACGCGTCCAGCAACATTTTTATTTTGCATGCTAAAAAATGCATTTGGAAAGGAAAATCCATGATGCAACATGTAAAAATTGGTTTTTATTTGCAAAATTTCCAAAATATAAAAAAACAGAGTGGGGCAATAATGCGACAAAATACCATATCTCCCTCGTAGTTTATAATTTTGGAAATTTTTCTTTATGAAATTTGTATAACAAAACGAATTTCTAATTATACAGGGTATTTCACAAAAGTGAGGTATCTAAGAATCAACTTTTTTTTTAATGAGACACCCTATATATTTTTAAATATTTGGATTTCCCAAGAAATTCTCCATATACAACCATATTTGGTTTACCATTTTATTTCGGCATTGCCAAATTATCCAATAAATATCTAAATTTAAAAAAAATCATGATTCTCCATAACCTGATATAACTTCTGACCTATAACGATTTCAATAAAAAAATTGTACCAAAGAAGATAAATATCTAATTAAGAGTTTAGATAATCGCATACCTAATAATTTTATACAGGGTATTTGCTGCAAATTAGAAAATTGAAACTATTTTTTTTTATTTCTTAAATGGCCCTCTTTCACTTTTATTAAGGTGATTCTCTAATAGTTTTTGCGACATATTAATTTTTATTAAATTTATTAAAACATTGAGGTAATTTTAATCTAATTAGCCATGTTCATTAAAAATAAGAAATTATACATATACGGATATTTAAACACTTCATTTGGTGCAATTTTTCTTAATTGAAATCGTTATAGGTTAGAATTTATAACAGGTTATAGAGGACCCAGATTTTTTTTGTAATTTAGATATTTTTTGAATAATTTGGCAACGTCGAAATAAAAATGCAAATCTAAATATGGTGTTAATTGGATAAAAGATATTTAAAAATATATAGGGTGTCCCATTTAAAAGAAATCGATTCTAAGTTGCCTGACTTTTGTGACATACCCTATTATAATTAAAAATATTTTAAAATTGTAGACATGTTATACAACTTTCATTAAAAATGTTTTTCAAAATTATAAATAACCAGGGAAATATGGTACTTTGTCAGATTATGGCGCCATGTATATTACGTATTTTTCCCTTCATTTTTACGATATTAAGCAGGACTGAAAAAAAATATTTCGTTTATTTTTACACCAAACATGTATTTTAAACAGATTAAAACGTTTTTTTTTGTTTTAAGCAAATTTTTAACTCGAAGGAGATGATTATGTTTAGAACAAAAAAGAAACATGTTTAAGACACTTATTTTAAACTCTGTATTAGTATTACTTTGATTGTATTCACGGTATAATTATTTTTTATCAGAAAATACTATTTCAAACTAGTTTTACATTAGACCAACTAAAAAAAAAATTACCTTTTAAATGGGTTTTTGTAAAGTTTTTCCAATAAAAATCTATAAAAAGAAACTGTTTAAAATATGTAAAACATGTTTAAAATAGTTGTTTTTAATCAAAGTATTTAAAACTTGTAAGCAAATGATGTATTTTTGCGGGAACATTTTTGCATCATTATGCTCAGAAAAATATTTAGAATGCAAAGTAAATCAGAGTTTCCATGTAACTGGTTACAATGATTCTAAAGTCTAGAAAACAGAAACGAAATTTCCCTTTTTCATTTGGCATGTTTACTTCCCAAGGGGATTGTAATGGCGAAAAAATCACCCTCCGAGATTTTTTCAGATCTTTTCTCGATTCCGTCGGTCTTTCTGTCTGTCGGTCTGCCTGTTCGTGGCATAGCTAAAAAACTACTTACCCCATTGATTTCAAATTTTGGTCAAAAATTGATGTCCCGGTAATATTTTAGTAAAAATCCAATATGGCAAAACAAAATGGTGGCCTAGTAAAATGTTCTAAAATTCGAAATTTCTAAAAAAGAGCTTATCCAGTTTATGTCAAATATCTCAAAAATTAAGTAGGTATTATGTTTAAAAATTCAGCCTGAAAAAACTACTTAATGGACTGTTCTCAAATAGTGTGTCATAACTAATTGTAGTATAGAGTTAAACTAGTAAAGCTGTAGGACCAATTCAAGATGGCGGAAAAAAATGGCGGCCAAATAATTTTTTTGTAATTTGAAAAAAATCACTCACCCAGATTTTACATATCTTCGCGTTTTAGCGTCCCTAGATGCAAAAAAATATGTTTTTATTAATTCCGTCGGTTCGTCTGTCGGTTTGGCTGTATGTCCGTCTGTCAGTTCGCGGCGTAGCTTAAAAACTACTTATCAGATTGACTTCAAATTTTAGGTAAAAATTAAGGGTCATATGGGAATGACCTCCTACTATTTTGATAAAAAGCCAATATGCCGGAACAAGATGGCGGTCAAGTGAAACGTTAAAAAAATTGTTACTAAAAGAACTGATTGTCCAATTTACCTCAAATTTTGTACAAAAATCAAGTGTTACATAAGAATGAACTGGTAACATTTTGGCACATGAATATAAGATAGCAAAACAAAATGATGGCCTAATAGAATATTTAAAACATCAGCCTGAAAAAAACTATTTATTAGATTAAATTGAAATTTTGTGCAAGCATTAAGTGTGATATAGAGATAAACTGGTATAGTTGTGTTACGAATTCAAGATGGCACCTAAATAAAATTGTTATTCAATCGACTTTAAATTTTGAAGAAAAATTAAATACGATAGAGAGATAAACTGGTACTAAATCAACATGACGTAACAAAATCGCGGTGTGTGTGTCAATGTAAAAACTGCTTATTTAATTTATTTTAAATTATGTACGAAAAACAAGTGTGGCATAGGTAGAAACTGGTAAAATATTGGTAGGAATACAATACGTCGGAACAAAATGGCGTCCAATAAAAATGTTTGAAAAGACAGTATATATGTTTTCCTAAATAGCTATGTACTAAACCAAATTGGGTCACACTTTACTATTTCTAATAAAGGGAAATATTCATAACAAGCCCAAGTAGCACATATAATTATATATGGGCTAAAATGTTGTGATATTGACTAATACTGCTGGCTAATTAGCTAAAATTGCTAGCAGTTCTATTACAGTATAAAGACGGAAATATGGCTAAAGTGGGGAATAATAATTTGGCCATAATGGGGTGAAAATGTCCAACTGGCAATTATACGATCCTCTCTTTTGATTTTATGGTTGAGTTTATTAGCTACTTTTTGACTTTAAAATCGAGCTTTTCTAGCTGAATTCTGGCTTGTTTTTTAGCCGAAATTTGAGTAACATTTTTTTCCGAAATTTACCTAAATAATTTCTCATTTTTTGCCTTTTCTTCATTTATTTGATAAATCATCAATTGATTCAAATTATGTAGAAATATTATTAACAGAGCCAATCAGTGTAAGAATTTATGAGCCAAGAGGGAATGCAAAGATAACAAATCATGGTTTGACGGTTGGTAGTGACAAAAAACACTTGCGCAGGAACTTTTACTGTTAAAAGAATCTAATTTCGATTTTTACAATTTTTTTTTTAGTTTGGAAATATATTTTACTAAGAAAATTGATTAAAGGGTTCATAACGTAAAAAAACATGCATAAAAATACGTATTTATAGGTAGAAATAATATGTTTGTTTAAAGTGGTCAAGTAATGGCTGCTAGGAAATTAGTTTAATTTTAATTTCAATTATGGCGGATCATAAAATGCTTTGGGCTAGTTTTTAAGCAAATATTCCTTGAAATCGGCCGCTTTGTAAGCAAATATTTATCAAATGGCAATAATTTTCAAATGTAGCCAAAATGTAGCAACATTTACTAAAATTTTGCCAGTATAGATGCCTACTTGGTTTGCTTCTAGTACTCGCTAAAAAATGTCTAATGTAAGACCCAGGAGCCAGTGTAACAAAATTAAATGACGATTACTCCAATACCGTTTTTCTATAATATATGGTGGAATATTTGATCTTTTTATTAGACATTTTGTATGGTAAATAATTTATATTTCGTTTTTCTAAATATATCTTCAATTTGGTTAAGTATAGTTCTATAGGTTATAAACGTAAATTTGAAAGTGTGGCATATTTTGGCAATATTATAGCAAAAATAAGTGAAATAAAACTACCCACTTTTAGTTTAATTTTGAAACAAAAATATGATAATAAAAGCCATATTTTTTCCTCTCAATTTTTATTGCCTTAAAATGCCATAATTTGGCATTCTTACATAGCTATTATTACTATAATTAAACTTAAATACTTGCTAAAATATGTTTGGTTGGAATTTGGAAAAAATGCTTATTTATTGATTATATTCTGACCTCGATTTCTATTGATTAAGAATGCCATATTCTGGCATTTTAAACAGCTATCCTTACTATAATTTAACTTCAATAGTTACTAGAATATATCTTGTTATGTTGTGGCAACAAAATTGACAGATAATTCTACCTTTTGGCCATCCAATATTACAAAAAAAAAAGTTGGAGGTTTAATTACCCCATAAAAGATATTTTTTGTCCAAGTAATTATGCTATAGCCTATCTACATTAAAAACTGCTACTTTTGGAGCCAAAAAATCTAATTTGAAGCGAGCTTTCATGGCTAGAAAACAAACCAAGAATCATTTGCCAAAATTTGACAAATATCTGGTTTTTATGTGTCTTTTATGGCTAACTGTTAGACAAAAAAGCTCATCAGCTAATATGTGCTACTTAAGAGGGAAGTTCCGGGTAAAGGAAATTTACCGATTTTTATATTCAGAAATATGTTTAGAATGCGAAGAAATGTGTTTCCGCAGAAGCATCTTTGTATTCAGAATACAAAACAAAACAAAGTTCTCATGTAAGTGATTTTAGCTATTCTAAGGTCTAGAAAATGGATATGACGTATTTCCGCAAAAAAATTTTTGTTTTTCTCTATTAATAGAAGCTTTTAAAAGACGGAAAAAATGCTTTTTATATAACTGGTTTCAGCTAAACCAAAGTTAACCCAAAAAAACATTAAAATTCCTTTTACCCTATTAATTTAACCAAAACTAACGCAAACGAGATATAGAGAAAAACGTTGCGCCTATTACAGAAGAAAGAATCTAATTGCCTTTTAAACACCGACATACTTTATCACTAAGTATCACGTATTAAATATCATAGTAATATGTAAGAAAAACGTCGCCGAACCGTCAACCATATGACATCGTAAAGATTCTTAGCAATCGAAAGTCTATTAATTTTTAGAAAAAAATGTGGCCTCGTCTTTTCATGGCTGTTTATATCGAGACCGACTTCTTGTTTACTGTTGCGGACATTATTGCGCTTTTTATAGCGAGATACAGTTTACTTTTACTGTTAACGAACGCTTTTTAGACCGATTTTGCAATCCCGGTGACATTAGTTAATGATGAGCGCGAACTGTAGTAAGATTGTCATTTGATTTTACGGGGACAAGTTCAAAGGAAAATTTCCCTCCCTCGTGTATAGAAATTCCCTTCAGAGGCGCACAATTTTCTTTGAATTTTACTGATTATTTCCCTAATGTACTACAGTGGATAGCAATTTCAACATGATAATGAAAATTGTGTTACTTCAGTAATTTTTTTGTTAATATTTTGCTTTCATTAAAAAAAATAAGACAACTAGTAGCTTAATATATTTTTTCTACACGCGTGCAGAAAATCTAATTTTCAACACATATTTAAGTGTGGAAAATTTGTTTTTCAGCACTAGTGCGGAAAATTTTATGAACAACCCAGGGTAACATAACAACCAGGTTTAATTTGTTATGATTAACAACCCGTTGAATATACATCGCGACCCACAGCAATTTGGTTAAGTTGTAGCTAGCGAAAGGAAGATCCATTAATTGACATTAAAATTAAAGATAGCATTATTTTTTGAGCATTTATATTCTTTCTCCGAGGACGCGGTCAGCATACATATTATTATCATTTTCCATTAATTTATTAATTCCCTTATAAAACTTACCTATATAATTACCACCTGTGTATCCAAGTCATGCTATTTTGTTTATTGTCAAAAATGACGACGTAAAACATTTTCTTTGCATGAGAATTCAATTTAAGTCCGAGTTTTTTTGTAAGGTTTAAGCCTGGTTCTTAGCCCATCTTATAGATTGAAAATGTTTCCGCTTTGCGTCGCCTGTAAAATTGTGTAATGTAATTTTGTCTTGCTTGTTTTTAAGTTTTTATGTGTTTTTTTTTTAATTCGCTGAGAATGTATGATCAAAATCATAGTAATGATGCTTAGTAAAGCCTAGGCATTGTGGACATATTAATATGTGCCCCAGCTGTAAATTTGTTAATTGGGGTAGAAATACTCAAAACTCCTATCAGTATTATCTTAAAATTAAAGACAATAAGCCCAAGTGGTTTTTTTAAATGGACGAGAATGTTATGTGTATATATTAATGTCAAATTTATTACGAAGGACGAACGTTTTGCAAGGCCCTCTAAAATCCAGCAATTTCATTGATTGCAGCTTAACGCAAAAGTCGATTTTCGCTAGCAGCTTCCGTCAAAGTTAAAGATCATCATCTTTTCGACGGATTGCTTCAAACAGCTCAAACGTTGACGCAAGATGCAAACGTTTTCAATCTATAACCCAGGCTTAATAGTCCATATCGCAAAAGAAATGGATGTAGTTGAAATCTCAATAGAAGGAGTCCCAGAGGAGTTTATTGAGGCCTCAAAAAATGTTAATTCGTTTTTACCTGGAAAATCGGAAAAAGATACTACAAAGAATATGAAATATTTAGCCAATCGTGCCTACGAAAGAAAATAAGCAACTATGAAAAGGGGAGGTAATTTTAGTTTATTTATCTGAGCTTTCAAAAACCTGACAGCCGTCAACTTTTAAGTAAGAGATTTTCAATGTTGAAAACAATGTTTTCCCCCTACCTGTACTGTAAGCAACCTATTTTGAAACTGCTTTGACAGATGTAAGTGAAAGTTACTCAACAAGGTATTGGTTGCCCTTACCGACAGGATGTAAGTCAACTTACATCCCTAGGGAAATAATAATCTAAAATTATTATAAGTAGCTTTAATTTTTGATTTCATCAACATATTACAATAATCCGGACAAAAATCCGGTGATATTTATCGAAATGAATATTAATGGTACGATTATTACAATTATTTTACATTATTAACAAAATTTGGAAACACGTTTTTCGTTTCTTCTCGATGTGTATTACATTTTCTGACTCTACAGATCCTTCATTTCTAACCAATGTTTCTGTCACTGTTGAAGCACTGCAAGAGACTTCTGGCTGGGTCTTGTTGTATAAAGTTTAATTCGCTACCTCCTTTTTATTATTGAGGCTCTCAGCTACGTAACTTTCCGCAATAGTAGCGGATTTCGATCCACCATGTCGCTTGATAGCTAATACATCAACTCCAGTATTTGCTAATAAAGTTGCCGAAGTTCTTCTAAAAGAGTATCCAGTATACATTTTGAAGTTGTCAAACTTTAGAAATTTCGCAATTTTACTTGGAATTGACGAAAACGTATTTTTCCAGACAGGCTGGTTTAAGCACTTTCCATTTTGATATCGCATAAAGAAGCGCGGACAAAACTGTAAATGTACCTGACATTCCATTTTTTGAGTCAGGAATGGTCGCAATTATGACTTCTTGACTTATTTTAACATTGTCCGTTTTATTCCACAGAGTTCATTAGAACGGCACGCTCTAGCAACCCCATTACCATTACGACCTTCATCAATAAGTATATATCATCGAGGGCTTCTAGCATGAACTTATTCACATCTTCCCTGTTAAACACATTCGATTTTTTGGGTCTATAACCATCATTTTTTCTTTTCAAAAATGCTCGAAGTTTTGTATACTTAGAAATATCTATATTTTCCTCTATAAAAAGGGTGGACTTCAACATCGAATACTCACACCATAAGCTTGATGGGGACTTTAATATACCACTTTTTTCTTGGAAATATGCCAAAAACAAGGTTTCTGAGACTGTAGTAGCCGTCTTGCCTTGGCACCAATTCTTAAAGGATTTATATGCTGCTTCATACCTTTTTTTCGACTTTTCAGGTAGTAGAGATAAACAAGCAATATTTGCTGATTTTTCTATGTCTGTAACATCCATTTTGTCCACACAGAATCAAACAATTCGACTTCTTCAAACTTTTCGTTATTAATGGTCAACTTGACGTTGTTGATAAGATAAAAACTGCTTATGTTGCTCTGGCAACGTATTACGGCTGCCTTCATAATTTAATGAGAATGCTATCGAATGTAATGATAATGAAAATCCAAAAATATATCCAGCATTTTCTCGTAAACATACAATACAGAGAGAACTTTTTTGCCAGGCCTCGCTATCGCTCGGGCGCAAACTCGTCCTCGATTGGTAAATGCTACTTACATCCCTAATATTATAAATAACGATTGAAGTTAAAAACAACACTGATATGAGTAAATACTTCAAAGTAACCGCTTTCTTAAAAAATAAAAGCGTAGGTTTCCGCACGAAAAAATCTAAAATTTTAACCCAAGATGACATCAGCAAGTTTTTGACAGAAGCTCCCGATCATGTTTACCTGTTAGTGAAAATTGCTACACTTATCGGAATTGCGGGAGCTTGCAGATGGGAAAAATTAGTTAATCTTACGTTAGACAATATTCAAGAACAGGATTCTATGTTTCTTTTTAAAATCCCAGACGCAAAACCCATCGCAGTAGAAATTTTGTTATCACTGGTGACTATAACCTAAATTTAATTAAAAAATATGCGTCGTAACTACCAAAACGGGAAATGTACTGTTCAAAATGGCAGCAAAAGCATATATAAAGTTGCCTAATCCAGAACAATATACAGGGCACTGTTATAGACGGTCATCCGTAAACTAACGTGAAACGCCATGGGGGATGGATGTCTAATAAAGTAGCAGAGGGATATTTAGATAAATTTGTAGGGAACAAAACAAAAATGGCGAATATAATTCTGAATCCAAAAGATGTTCCCACACCTTGTTCATCAACGTGCTCACGACCTCCAGCTACCTTGAAATCAAACACAATGTTTCCAGAACCGTGTCCCAGTACGTCGACAGAAACCGACATTCAAACATTGGAATCTGAAGAAATTAGAATAACGCCAATTAGGGTCAATAGTAATAATATGATACCAAGCAGAAGCAATCACTTGGAACCGGCCATCAATATGGTAAATGCAACTTATTGCACTTTTGTTAGAAATTATTATTTAAATAAGCAGTGAAATGTAAAACTTTAAATAAAGAGTTTGATATGACTGTTGGACATTGGTTATTTCCCCACGCTTTGTTTACAGTCGATGCTGAGGAGCACGAAAACGGAATCATTATACAAGCAGCAGACGAACCGGGCTTCAGGTCAGAAAGAGAAAATTTTGAGTCATGGATTTTAAACGTAAACAGTTCGCGCTGATGAGTAACTTTATTCGGAAACTACATAATAATTATATCAAGGATAAGAAAAGGAAAATTATACGGTAAACATTAGGTATACGGGCCTCTTAACACAACTCGTGCATAGAACGACACTTTTTCGACTCTCCTTTAGCTATGATAGAGTCCTTTTGAACGTTGAACATATAGCAACATAAGCGGATTATCAAAAAGGTGCTCCTTCGCGTCGTTCGATCAACAGCAGTCTCGAGAGGAAAAATTCATTTTCCACGGAAAAATACTATTTCCTAACAAGTATGGAAAATTAAGTTTTCCTCACGAGACTGCCGTTGAGCAGTTGAGCACAATTTTTTAAAAAATTCTTGTTACTATAAATAAAATATATCTGAAAAATTCATTTGTTTTGTAAGTAATCCCAGCCTACTAACAAAAACTGAGTTTTTGTTATATCTCAAAAACGACACCTCACATAAAAAATCCTATGGATTCTACGTGTTGCTTGTATTGTTGTATTACAACTTTCTTTGTCATGTTAGTCACAAAGACAAAAATTTAAACGGAAATTAATTTTTGTACCAATTTATATTTGTCATATTTCTCAGTACCCCAAATTTGCCCCTTTGTTCCATCACAGCTCGAAAACTACCCAAGTAAGTTTATTACATATAAAAAATTAAGAAAGATTTCTTTTCAACCTTTTTGCAATTAATGCTTGGTCCTTTACTACTGAAAAAAAATGAATGTAAAAGAAAGCAAATTGCAAAAGTATTTCACGCATATAAAAAATGTAAATCTTGAATGGAATGACCCATATACAAATTTTGGGTCCTAACTGCATTCTAATCTTTTGATCTGTGTCACTGTTTTTAATCTTTGTATCTCGCGCATAATTTGTTACAGTAAGTGAGATCTGATAGTGTTCAGCCAAACGTGAAAAAATTTGCCTTCGCAGAAGTCCATAAATTTAGTTTATTATCTTTGCGCCCAGATCTCAATGATTTCTGAGATTTTTTCTTCATAATTTAGGTCATGTGAAAGAGGTCTTATATTTTGACGATATTTGCGAGGGGCTTTATTTAATTGCATTTTTAAGATAAAACCCTGGTCATAAAAGTTTCATATTTTACTGCTTGACTTAATTGAAACATTTAATTAAATCACCATGTTGTTCTGGTGGATTGGTATCAAGATCCTACCAGTTATTTCTGGATAGGTAGTTGTTTATACTGGCTTTTTATTAGCCGAGATTTTGCTCCACCGTATTGCAGTGATAGTTATTCAGGTGAAGTAGCTACTTCACCAGGAAAAATAAACAACCAAACATCTAACTATATTTACTATATTTCTCTTAAAATTTTAGTTTCTACATTCATTTATTCACCTAATTGGTAAAAAATAAACTGTACATCTAGAATAAATATTTTACTTGGCCGTTGGCGGGGTGCCTTTTTAAAACTTTCAATCGAACTTTATTATAACAACCATAACAGTGGCGCAAACCGTCTTGACTTTGCTGGAGGTGCTATGTTTAGTTTACGATTTTCCTACTACGTTGCCATGACAGTTTGCGGTGGTTGTTTACTTTTATTTTCGCGGATTTCACTGCAACCGGTGAGTTCCTTGCAGTTAACTTGACTGTTTTGTGTTATATTTATTTATGGCGTTGTTACAACTTCAAATTCGAAGTTAGTAAATGTGATTGTTCAAGACTGGAATAAATTAAAAGACGTCTTTGAATTTATTACAAACTGTGACAAATCTGATCAAATCAATCCGCCTTGCGAAAGGATTTTTAAGTGAGATGAACGATTTTGTGATACATACTATTTGACGTTCTTCAAAAAAAAATCGCTTGACATTCATTTTTGCATATCCAATATAAAACGCTGTCGTAAGGCGCTCTGTAAAAAAAGAAATGAACATTTTTTTAATACCATGTGATAAAGCAAATTCTATTACAGAAATAAATCATTACAAACGTGCGCTTGCTAAGCTTTCATCTGAAGAAATTAGGGCTGAGTATAGAACCCTTTTTTATGAAATATTGGACCATATTTTAATGGAAATGACAATAAGATTTCAAGACTGTGAAAAACTTACATTTTCATGTTTGGCAGGATCTGCTAAATTTTCCGAATATAGTTTAAATTTTCCGACTGGCCCGTTTGAAAATTTGTTACAGTTATATGGGGAAATATTTTGAAAAAGTCAACGACTTAAAAATGAGCTTAATCTTATTTTTGCCAATGGAATATATCGCTGCAAGAGCAAGTGAAAAAAATTAATAAAAATAAATGTATTTTTACCGAAGCATATAAATTGTTTTCCCTTATTTTGACAATACGGTCGACAAGTGCTTCAGTGGAAAGAAGTTTTTCTTGCTACAATATCTTACTTCTCTTGGCAATATTTCAATTCAAAAGGAATTTCTGGAGGAGATTAGGGCAACTCATCCATTTTATGAGGATGTTATAAATAAATTTGCTGCTATGAAGGATAGGAGAATTGATTTAGTATACAAAATTTAGATAAGTCGTAAAAAAATATTCTACCCCCTCCACATATAAAAAAATTCTGGAAAAAAATTATTGCGATATTTTCTTGCTTCATTTGCACTTCACTTACTTTTTTACCCGCGAGCCGCCACTGCCGTATTGAATTCGTATCAAAATTTTGCTAGTTCATTTCTATGTCACATTTTGGTTTTTGCATAAATTTCAAAATCAAATGTGGAAGTTGTTTTTTACACAGGTTTTTAAATGTTTTATTTGGTCGGGATTGTGCTTCATCATATTGCATTTTGTAGCAAATTACCATATGACCCGTGAGACTTGTGCAAATTTTGAACTCAACTGGATAAGTAGTTTCATAGGTATGGTATGCTGCGAAAAGACAGAAAGCCCAACGGACTGACCAAGTGAAATGGGAAAAACTATTTTTCTTTTTAAATTCGATCTTATTATACACTCCTCCTATTTAAGTCATCCTCCCTTCTATTTTTCAAACTAGACAAGATGAAAAGAACCCTTACGGAAATTTGGCCCTTGGCAAATTTTGTTACAAATTTTATATGCTGTAGAGATCGAAATACTTATTTTTTTATATTGAGCAACAATTTGGATTTAATGGCATTTCTACGTTATTATTGCCATTGGGATCCTTATTTTTGTATGGGACATACTTAATAGTACCACCATCAGCCATTAAATATAACTATTTAAATTGCATACAGGTTGTTGTAACAAACACGGGCGGGACTTTTGTTTTGCAAATAAGAATAATTTGGAAATTCACTTTTCGAAATGTTCAGTTTTTTCGAACTTCACAAAAAACGGTCCAATTTTTTAATATTTTGGTTTTTTACTTCCCTTGTAAAAAAGGGAAGTATTGTATTCATGAAAAAGTCACCCTCCAAGATTTTTCAGATCTTTACGTCTCAGAGCCCCCAGATGCTGAAAAACGTATTTCCTCAACTTATCTGTTAGCGGCATAGCTAAAAAACTACTAATTCGATTGACTTTAAATTTTGGTCAAAAAATAAGAGTCATATGGAGATGATCTGCTAACATTTTGGTAAAAAAATGGTACCGTAAAACGTGGTGTATAGGGACAGTCCGCCAACTTTATGAAGATATTGCGGCTTTACTTTTTATTTTAATATTAGTTTCTGTGGGGCAAAAGTCCGAACATGGTGTGTACTTTTCATACCTAAAAAACGGCATTTAAAAAAAAATGTTAAATGATAGTTTTTTTTCCCTTTTGGCCTGGAAATGTGGTGATTAGGGACGGTCATGTTATTCAGCAGTTATTCTCATTTAAATGCGGCTCAGGTGTAAAGGGACAACATTTAGGAAAAAATATATCGTGCGATACCATTAAAATTCAATATAACATATTTTTTTTATTAAAAAACTTAATGATCTTGCAAAAATATTTATTTTGTTAAACTCTTATAAAAATACAACAGGAAAACTAAAAAACATTCTTTTAAAGATTTATAAACATAAAAACTAATTTCTAAAATGAACATTCTCATAATACTGGAACTGCTTAATTCTAAATTAATTGAAAATCATTGGTATCCACATTCTGGAATGTGTATAATCCACGTCTTTCTTTAAATAATTGTAATTTTTTGATGATCTGTTTCTTATTAAACTCTGCATCATCCGGTGTATTGGAGTAATAGTAAACGGGACCAGTTTTGCCTTTATCACTTTCTTTTTTTTCGTAAAAAAGAGCCAACATAATTTTCATCTAAAATAGAAATATTTTTTCCTATATAAACTCTGTTTTTTATGCAGGCAGTCTTTCTTTCTACTGGGAGCTTAACTAAAACCCAGTCACCTATACTAAAATCACAATTTGCCTTAAAGCTATCAGTCTCATTACATGGTAAATTATCATTGCAGTCTTTGATTTAGGAAGTGGTTGGAGATTCACTGGATTTTTTTCGCATCCAATTAGCTAGAGGAAGATCTTCACTATTATCGTCGCTTAATGTAGCATTAATCTCATTGGCGCTTTGCTCGGGAGAATCATAAAAATCTTCTTCTGCTAAAACATTGTCTTTATCTGCATAATTATTAAGCATTTCATCCTCATGTAAGCTGAAATCGCTATCGCTGGAGCTATCACACTGAACACTTTTACCAGGTTCAACTGATAATTTTTTATTTGTATTTTTTTTCCTTGGTTTCTCTGAATATCTCATCTCTTTCAATAAATCGATCATTGTAGTATTCAATGCTTCTCTTTCATCTTCATCTAATTGTTCTTTGGGCAATTACTTTAAGACTTCTTCTTTGTTTAATGGTATTATTCCTGTCTTTCGAAACACAGAAATGATATTGGTTTCGGCATTCTCTGATATTTTTTCTAATAATGCTTTTAACAAACGGGGAAATATCGTTTTGGGGATGCTAGCTTCACTACGCTCTTCTTTTTTTTCCATTTTTCTAAAATATTACGCCATGCGATTTTTAGAGGGCGAAAAAAGGCGACATTTAGTGGCTGAGTCAAGTGAGTGGCGTTGGCCGGCAAAAATACCATATCCACGTTGTGATTTTTCAACTCAATTACTATCTCACAGGAAATGTGTAACGCTAAGTTGTCTCCAATCAGTATTTTCCTACCTTCTAGTTGTCTAAAATATGGTATTGCAGTTGTTTTGACCCAGTCTTCAAAACAGTTCATATCAAACCACCCTGATGGTGTCCGATTATATCTAGTGTTACGTGGTCCCCCTTCAGTCCATGCAGAATATAAATTCTGAGCCTTGTAGACCACGTAAGGTGGTAAAATTTGTCTATTTCCTGACACTGCGAACATTATTGAGGTGGCTGACTTTGTAGTATTCATAATACATTCTGGATGCTTGCAACCCCTTCTAGTTATTATTTTTTTACGTCCTAAAAATAAAAGATGACATTACCTATGTGAATATTACCAAGAGAAATTATATTTTACCAATATCATCTGACGAATTTGTCTCATCGTAGTTTATAATATTGCAAGGTGGCACATGCTGTAAAGCAATCGAGAGATTGGTGAAATATTCATTTAATATGTCACGTGAAACTTGAACCCTAGATATTTTAATGTTTTCGCACATTCTTTTCGAAAGTTGTGATCGATATCGTTTTAAAAAACTCGTTACAAATTCGGGCCTTGGAAGATTATCCTTAAAACGAACAACTTTTCTACCCAATTTGTCTAAATAATTTTTGACAATCAATCTTAGGTCATAACTATCGATTGTTTAAAACCGTCTGACCTCCTTGTTTCTTTACATTTCCTTTCTAATTACCCCGACCTAATCTAAAAAGTGCCCGATTCATGAAAAAAAAATAAATAAAAATTTATGTTAGAAATTTAAGTAAGAATTACATTTTATTTCGGCACAGGACTGTCTTAGGTCTAATTATTTCCAATATGGTATTATTTTACTTACTTTTTCTATCAGTTACAACCAACACTCTCGGGTCTTTGAAAACAGCTGATTTCCAACTGACGTAATTCAGCCGATGTCAAATGTCAAATTCGATTTTTGACAGGGAAGTCAGTAGCGTCACAGTTAAAACACATATTTAGGAGTCAACTTGACAAGTGCTTGCGTTTCGAATGACTTTTATAAATAAACTAAAAAATATATTGTATAAAAAAAAAGTTTTGTCCCGATTCACCTGGAAGTCCCTATACACCTCGTTTTACGGTATGGCAAAATAAAATGGCGCCCTAATGAAATATTAAAAAAATGATTACTAAAAAACTACTTATGTATATGAAATGTTGCACAAAAATCAAGTATTATGCAGGAGTCAATTGGTAAAATTTTGATACAAATCCGAGATAGTGGAACAAAATGGCTGCTTAATAAATTATTTAAAAATTCAGGCTGAAAAACAACTTGATGTTGGCCTGATTTCAAATTTTGTGCCATAACTAATTTTGGTATAGAGATGAAGTAGTAGAACTGTGGTACTAACCGTTAATCATTTGCAGCCTCAGTATGATTTTACAAAAAGAAACTATTAAAGGTATATTCGATATACGACATAAGATTTCATGTAACGTAACAAACTTTCTTCAAACAAATTTATTTTATAGGGCATGAATTTAAAATTTTCAAATATGTCATACATTTTTAAATATTACCAAATCAATTATCGTTTTATGTAGTATGAAAAAACAAACTTCAGTTGCTTTTCCGTTATTTCGGTCCAATAGTTTCTAGCACATCAATGAACAAAACGATTAAATTTAGTTTTTAATGCCATGAACTACAAACCGCTGGCACTTCCTTCGTTTAATAGAAAAGGCGAATCTACTTTTTTCTTAGAGGATTCATGGCTTACGTCATAATTGTTATAGAACTTGACACATAATTAAACATTACTTTTTATATGTCTGCGGCCTATTCAGAAGCTGAGTTAAACCAAAGAAAATCTTAGCTAACGATTTTCTTTGGTTAAACGCTTTTTAGTATAGCTACAGCTGTAAATAGCATGTTTAAGCATACAAGGTGTCCAAAAGTTCGTATGGGCTAATATCTGGAGTACTGGTAAAGCTAAACAGTTTGGCAGTTGCATGCGTATCAACAAGTCAACTTTTTTTGGACGTTTAACCCTGTTGAATTTTAAACTCAACTCTATATCGATTTTTATCTTATTCTGAAGAACTTTAAAAGACAAATTCCGCTTCGCAAACTCGAAGCCTCCATGTATACTTTGTTTGCGAACAGAAAACAAATGAAAAAGAAATTAGAAACATTGTAATAAAAAATTAAATGTCGTGTACTGTAATTGTTATTGATAAAAAATTGTTTTTAACATCTTACTAGGTTTTGGAAGGAAATCAACAACACATTAGGTTAGTTTATGTCGTTAGATTTGTAATGAGGCTTAAATCTTTTACATTTTTGCTATTTGTACTTAAATATTTTCATTTTCGTTCATTTCATTATTGTTCGTAAAAATGAAAATAAAGTCAAGTTTTTTTTTATAGTCAATGTAATTGAAATTACAATGGGGCAGCTAGACTGTTCAATGAAGCTTTTTGTAAAGAAATGTTACATTTAATTGACACGTAACCAAATTACTTGTATAGGATATATTTTAGTGACGAAGCAACTTTTTTTTTGAAAGGCACAATCAATAGACATAACCCAGTTTTTCAGAAAGATGAAGCTCCCCCCGCAGTTTTATTTATTCGTTAAAAAGTATCTTCATAATGAATTTCCTCGGCGCTGGACGTCGTGGAGCTCTTGAATGGCCATCGTGGTCGCAGGACTTTGCTCCACTTGATTTCTTTCTTTGGGATTACCTTAAAAAAGTGAGCGTTTGTTACAAAACCCAGTAATTTAAAAAAACAACAAGAAAAAATTACTGATGTCTGCGTGTGACGCCTGAAATGCTTTAAAACGTTAGAGTAGAGTTTATTATTGCCAAAAAGTTACCAGTGGTCATCTTATAAAGTAAAATTATAAATAAAAGTTTTAACTCCACTGGAATTCTTATTTCAATGCGTTACACATCGGAAACGGGTCGGTATAGAAACCTCTGAGCAAATATTTTTGTCATTTAGAGGTCTCTAAAATGAAGTAGAATTCGTATACGGGTGCAATTAAAATTGAAAAGGTGAACCCCCTCTCGTATAAGGTTAAACAGCCTTAAATGCTGATCTAATGATGCAGAACTACATATATTAGCTCACACTTAGATATTTAAAGTAAATATTTTCGTAATGAGAGAAGATTTTAAGATGTATATTTCTCAGATCTGTTGCAAACCTATTGGGAATAAACCATTTGTCAGGGTGCAATTTTATTTAAATTTCATTTGCTCGGGAAATGTACAAAAACGAGTTTTATTTTTTGTTTGCTATATTAAGTTAACCTTACTAAAATTGCAAAAAAACAATTTCGATAATTATTCGAAGTATAATTTTTTTAATTTTGATTTAATGTTGTACACTTTCATCACATTCCCTATAATCAAGATTTTGTATTAAAGTAGTTTAAAAATTGACTTTAAGGTCATTTAAATACATTAAGTAGCTAAAATGGTTTACTATCATATGTGTATATTCCAGGCAAACTGTACGAACATTAAACCATAGATACAATGGTTTATAAAAAATAAAACTGACTGACAATGGACTAAAGAGTGAAAAATAGTATTTAGTTTCATCTGGAAAATTTTACTCTACAGAGTCGGCGCCAGACTTATTCCTAATTACCTAATAACAAAAATTAATGAGTGTTTTGATGTCTAATATCACGAGTATAAGTCGGTTTTATTTTTTTATATAAAATTTTTTATTTCATCCTTTTTATTTCTATTTATACGAGCGTTATTGCAAAATTCAAGTTTAACACATAGCCACTGGGTTCATTGTATATTATTTAACATCACTGTATATTAACAGGTCTTTTACAATATACAATGAATACTTTTTCTTCCTGACAGAATGGTGAACGCATTGGTGAATGCATACATTGTTCAACGTAACATCGAGTAAAACTAAAAGAGGAGTTATTCAGTCATTTTTAATATACTTTCAACACAGCTTACTATCTAAGCTGTGCTTTCAATAAACTTGCTCCGGGCCTACACCGGTAACATCCTGAAGAGTTCCTAAAAAACTCATCCTAATTGGTCAAACCGTCACGGAGTAATCAATGTACATACACAAAAAAATTGATAGGATCGAATTGTTAACTTCCTTCTTTCTTGAAGTCGGTTAAAAAAATGTAAGTGACACATTAGTAATAGGGAGTACGCTTTCAAAACCTATATTAGGTATATATATATATATATATATGGGCAACCCCTGACCCCCTTTAGAAAGAGACAAACAAGCCGCCAGATGACCTTGAAGCGTTCCGAGCAACGCGTTATGAATAATAGGTTTTAAAAAGAATACAATATAAAGCGGCATTACTCCAAGCATTTCGCTCTATATAACTTACTTACGGGCCAGTTAAGAAAGAATACAATTAAAAAACTCATTACCGATTTAAGGAAACAGCAACCATTCTTCCATTCACAAAGATCAAATCTAGACAGTGTTGTTAAAGCTAGTTTCATAGGTAGTTCCAAAATAGCGAAAACATCGAAGTCATTTTGTGTCAACTTTTGTGCCCAGAAAAGAAAAAAGAGTTTGAGAAAATGAGCATATCGCCACGTACTGTTGTCCGGCGTATAGATATGATAGCTAGTGATATCAAAAAACCATTAACTGATAGATTCAAGCATTTCCGATTGCTTTGGGTGAGAGTACTGATTTACCTGACACATCCCAGTTAGCTATTTTCATACAAGGTGTTGATGAAGAATTTGTAGTGACAAATTAATTACTGGTTTTACGGCCACTACAAGGGACCAATACTGGAAAAGATATTTTTGCTGAAATGCAAAGTACTTTCGAGCAGTATGGTTTGCAGTGGTGGAAATTAGTTGGACTGTGGACCGATGGTGCGCCTTCATTGGTCTGCAGGATTTCTGACGGAAAGAAAAACCGCTATGAATGTGCAAGAATGTGATTTAATAATTCTGCGTTGCATTATTTACCGACAATACTTGTGCTCTAAGTCCATTCGACTGAAGAACGTTATGGATGTGGTAGTAAGTACTATCAATTTCATTAGATCCCGTGGTCTTAACCATCGCCAATTTAAAGCATTTTTGGATGAACTCTCTTCAAAACAGGACAAATAAGTTGTGCTCTTGTGTAGACTAGACTATATTGGGAATAGGCTTTCTTTAATTAATTTTTGTCTTCACGGTTTCAACATTTTTATAGTTTGCCAACATTTGTTTAACGCTGTTCGGTGACGGTTTCTGTTTATCTGGATATCTATCAGTAAATATCTGGCATGTTCTTGTTAAAACTCTGTTAGATTCCCCATAGATAATAAACAAATTCAAATAATCCTTGTGTGTGTAATTTAATCGCCCCGGCATGATTATTAGTTTAATAATTATTATAATTACTATAATAAATAAATAATATTTTAGTAGGTAATTGTCAAACGACAACAAATATTACGTTTCTATAGTAACCAACTGGTTGGGGCCAGGCCTCCCCGTCATGGCCAACTAACAAGAAAACTTAGAAGCCGTCTGGTATTATTAGAATAAAAAATGTTAAATCGTCAATAACTCAAAAACTACAAATTTTTGGAATAGACCACTTTATACAAAGTCACCCTTATCTCAAGTGTTAAATAAGAAAAAATTATAAAAATTGGGGATTTTCCATTTGAAAAAAGTAAATTTTAACGATTTTTTAAAGTATATTTATAATGTCAGTTTTTGATCACCCTATATTTATTTATTATATATTATAATATCGGCACAGGCCACTAAAGTGTACCCTTTTGGACAAGGAAGCCAACCGCAAATAAATAATAGAGATGGTATTATTAGAATAAAAAATGTTAAATCGTCAATAACTCAAAAACTACAAATTTTTGGAATAGACCACTTTATACAAAGTCACCCTTATCTCAAGTGTTAAATAAGAAAAAATTATAAAAATTGGGGATTTTCCATTTGAAAAAAGTAAATTTTAACGATTTTTTAAAGTATATTTATAATGTCAGTTTTTGATCACCCTATATTTATTTATTATATATTATAATATCGGCACAGGCCACTAAAGTGTACCCTTTTGAACAAGGAAGCCAACCGCAAATAAATAATAGAGACTTCGATAAGCAGATATTTATAGTTATGTCTAGACCTGCAAAAGTAATTTTTTACATAAAATTCAAAATATCTCAAAAACAGTTGAACTGAGGTATAGGATATTATACATGAAATATACCTAGAATTTTTTGAGGAATCCAAAAATTCGATTATATACAGGGTGTTCCATTTAAAATAAGAAAGTTGACGTCTACTGCCGGTATAACCGGAAGTGACGCCATCTTGAAAATATTTTGCGCGAATTGCCCCCATCGAATTTAGTTAGCTGTTTTAAGTTTAATTAATGTTTATTATGCTAAATTTCGAATTTAATTTGATAACATTTGATAAACTGAATTGACCTCAACAGAAAGACAAATATATAGACAACTAATTCTTACTGAGCTGTCATCACCATTAAAGAATTTACTTTGGTCAGGCATTGGTGGGCTTCATTTTATACATACTCGACTTTGAGGTCAGTCCCGACATTAAAACACCCTAATTAATACGTAATGAACCTTACAACTTTTATATTTAACATGGCCTAAAATTAAACTACTATTAGAGGGTGGCGAATTGTTGAGAAAGGTCCATTCATTACAAAGTTAAATACAGCGAAAAGTTCTATTTATTACTTACATTTATATAATCTAATCTTACTTAAATGTACCGGGTGGTCGAAATTGGTCTGTTTTAACAGAGAAAACCTATTTCCTGACTAGATAGAGCAAAACTGACTTAGGTGTCGTGGGCTCGATTTCTGAGAAATGTTTAATGGCAAAAACCGCCTGCCGATATTTTCACTGCCAACTGAGATATAGGGCGTTTTTCAATTTTCGGCCATTTTGAAAATTGTCCATAACTTTTTTATTTTGCGGAATATTAACATTCTGCAAAGACATTCTAAAGGCACTTTTTTATGTGCAATCCAGTGGCGTACTCAGATTTTTTCTATAGTTGTCCGTTTTATCATAAATAGGCAAAACTTTTTTTTTTTCAAATGGAAATCATAGTTGGCTATAAATTATAAAAAATGCTCGCGTTTAGCCCTTTTCAGTGATATAAAGTTGTAAGTACTTATTTTCAAAAATAACGAAAATATTAGGTGTTTTTGGTTTACATCGAAGTAGGCCTTGGAATAATGACGCGCGTTCAATATTTTGAATATATTGCTGTCAGATTACTGTAGTCTGGTGTAATTATTGCGTTTTGGTGTTATCTTTATAAAGTTGTGTTAAGTTGCTGACAAAATATGTTTGAGAATTATGAAAAGTATGATATGTTAAAATGTTACATATTATCTAACGAAGTTCCTGAAGCAGCTAGTGAATTATATTTTAATACATTTCCCGAGCGACGTCAACCGGATAACCGAATTTATCAAACATTAAAAAGTAATTTAGTAAATTACGGAAGTTTTAAAAAGTTAAGAACAAGACATTATGAACTAAAGGAAGAAAAGGAAATCCAGCAGCTAAATATAATTGGTGAGGTATTAGATCATCCTGGCACCTCCTCTCGAACATTGGCTAATATAACGAATGTTCCAAAGACCACCGTTTTAAAAATACTCAAAAAACATAAATTCAAACCGTACAGAACGAGAAGAGTTCATCAACTCCGTGAAGGGGACGCCGCTAGAAGATTGAGATTTTGTCAGTGGTATGAGCAAAAATTCATGGAGAATGAGAATTTTCCATTAAATATTATTTGGAGTGATGAATCCAGAGTAGATACTTCTGGTATATTTAATAGATATAATTCATATCACTGGTCCACTGAAAATCCACACGTAGTTGTGCAACAAGACCGGCAAGGTCGGTGTGGATTCAATATATGGGTGGGGATATTCCGAGGAAGATTTGTGGGACCTTATTTTTACGATGGAAATTTAACTGCAGAAGATTATGTAAATATTTTGCGCACATATATTGTCCCTTTGTTGGAAGACATACCTTTAGCTGATGCCAGAAATATCTACTATCAACAAGATGGTTGTCCCCCGCACAATGCAAGAATCACAACTGATCTTTTAAACTTCGAATTTCGAGAAAATTGGATTGGTACGTGGGGCCCCATACCTTGGCCTGCTAGGTCCTGTGACTTAACTCCCTTAGATTTTTTTTTGTGGGGAAGATTGAAGGACTTGATATTTAAAGGAAGAACCTTTCACACAAAAGAAGAATTGCAAGAGGCCACTAGGCAAGCTTTTGCATCTATTAGCCCAGTTGAACTAATAAATAGTTGCAACTCGGTACGCAAAAGATGCTTAGTTTGTATTCAACAGGGAGGGGCTCAATTTGAACAACTTCTCTAAATATATTTATCAGAAACCTATCTAACTAAATACTTAGATTTTCATAATTATTTTTTATTTTCACTTGTAGCTGTAAATAGTAGTTTAGTTTGTTAATTTTGTTCAACTTTGCTATGTAAACAAAAAAAAATAAAAAAAATTAATAATAAATAATTAAAATAACGTTAGCTAGTGTTATTTAAAGTTGTGTTTAAGTTGCTAACAAACTATAAATCTTAACAATACATAATTGAGATATTGTCATCACAAATCAAAGCCTACTTCGATGTAAACCAAAAACACCTAATATTTTCGTTATTTTTGAAAATAAGTACCTACAACTTTATATCACTGAAAAGGGCTAAACGCGAGCATTTTTTATAATTTATAGCCAACTATGATTTCTATTTGAAAAAAAAAAGTTTTGCCTATTTATGATAAAACGGACAACTATAGAAAAAATCTGAGTATGCCACTGGATTGCACATAAAAAAGTGCCTTTAGAATGTCTTTGCAGAATGTTAATATTCCGCAAAATAAAAAAGTTATGGACAATTTTCAAAATGGCCGAAAATTGAAAAACGCCCTATATCTCAGTTGGCAGTGAAAATATCGGCAGGCGGTTTTTGCCATTAAACATTTCTCAGAAATCGAGCCTAAGTCAGTTTTGCTCTATCTAGTCAGGAAATAGGTTTTCTCTGTTAAAACAGACCAATTTCGACCACCCTGTATATAGAAATTAATGGGTCCCAATAATTGTTTAAACACGTATGCCGCACGGCAGTTGCTGTAACATAAACATTGTTATGTGGGGTCTGGCCTGTGGTTAAGTCGGTGCCCCTGTCTGTATGTCAAGAACCGAAAGAAACTCGAAAAATCGCTGCTTATTGTTTTTTGATATTTAAACGTAGAGTATCTAGATAAGAAAAAAGGAAAATAACAGTTTGTAACAGCTATCATTAATGAAAAACAAAAATGTGCATGTATAAGTTCTTCTGTCCACCAGTTTATCTGATAAATTTAATTAAACTCAACGGAAATGCGAAACCATAAACACTTAATTCGTAAGCCTACGGCCTATATGCGCCGTACGTATTTTAATTGAGCTATCAAAGCGACCATTACAGAATTTACGTTGGTCAGTTCGGTAGTTATAACTGGATAAAAAGAGACGACAATAAATCGATGGTGGGCTTCATTACGCGGCCGACACGGGAGTCAGCCAGTCCCGATGTTGATTTAACGAACTATTATGCGTGTGTCATTTTAACTTCAGAAAAACGGTACACGTCCAATTTGTTTTTACTTAGGAAGATCTTGTTAAGCTTGACGCTTCTACAAATAATTACGGATTTCTTTCAGTATAAAATTTACAAACCTGTTGCCCGTTCTACTGGATTTCAAGAAGTCTGTAGATAAAAAAACAACACAAACCAAGCAACGATAAAATCCTCTAAATCACGAGCCGATAAATTCCAAATTGTTTGTATTCCTAAAAAATTTGATTCAACTAGACGCAAATAAACCAAAATTACAAAAACAAATGGGTTTCTACATACTTTTTTAACACACTTCTGGACAATCAATTCCGGACAGCTGAATTTAAGGTTAAATTTGACAATGAATAACTTTTTCATTTTTTAACCGATTTTAAAGACTTTTTGCCCATATTTTAGGCAAATTATTAGGGTTAACGTCGCATTTGCACATTTTTAAGAACATTCCATGATATACCAGGAGAAACAAAATGTTGTGTTTATGTACTAATTTCAAAACATCCTGTATAGTAATTGGGCAGTAAAATTATGTCACACCATATTTTATCAATAAGGCTCATTAATTCTTAACATCTTGTTTTTTTATTCATCTTAATATCCGTCTTTGTTTAGGATATATAGAGTTTTAAATAAATCGCTGGCAATACCACAGTATTTTCAATTTATAACCCTGCAATGTTCCTTATAATCTAGAAGGCTGTACATTTTGTTTTGCTAGCAACTAGAGCAAACTTCTTGAAATTTATTTTGATTAAAATAATTAATTAATTTAAAACAAAAGTTAAGAAATACTATTTATTTCTCATTGTGGTCAATTTTTACATTGTAAGGGTATTTTAAATTTGATACTTTTAATTTTAATTTATTTAAACATCGTAATGACTTTCGTAACGAGTGATGCTCTTAGACGGTTTGATGAAATCGGCTCTTACAATAGAAGATCCGGCTCTGGTCCAAAGCGATGTACAGGGTGTACCATTTTGAGTACTTTTGCGGGGTATCTCCGTTATTTTTATAGATAGATAGTTGCGGTTTTCGCAAGAGTGTGCTACTTTTTCGTAAAACTAAAGATGACGTTAACAAAATTGTCATAGCCCTTTTAGTTTTTAAGATACAGGGCTAAATCGAAAATGTTGCATTTTCAGGCACCCCTCGCATCTGAACCATCAAATAACTTATTGAAAATGTGGAAACTGTTTCTTATATAACTTTTCCCATAGAATTCAATTCCGGAATTAGTATACAGGGCCAAGTCAAAAAGTTATCGGACTCTACTTTGTTTTTTAAATGGAACACCCTGTATATTTATAGACTATAAAGTTTGTCTTTTTTTACCTTTTCAAAAATATTTAATAATAAGCAGTTTATCTCAAAAACACACAAATAAATGACAATTTTCTGAAATTAAATGCATAATTTAATAGTAGGCCCTAAATAACAATAATAAACAATTGAAAGTTACATATTTCTAACGAAGAATTGGATACCTTGCATATAGGTATCTTCTTATATAAAAATACCTATAGAGTTTTTTAATAACAGTAAGTTTCTAACAAGAAGTTTATAGCATAAAGTAACAATATAACAAACACAAAAAAATAACATTATTAAAAAAAAGAAAAAAAAAACTTTTAAGGTGATGTTTAAATTGACGACAATTTTCTCTAATGCAAAATTGGCACATTTTTGTAATTCTTTGAATACCGTTAAAAAGAACCATTGGTCTCATTCGCAGATTTCAAAAGGCTAAATGAATTGCCCCTCGAAGTTCTGCTATACCGTCATATCGTGTTTTATATACTTTATTTTGTATATCGCCCCATAAAAAAAATCTAAAATTGAGAGATCTGTAAACAGCATTATCTTGGGCTAATGGAATATTTTCGAGCAGTTCTGGAATAAGTTCCTCAAGGATTTCTAGGTATCTACGTACTATAAGACCTCCTTCAAAAATCCTATAAACTATATGACTGCCCAAAATAAAACATGACACCTCAACTCCAAAGCGTTCTTGTTGTGCCCTTTCAAACATTAAATGTTGATTTTCACTATGCCAGTTCCTGGTATTGCGACGATTAAAAATTCCCGCAGTTGAAAAAAAAAGGATTACTCTGACCAGATAACAAGTCTGCCAAATAAATCTTTAGCATCGATTTGTTGCAAATACCATTGGCAAAACAGTGCCTGACACTCGACATCACCAGGATGCAAATATTGCACTATATTAAATTTGTATTGACGATACTTATATTTCTTCAAGATCCAGTGCCCTTCCTCGGGGACCTTCATAGTGGTCCCAGAGCTGAAGACAGCATATTAAAATTTAAAGGGAAATACCCTGCTGGAACTTCGAAGTGCACCAAGGACATTTTTACTGGAAATTCAAAATGAAATATTTTCAATACGGATGAAGATTTTGAGTTACGGTTTTCTGCCTTTGTTTGACCAATTTGTGGAGTATGCAGCTCGATAAGGATAGCATCAGGACTAGGTCGCAGCCGTCTTATACAGGTTGTTATGTAAGACCCTATCATTTTTTGAAAAGTTTATTCTACCAGAATTTTTACCGTGGAAGATTTCTTTGTCTCTTTGTACAACTAAAATAATCTAAAGCAGCCATGTCAATCATGCGGCCCAGTGAGCATTTTTTTGCGGTCCAAATCAGTTTTAAAAACAGCCAGATAATGCGGACCGCGAACAAGTTGAAAACCGTTTTTGAAAGCGCACGCCGCTGCAACAACGATTGGTATAATAAAATGTACAATTGTACATAGTGCCATCTATGTTTAGGAGGATGAACTGCACATACTGAACCTAAAACCTAAAGGCAAACGTTATCTGGCTTGTTCCATGAAATTCTATCGCGCAAAAACACAGATGACGCTATCTGAACCTTCTGGAAAGAACTCGAGAAATCACAATCTGTATATAAGCCGTGTTCGATTGAGTTCAGTTGTTTAGTGTTTAGTCAGTTATGAGTCAGTTACGATAGAGTTTCGAGTTGAGTTAACAGTACTTATTATAATTTATTTCGGATACAGTTTTTAACATGTCTTCATACAGTTTTTTAACATCTTTCAAAACCAAGAGGAAGTAAGAGGAAACTTGTAGAGGAGCATCGTATCTTTCAAGAAAAGTGGGAATTAAGAGTTTTTTTTCCTGTGAAGTGAAAGAAAAAAATATTTGTTTGATTTGCAATAGTACAATCGGTGTCCCAAAACTTTATAATATAAAACGACACTATGATATTCATAAAACTATGTTTGACTAGTATAGAGGCATGGTTAGAAACGGTAAGTCTCGGGAGCGTGAAGGCACTTCAAAATATATCCTTGTCCCGGTCTGAAAGAGTTACTGAGTTGGCTGCCAATATAAGTGATCAGATAAAAACAAAATCAGACTCTTTCATTGCATTTTCTATTGTCTGTGACGAAAGTACGGATGTGTGTGGTGTGGCGCAACTCGCTGTTTTTCTTTGTGCGGTTGATCCAGATATCAATGTGTATGAAGAATTACTGGAATTAGTAGCATTGCATAATACACCAACTGGGAAGGATATTTTCAATGCTGTTTATGGACTTCTGCAAAAGTACAATTTAGAATGTCAAAACTGTGTTCCGTCACAACAGACGGAGCTCCTTCAATGACTGGAGTAAAAAATAGCTTCGTTAAAATATTACAGACAAAGATCAGAGAAACGGGCAGTGCGATGGCTTTCGTGTTCTATGGTATTAGACCGGTTTTGGAAACTCAAAGAAGAAATATGCGTTTTCATGGAAACAAAAGGAGAAGATGTCAGCTTATTATGCGATGTACCTTTTTTACAAGATCTTTCATTTGGTAGATATCACAAAACACTTGTCGGACTTAAATACGAAATTTGTAAGGACCACTTCAAGTTATTACATATATGCATGATGATGTGAAAGCTTTCAAGTGTAAGATGATGTTGTGGGAAAAACAGTTAGCAGAGGATAATCCGTCACATTTTCTGACTTGTAAGGCATATTAGGAAAGCACAAGTGTCCCAATATCATACAAATTTTATTCAGAGAAAATGTGAAGCCTTCTGGCAGAATTTGAGAAGCGTTTTCAGGATTTTAAGACCCAAGAAAACAATTTTTCTATATTTACTGGTCTTTTCAATATCGATATTGATAAAGTTCCCCCTCACTTGCAAATGGAAGTAATTGAGATTCAGTGTCAGACCCATTTAAAACAAAAATTTGATAATGTTGGTACATTCAGATTTTATAAGTACTTTATGAGAAAATTTGCCTGTAAAATCCTGTCAATGTTGGGAAGTACCTATAAGTGTGAACAACTATTTTCTTTGGTGAAAGGAAACAAATCTCCCGCAAGATCGCAATTTATAGACGCACATTTGGACGCAGTTTTAAAAGTTATTTCCACCGATAAATTCGCGCCTCAAACAGACAACTCAATTAAAGACAAAAGATGGCAAATATCTGACAAAAGAATTTAATGTTTGTAGTTTTTTGTAATGTTCTTTTTATTGGAAATTTAATAAACAGACTTGTCCTATAATGGTAATTTTTCTCAAGATTTTCAGTACTTTGTCTTCTTTAAGATAAGGTTTTGCGGCCCACCTAGTTGATGGTCTTCATGCTTTTGGCCCACCAGTGACTTTGAGTTTGACATGGCTGATCTAAGGCTAGGTACAAAAAAACAATTTCCAGCTGTTTTGAATTTTTTTCTTCCTTTCCAACATACAGGGCTTTTTAGAAAATTTTATTTTTTTCTATTGTCACTTTTTGTCCTCTACAAAACGGCAAGGTTAATTTTCCAATCCGACGTTTCGGATTCGAGAGACCATCATGGCATTTACACTTTTGTGTTGTTTTTACGCCCCCTAGCGACCAATTTTCGAACTTTAAAATAATTTACAGCAATTTCTCTTGGCCGATTTACCTATAAATATTTTTTTCTTTAAGTTCTGTCATTAACGGTTCCCGAACTACAGCCGGCGTCCTCTATTATTGGGCCCCCCTGTACTTCTCAACCCTCTTCGAGGCTTGCGTGGGAAAAGACGACACCTAAGCTTGTCACTGCTCACACAGCTGGGCCCTGCCGCGGCGACAAACCCCCACTTAGGTATTTTTGTATGTCGCCACGACGAAATATGACATTGACAGTTGTCGCGAGCATCAACATGACCTCAACTTTATTGTTTGTTTATATTTATTTTTTACGATTATAATAATACACTTTTTAATCCAGTTCAGGCAATGAAGAAGAGACAATTATTAATAGCATATTACCTTTGGAGAAAGGCCAAAAACGCGAAACGGACATTAACTAAGAGAAGGGTCACCAAAAGGAAGTATGAATTTATTACCTACATTGTTTTGCATCCTACTGAAAGTGTTTTTATATTTTTAAGATTTTGGGTACGTCCCTTGCTTTTGTTGCGGCGTGAGTTGGGTGCTGGTAATACACTAGTGGAAGAAATGCGGTACAATTCTGATAATAACCACTTCAATTTTTTTCGAATGAACTCTATTATTTTTGATAGACTTCTTGTATTAGTGGAGCCTCATATTAGAAAGTCAGATCTAGGAAGAGAACCAATAAGCCCTCAAACACGGTTAGCTATAACTTTGAGGTAGGTACCTTTACCTACCTTGATGTAGGTATGTTCTTTGACAAAATTATCCGAAACAGTGACATAGTTTAGTTATTATCATTTTATAGTGCAACTAAATAATCGATTTCAATAATTTAGAACCATATTCTTTTTTTCAACTCGATGGTGATATTACAAATCTGCCATTGTCAGGGTAGTTTCTCAAAATTAATATCTTGTCTGTATCTAGTCTATACGGTATGTATAAAATTAAATCTGAATTATTATACAATCAAATGTCAAGTCAGTCTATCAACGGCTTACAAAAACTAAGACTGGTGCCAACTTTTATGGACCTAAAGCCTTTAATATGCTTGCCCTGCATATAAACAAGCTACCATCTAACAAAGTATACATAATTTATTTTACAAAAAATTAAAATACTTTACCACAAATTAAAATACTTGACAATTAATTGTTTCACCAAAACTGGCTTGATCAGATGTTTAATTTAAAATAAAAGGGTAACACAACTTGTATGAATTAGATACCTGAACCCTTTTCTGTATTTGAATTCATAAGTATTTTTGCCAGAAGAAGCTAGTGTCCATATAGGGTCACGAAAAATATTTTAAACAAAAAATCTTTACTACTGAGATAAATATATTTTCCAAAAATGTTTTTTCTTATGTTTTGATATTTCAGATATTTAGCATCTGGAGATAGTATGATAAGTCTGTCATATTGGAAAATCAACAATATCGAATATAATAAAAGAAACTCTAGATACAATTTGGAATGTCCTTCAGCCCTTGGTTTTAGCCCCTCCTGATGAACAAAGTTGGAGAAGAGTAGCTGAAGGATTCAGAAGACTTTAGAATTTTCCAAATTGTGTAGGGGCAATCGATGGCAAACATGTTTGGATACAGGTAAAGGCAATCAATGCATTATAAAGTGTCATATTTCTAGTAACTTTTTAAAATTTTAATATCAAAATTGTTTAATTTTTTAGGCTCCTTCCCATGCAGGAAGTTCATACTATAATTACAAAGGGAGTCATTCATTAGTACTCATGGCAGTTGTCAGCCACAATTATAAATTTCTCTTAGTCGATATTGGAGGACAAGGGCGACAGAGTGATGGTGGAATTTTTAGAAATTTTTAATAGGTATTCCACCGCCACAGGTCATTTCAGAAGGGAGGCCAGCCTTAACCTATGTTATTGTGGGTGGTGAGGCATTCCCTTTGCTAGACAATTTGATGAGACCTTATCCAGGCAAAGATGAGATTGATTTGGAAAAAAGAATTTACAATTACAGACATGCTCGTGCCAGGCGGCTAAGCGAAAATGCCTTCGGAATTTTAGTTGCCCGGTGGAGGATATTCTCCAATCCAATTATTGTAAAAATTGAAAATGTGGACAGTATAATAAAAGCAGCTGTGTGTCTCCACAATTTTTTAATAACCCATAGAAGAAGTTCTTATATTACTGCTGGCTTAGTAGACAACGAAGAAGATGGAAATTTTACACAAGGAACATGGAGGGATGCCACCTCCCAGTTATCCTCTGTAGGACAGTTAGGAACAAACACCTATGCAGGAACTGCTAGAGATATCAGGGATGAATTTAAGCAATATTTTAATGAAGAAGGAGCTGTTCCCTGGCAGTAGAATATACTATAATTTTGTAATGTTAACCTTTGTTTAGGGTCAATTATGAAACACTAGTACAAAAATTTTTATTATGATTATTCAGTTTCAATACTGTAAATGAAGGGGCTATAGAAGTGTACCACCCTTTTTTTGTATTTCACTAAGCTTTTTTATGACAGTTTGCAACTTGTTTAAAAAAAAAACTTCAAATATTGTCATTTTATGATCTATCTCACTCTTAATAAAAACAACGTTCAAGAATCTTTTGAAAAAACAAGATTTTTCATTATCATTTTACATTAATTTTACAGTATTCTAGCTCAGTAACCAGATAACATCTCTTTCACTTAGGAAAATTCCTATTTAATAAAATACCTGATCATATAAAGACCAATAAGAAAATTTAATTCCAAATTAAACAATTTTCTTACTGATTCTACTCATTACTCTATAACTGAAGGCATCGAAGATACATATGTATCTGTTCGATGCATGCGTCCTTTTGTTAAATATCTATTTAACTGAAATGTAGTTAGAGGAAAACTATTGTTTTGACATTTTAATTGGTTAGGCTAGTATTAGTTTTTAGCATAAGTCAGTATTAGTTTCTGAAAATTGTTGTATTCCACATCTGTTATGTTTTTCAATAAATGTGTATTCATTGATGTATTTAACTGGTCTCATTTGAACAACACAACCTAAATAATGTTACGAGTTGGTTAAAATTCTTTATACTTTTATATTATTAACCAGTTTAGTATTGCAGTCACTAGTTCCACGCAACACGATACTATTCCTGTAATTTTTAATACACAACATACTGTTTCTTTTAGAGAATTAAAAGAAAACAAAAATGAAAAAAAATATCAATTTATTTCAACTACACTTTTTTGCCAAAAAGTTTTTAGCAGAACATTGACATATAGATATGGAAATATGTGCATATGTTTCTGGTTTCCAAGTATTATGAACTATCAGTATATAAGTAAATATTTTCCATTTCTGTTAACCTTTGAAGAAACTCGACCTGGATTTGATTTCTAATCCTCGGGGGAAGTTTATCCATTCCGTCGGCAATACGTATACAGAAGTTTTGGGTAGAGGTTAGTTCTTTGGGCCCTGGCAATTCTTTTATCGCATTTATAAACAGTCTGTCTTGATCAGTCAGCTGGCCATGATCGCTCATCGTTGAAAATGGCCTAGATGTAGTGGGTGTAGTTCTTGTTGGTGGTGGGGATGCAATTGGAGACCTTGTACCTTCATCAGGCATATGTAGGTTTGAAGATGTTCTAAAAAACCAGAACCAATAATTTTTTCTGAAAAAAACTTTATACACTTGTATAGCAACAATTAAAAATGATTAGCTGATAGCTATATAAATGAATTGATGAATGGGATGATGATTCATATTTGAATGAGAAATTTTCTAGTTTACAAAAATTCCCCGAAACTTTCTAGAAATAAATTCTGAAATAGCTTACCTTCTGGTTGCAAGAGTATCATCTAAAAACATCAGTAGATCATAATGTTTATGATTCCTTTTCAACTTTTCGGCTGCTTCCTTTTCCTCGGCTGATGAACCAGAAACAATTTTCTTGTTAATATTAGCCCTTGTCCTAATAAAGCTATCCCTTATGTTTTTCCACTTTTTGGAAATATCTTCAACAGAGATGTCCACTATAAATGAAAATATGATTAACATATAACTACAAAAATCAAAAATTAGAAAATCATTCATAAATCAAAATAGCATGTAAAAACAATCATATAATTATATCCATACACCTTTTTTTCTAAATAGAAGCAGCCCTACTGTGATATTTGTCTTTGACCCTGTATGTGGTTGTGAAAGAGCTTCTTCAGATAGGTATATATGGTGTAGTGCATCTCAATTGAAAACAAAAGAAAATGTCATTTAAATCATATATTTGCTTCCTTATTAAATTAAGAACAAAGTTGTAAAATTTTTAAAGGTGTGTACTTACCTGTAAAAAATGAACATGAGAAATTTATAGAAAATGTACAGCCTAAGTTATTTAAGATACTTTAAAGGTAAATTGATAAAAATAATTGAACATATTTGACAATAGACTAAACTTGGATGAAAATTACCTGCTTGTGCATCTCAGTTTTCATTTACCCAATTGAACAATTTATTTCTGGATAGGACTTAATTAAATTTAAAATTTCAATACGAGTATTTCTTAATCAATAATGCAATTCTTGACTTTGGCTTATTTGTATTACATTATATTATCATTCAATTCTTGTATAACTTCCAGCCACAAGTTTCTAGTGGCAGATCTGCCCCTTTCTTTTACAGGCAATCTAAAATCAAATAAAACTGGGCGCTCACAGACAAGCTGGATTAGTTGCTCCTCAACTTCCATATTCCATCGTCTTGAAGTTGGAGTAGTTAAGTTGCTACTCGACTGACTACTACTACCTTGATCACTCTCACCATGACCAGTAACAAATCCATCTACATTCAAATCATAGTATTTTTTTAATAAGTGCTCTTGATAGGATGCATCTAAAATATAAGATATATAATGTAAATCATGAGATTAATTAAATGCTAATAAGCCCCCTTTTATATAAACTATGGTATCTAGTCACAAACTTAAATTTTAAAGTGATAGTTGTTTGTGCAAATTTGTAAGTTAACCAAGTTTTGCAGTTGCCTGGGCTACATTATTTTATTAATGGGCGTATTGTATAATATAATAAAGTGACTGTTTACAGCACCATAATAATTTTGTCCCAAAATTTGAATAGTGATGAACTATTAAAATTACATGATTCAGGGTTAAAGGAATTTTGGTTCTATCTAGGCTGTGATTTGTTCTTGTGAAAAAATAATAATGGTGTAGGGTATTCAATGAAAAAAAGAGAAACAAAACTGTTATTTTTGGTGGGCCGGTTTTATTTTAAGAGAATAAGTATATCTGTTATTATTACAATAAGCATACTGACCAGTGTTAAAATGCTCAATCTCTTCTGGCGTTAAATTTACACGAAAGACAATTCCCTTAGGATGAGTAATATCTACGGCTATAAGTGACGAATCCATTCCAGATCTAAAACTGTAGAAAAGCATTTCCAATGATTATTACAATGTTTTCCTTTTTGTATATAACAAAGGCGTAACACCACTGGTTAACATCTATTATATCAGTGATTAATTTTTGTACACTAAAAATCTCTTTCACTATGACCTATACTAACGTACCTTTTATCACAAAACTAAATTACTCAATTACAAAAATATCAAAGCAAAGAAAACCAATAAAAACCTACCGATTTGGTTTCTTTCTTGTCCGGTTTTCTTTAATTTCTTTGACTTTTGACACCGAATTTGACATTTAACGTTACCTGTCGCGGGATGTAGTTGAAAATTTTCAACTACACCTGCGTGGCCTGGCGATAGAAGAGTGGGGATAAAGGGGAAATTAATTCGCAATACTGATTGGTCAACGACATGTCGCTGGCGACACAACGTAGTCCTGAGAACTAGGCTTTAGTTTGACGCCGACATCATAAAGTCAAATTTTCAGTGTGGAATAAAATATTAGTTTTTACTTTTTAATGCTTCCTTTTAAGTTCTACTTATACAAAGTTTTAAATTTTAAAGCCTAAACCTAGGTTAAAATTTTGTAAATAAGTAGCTACTGCATATGAAATTTTGCTAGAATCACCGTATCGATATGATAAAAATTGTCAAAATTTAAACCCATATGGAACACGATATTAACAAGTATATTTTTTTCCTGGTGATATGGTGAACGCCATATATATTGCTTCCGATGCTCGCTGTAACAAATAAAAATGGCACCATTCTGCAATTTTTTATAATTTTTTAATTTGCTTGCTATGGAACCACTCTGATAATATTCTGAATTTGCCCTGAAAATGTCATCCTAATTGGCCAAACCATCACGGAATGATCGATGTACATACCTTATTTTAAAGTCGGTAAAGAAGTGTGCCAAACATCTTGTCGCATTAAGAACATAACTTAATCTACATACCAGGTATCTACTAATTCCTCCATTTTATGATTTTTGTAGTACCTACTCGATTGTAAACAGGCCAATTTACTTGCCGCGCCGGTACTAATATTTTATAAAATATTTTATAATGTATACATGGCGTTCATAGAAACATTTAGAGAAGTCCAGTAGTTTTCGATTACCTAAAATAACCGTTTAATTTTTAATTTTATACACGACCCATACTCTCAAACAAATCGAGGTTAAAGCTGACGCTAACAAAAACTCTCATAAAAGTCACGATACGTAATTTAGTACCTTTTTCGCCATCTGTTCATTAGGTGGAACCTGTATGTGTGCCACTAAGATGGCCTTAAAATATTTTAACAATTCCAGTTTTTGCTTAAGGAAGATCTTATATTTATATTTTATTAGTTTGAAGGAGCCCCGGATTAATCTATCAATTTTTAAACGGAAAAGTAGGAACGTTGTATTTCATGGAAATATTTATTAAACAAATAGCAAAGCGGTTTCGGCTTTCGCCATCTTCAATACTACCCGAAAGCAAGGAAATAACTTCCTCTTAGAGAATGAATGTTAAATAAATAGGCAAAAATCACCGAAAAGTTTTTTATTATTTATTTTACTCTGTCGATGTAAAAGATTTTTTTAATTTGTATATTTCATTCAAATTAAAAAAATATATATAAAAAAAGAGATGATATTTAGGTAACAAGTTGACCTGGAGTTTAGACAGTTTTATAAAAAAGAAGTTAATTGCAATAAATAAAATTACCTAGTTTTGTCATTTACTTACTTGTGAGAGAAGCACAGAGGGAGCATACATGGACAAACAACATAATGGGCATAGAACGGAAGCTTTCACGGCTTTGGTCAATTAAGAAATCATGGTTCTTGGGATTGGACCGTGTCAAATTGGAATTACTATCCGACGTTCCGCTTTCGATTGCACGAGGCATCTTCAGGGATCTTTACTCCACGAGATATAAACACTGAATGAGCTCGAAGAGATTCAGGCGGGCTTTTATACCCGACTTGTGCTCGCCGAACCTTGACCCTGTGTTAAGATCGGTTTCCATGTGTGATGTTGACCGTAACCCGTATCTCTATTGATGTTTTTTGTATTCTTAAATATTTCAATAGACTCTCTAATTTTTCGTTTATAAAAACCTGGACCGATGCTAGAACCTTGGTTTCCTTTACATTTATGAAATGGCCAGTGTTATGCTGGTGTTCAGCTACAGCAGATTGAACAATTTGTTTCTTTTTAATACATCGTTCATGTTCCTTGAATCTAGTTCGCCTTCTGTTTGGAAAGGTACAAGATCTTTTGGGGATCGCAAGCATTGTCCAATCTTCTTATGTGTATTGAAGATTGTACGTATGTTGGACCGCCGAAGTAATCGTCCTATTTTGTCTGTAGTGCCATGTAAGTAGGGAAGAACAACACTACCTAATGGTGGCTCTTTATCATTCTCCTTTGGCGGAGTTGGTTTACTATGTCTTTTAATTGAACGCGTAATATCTTCAGTGCAATAACCATTCTCTCTGAGAGCTTCGTTCAATTTCGATGTTTCCGATCAGAAATCGAAATAGCTCTGAATACTAGTGAGTTAATAACCGATTACTTTTGTGCTGGATGGTGATGAGAATTTGCGTTTAAGTATCTATTTGTATGCGTCGGTTTTCCATACACAGAATGTCCTTCTGTGTATAGAAAACCGACGCATACAAATAGATACTTAAACGCAAATTCTCATCACCATCCAGCACAAAAGAAATCGGTTATTAACGCGCTAGTATTCAGAGCTAGATCAAGATTCTTTAACATCGGAAACATCGAAACTGACCGAAGCTCTCAGAGGGAATGGCTATTGCACTGAAGATATTACGCGTTCAATTAAAAGACATAGTAAACCAACTCCACCAAAGGAGAATGATAAAGAGCCACCATTAAGTAGTGTTGTTCTTCCCTACGTACATGGCACTACAGACAAAATAGGACGACTACTTCGGCGGTCCAACATACGTACAATCTTCAATACACATAAGAAGATTGGACAATGCTTGCGATCCTCGAAAGATCTTGTACCTTTCCAAACAGAAGGAGTAAATAAAATTCCTTTCTCCTGTGGAGAAGTGTATGTGGGAGAAACAGGACGTTCAATATCAACTAGACTTAAGGAACATGACCGATTTATTAAAAAGAAACAAATTGTTCAATCTGCTGTAGCTGAACACCAGCATAACACTGGCCATTTCATAAATATAAAGGAATTTTATAAAAGAAAAGTTAGAGAGTCTATTGAAATATTTAAACATACAAAAAATTTCAATAGAGATACGGGTTACGGTCTACATCACACGTGGAAACCGATCTTAACACAGGGTCACGCTTCAGCGAGCACAAGTCGGCTGGCTCCGGCGTGAGCTGCAGCTGAACCTGAGGTAAAAGAAGAGGATACCAGGTACCTCAACTGGCTCCGGCGTGAGCTGCAGTTGAACCTGAGGTAAAAGAACACCCCTCCTCAGCTCCTCACTGCAAGGACACGGAACAGCAGTGACAGTGAGGACCCAGAAGAGAACACACCAAGAAGACCAACACACGGATGGACGGAGGAACCTGGCATCGGCAAACTGGGCCAAGGACTAGTGGGACGCTGACAGTGGCAACCGGACAGACGGGAGGACGGATCAACAAGAGTAACTTCAACAGGTAAGACGACTACATTACTAATGATATTTTACTTTTCAGATATACCAGTAACGAGAGGCGGACCATGTCTTTTAGAGGGTCATCCCCGGAAGGACGGCATCAACCCCATCAAGGACCCTTGGGCGTGCCCAATGACCCAACCGGGATGGAGTCGTGCGTAAAAACATTCCCCATCGACACAAAAAAAAAAAATTCGAGCTTATTCAGTGTTTAGATCTCGAGGAGTAAAGATCCCTGAAGATGCCTCGTGCAATCGAAGGCGGAACGTCGGATAGTAATTCCAATTTGACACGGTCTAATCCCAAGAACCATGATTTCTTAACATAATAGGCAGTTAAGGTCACATCACAACCTGAACGCGTAATTTTTTCGCGTTACAAACATTTTATTTGACCGCCATTTTCTTCCGCCAACATAATTTGAAATCATTCCATTAAGTAGTTTTTTTGCAGGCTGCATTATTAAATAATTTATTAAGCCGCCATTTTATTCCACCACCTTGGATTCATACCAAAATTTTACCGGTTAATTCTTACCTAATACTTGATTTTGGTGCAAAATTTGAGATAAATTGGATAAGTTTGAATAATAATTTTTTAATATTTCACTAGGTCGCCATTTTGTTTCTCCATATTGGATTTTAAAATATTACCAGATCTTCCCCATACGACCCTTAATTTTTGACCAAAATTTGAAGTCTAGTGGGTAAGTAGTTTTTTAGCTATGCTGCGAACAGACAGAGCAACGGACTTGATAAAACATGCTCTGAAACGTAAAGATCTGAAAAAATCTCGGAGGGTGATTTTTTCACGATCACAATACTTCCTTTTAATAAGGGAAGTAACAAATTTATTCATATATTTTGTATCGCTCTCGATAAAAATAATGGTTTCTGAATGCTTACTAAATAGAATAAAAATTTTTCTTTCAAATTTTTTTAAAGAAAACTAGTTAGTATTGCCAAACCTTGTAATGCCGTTTATTAAGTTCAGTTTAATATTTGTATTAGTTCCAATTTTGCACTCTTTATCCAGCTGGATAAATTTTACCATTCTTTATAATCTTCTTTCCCGATATATATTCTAACACTAATAAATATATATATATATATATATATATATATATATATATATATATATATATATACAGGGTGGCCCATCGAAAACGTACCGCAAGGCATAACGGCCAGGGTAATTTTTTTTTCAAAAAATCCAAAAACACGTCAATTTTGTTTGTGAGGGGGACAACTTTTGCCCTTAAAATGATCGCAAAATTTTCAACCCTCTAAGCGGGGGTGTCATCCCCCAAACTTTTTCAAATGGGAAGAGGGGTCAAGTGGTACCGCAATGAAAAAGGCTTTCTATTCTCTATACATTCCCGCTTTGGTTTTGAAAATCGGTCAAGTCATTTAGAAAATATGAAGGATTGAAATTTGAAAAATATATTTTTCAAAAAACGCATAAATTGAATTAAATAAAAAAAAACTTACCGTATTAATGAAGCAAATGCTGAAAATGTTGCCCGTCGACCTCCATACAGTAATACAAATTAGCTTCAAATCGTTCTCGAACATTCTGAAGAACTTGAGGGGTCACTTCGCGACAAACGTCAATAATTCGTGTTCGCAGATCTTCTAATGAGGCAAGTGGAGTGCTATACGCTTTACTTTTTATGTGTCCCTATAGAAAAAAGTCTAAAGGAGTCAAGTCGGGTGACCGGGGAGGCCACTCAATGGCACCCCTTCGTCCTATCCACCGCCCGGGAAAGTTAGTGTTTAAATAATTACGCACATTTTGAGAGTAATGTGGAGGTGCACCGTCTTGTTGAAATATCAGTTCCGCTTCAACGTATCCAGGATTATTTTCGATGATGTCAGTTAGGGCTGGGTCGATGGTAATTTCCAGTAAATCTAAGTACATATCACCTGTTAGAGTTCCAGGAAGAAAAAAAGGACCCACAATAGAATTTCCAAAAATACCAGCCCACACGTTCAATTTCTGAGGATGTTGTGTGTGCACCTCGTGAAATACCCTGGGGTTGTTCTCAGCCCAGTACCGACAGTTATGCCGATTAACTACACCGTTCAAAAAGAAAGTGCACTCATCCGAAAAACACACATTGAATAGAAAATTATTATTATTGGCCACTCGTTCACTAATAGTTTCACAAAATTGCAAGCGGCGATCAAAATCGTCTTCGTTGAGTTCTTGTACCAACTGAATTTTATACGGGTGGAAATGGTGTTTTTTCAATATTCTTTAGACACTTGTACGATTCACGCCGGTCTCATTGGCTACTTTTCTTGTACTCAGCGTACTATCCATGGCAACTTGGCCCAATACAAAGACCTCCATAGCTTCATTTACTACAGGATTTTCCATCTGCCTCTTTTTATTCATAAGGGATCCAGTTTCGCGAAATTTTGCTACTAACTCGCGAACAATTTTGCCGGAAAGGTGTTTTTCAGGATGTCGTTCATTAAAGATCTGCGCAACCCGATTGCCACATTCATTATTTTTAAAATAAAGTTCGATTATTTCCACTTTTTCTGCAAGTGAGTACACCATAATTATTGATAAAAAATTTAATGATATTGAGAAATTTAAACGCACAAGTTACAGAACAGCTATCTAGCAACTACCGCACCTGATCGTTGTGGCATGTCAAATCACTAAAATCAACAGTAAACATCTAAAATAACAGGACAAAAATAGCGAATTGGTCGAAGGAATTTATCCTTATCATTTACTCTGATAATTTGTAATAAATTTAAAATGTTAAATTTCAATCCTTCATATTTTCTAAATGACTTGACCGATTTCCGATTTTCAAAACCAAAGCGGGAATGTATAGAGAATAGAAAGCCCTTTTCATTGCGGTACCACTTGACCCCTCTTCCCATTTGAAAAAGTTTGGGGGATGACACCCCCGCTTAGAGGGTTGAAAATTTTGCGATCATTTTAAGGGCAAAAATTGTCCCCCTCACAAACAAAATTGACGTGTTTTTGGATTTTTTGAAAAAAAAATTACCCTGGCCGTTATGCCTTGCGGTACGTTTTCGATGGGCCACCCTGTATATATATATATATATATATATATATATATTTATTAGTGTAGTTATATGTATAGAATATATATCGGGTGACACAGAACATAGGGTACTCGCTATAATTTTTTTACCTTTTCAGATATCGCTTTAAAACTTTAGTACGTTTAATAACTTATTAAGATGCATATTTTGACAGATAATTGCATAATACATAACTTCCGGTTTAACCGGAAGTGACCTAAACCTTAATATATTAAATGGGACCCTGTATATTTTCTCATAGTCGTATTCTGTGTAAAATTTCCTTTCCAATGATGTATCACAAGTTATATTTTTCTTCCAAAATGGCGGCACTAAAACAGGTTTTCTGAAAAACGTTAAATTCACAATATAACATATAAAACAAAAGACAGTGTCAAGCTTCTTAGGTGACCTGATTAAAATGAAACTTTTTAGGTTAGAAAAAGCATGAAAGCATATTATTGTGTGTTTTTTTTTTAAATATTACGCCATTTCGAAAAAAAAATAAAAATTTCTACTTTTAACATAAATTTTCTGCCATAATTTAAATTGGACCTTGTATATTTTATTTATTCTTTTAATTTCACGTTAAATTACATTTCCAATAATGGGCCACAAGATAATCCTTTTGTCGTTAAATTACAACAATATTTCGATTTTTCCTCTGAGCTACATAATTTTGTATCGGGGAAACTACTAAATCAGAATTTTCCATTTTTATTAGTTCTCCATTTTTTACCCATACCTGTATAAACAGTGTTAGCGTCTTATATTCCAGTTTATAGAAATTGGTAAACTAGCCATTTTATTTTTATAAAAACGTGACTGTTGATTAATATAAACATTTTAAAATAATTTAGATGCTGGCTTACGATCGTTCAACGTAAATGCAGCTTAAATCGCATACATTGTGAAAAAGTAGTAAGCTATGAAAAATAAAATAGCATAATATGGCCATCATTATCTGGTCATTGGTAGTTGTTGTATGCGATTTAACCTGCATTTACGTTGGACGATCGTAAGCAACCATCTAGAAATAATTAAACTTAAAATTAATATAAGCGAAAATGATTTTAAAATGCTTGTATTAATTATCTGCCACGTTTTTATACAAATAAAATGGCCAGTTTACCTACGTCTATAAATTGGAATATTGAGATTAGAGTATTAGAATCGCTAACACTGCTTATACAGGTATGGGTATAAAATGGCCAACCTAGGCCTGGTCATTTAAGTTTTAATGTTATAAACAAATCTGACACATGTTGAGACTAAATAGAAGACATAGTTATTGTCTACTAAAAATGATGGGTAAATAAATCTAACATAGTTTGACTAATAAAAATGGTAAATTTTGATTTAGTAGTTTCCCCGATGGAAAATTATGTAGCTCGGAGGAAAAATCGAAATATTGTTGTAATTTAATGACAAAAGGATAACTTGTGGCACATTATTGGAAACGTAGTTTAACGTGAAATTAAACAGATAAATAAAATATGCAAGGTCCAATTTAAACTTTCGCAGAAAATTTAGATTAAAAGTGGTCAGTTAAATTTTTTTTTTCGAAAAAGAATTTTGAAAAAAATATAATAACATGCTTTCATGCTTTTTCTAACCTAAAAAGTTTTATTTTAATCAGGTCACCTCAGAAGTCTGACATTGTCTTTTGTTTTGTATATTATATGGTGAATATAACGTTTTTCAGAAACAACGGTTTTGTTGCCGCTATTTTGGAAGAAAAATATAACTTGTGGTACATCATTGGCTAGGGAATTTTACACAGAATATAATTATGAAAAAAATATACAGGGTTCCCTTTAATATTTTGAAGTTTGAGTCTCTTTCTGTTAATAAGTTATTAAACGTACCTAAGTTTCAAAGCCATATCTCAAAAGGTAAAAAACTTATTGCGTGTACCCAATGCTGTGTCACCCGGTAGATATATATATATATATATATATATATATATATATATATATATATATATATATATATATATATATATATATATATATATATATATATATATATATATATATATATATATATATATATATATATATATATATATATATATATATATATATATATATATATATATATATATATATATATATATATATATATATATATATATATATATATATATTTTATTAATTATTTTCTTAGGCATAGGTAAACTCATTAAGAAGTAAAACTATAATTTGTAGAGCTTTCTCAAGATGTTTATTTTCTAAATAAAAACATGTATAGTTAGTATTTAAATTTTAAAATGGCGATTAAAACAAATATAATGAAAACAAAAATACATTTAAAACGAAATAAATATATTAATAAATTGTTATCATGATCGTAGTTTGTTTTAATTGTAATGTTTTTTAGTGATGTTTTTTCTGTAATGTTTTTAAAATTTAAATTTTTAATGTTTTTATTGTAGAAAATAAATTAACCAATATATGAAACCGAGAAAATAATGCCCAAGAAAATAATAATATATATATATATATATATATATATATATATATATATATATATATATAAAATATACGTTCAGAAATAATAATATCAGATTCAGATTCTTTAAATTTTCTCTTTCAACAAAAAACACGTCATGATGGGAGATCTGCAAATCTTGGGGAAACTTTTAAAAAACTCAAATCTTCGTATTTCCATTGCCTTAAGCACTAGTTAGCCTCAGTCAGGCAAGGCTTTATTTTGGGATGCTACATATAGACCCACCTCAGCAGAATTCTATACCGAACAAACATCAACTAAAGAAGGTATGGCTGCAAGTCTAACTGAATCTATAAAAAGACCTCTTTAACTTTATTCCTTTCGGAGTAGAGATTTTGGTCTTTGAGGGAATGACAAAACATTTTGTTCTTGAACTGGATAAGCGAATTAAAGGCAAACATGCTAAAAGCTTCATTACTCAGAGAATCAGTTTGGCAATGCTTTACATTTATTTATATTTAAATGTATTTATTATAACTTATGTTATCAATCTTATATATTACCCACAGATATAAATAATTTATTACGTCGTATTTGCAAAGCAACATCCCCTAAACCTTATTTCTAAACACGACTATGACATCATAACTACAGGAACTCTACAAATCATTAACTCTAATCTAACCCACTCACCGTGAACAGAATTAGGAGAAGGACACATAGCTCGCTACCAAACATTGCAAAACTATTGTTCAATAATTAATTAATTAATTACACAATGTTTATTTCAGTTAAAAAAAGGTAATGTTTCGTCTTAAACTAATTGGGAGCACATAATTTTGCGTTTTCGGCGCACTGACAGCATTTACTCATCTAAAAAACTGCCTTAAGAGGAGGCAGTACCTTCAGAAAATGCAGTACCCACGTTAACTTCAAAGTTTACAAACTACGGTCGCGCGCCAAAACAATCAAACATCGGTGCCGCACGGACGGTGCACGGTCAAGGTAGTCTCACCGGATATGTTCTTCGGCCGAATGTACTGCCTGACGGTACTATAAGCTACTGACTGAATTAGCAGAAAAGCTCGCGCCAGTAAGCTCTTTTCCGCGTTTTTCCGTAGACGATACTAATGATGATGGTAGTACCGCAGTCATTAGGTGGTACGTCACGGCCCGGTTATCATGGGCGAAAAGGCTTAGCGGGGTACTGTTAGGTCGCGGCAGTGTGTGGACCATCGAGCTACTAATTCGTGGATGTCAATTTTATATATAAAGCTATCCTAGTAAATCTAAATTTAATGGCACATCTATGTTAGGATTATTTAATTAGTACAAAAAAAAGAAATTAATAAAATATGAAACTTAAATATATACAGGGTATCCAATTTTCGATGATGTTACAGAGTATCTCTCTAACTAGTGAAGATAGAGAGTTGCGGTTTTCATAAAATGAAAGATGGTTTAAACAAAATTTTCATAGCCCGCTTCGTTTCTGAGGTAGAGGGCGAAATTGAAAACATTGCAAAACTAAAAACTGGCTCTTATACGATTTTTTTACGTAGAATCCAGTGACGTAATCACTGTGAGTTATCAATTTTTAGCTATTATTGAAATGTTTTTAATGGGACACTCTGTATATTTTTCTGACATATGACATAATGGGCGGGCCTTTTCAGATTATATTGACTGCAACGCAGTGGAGAGCCGGTAGAAGAAGGATGAAGCTGGAAAATGGCGGAAAACTGAAATTTCATAAGAAGGTATATAGTGTATTTAAAAACCATTTAATATTCCATAGTGTGTTTAGTGAAGCGTTTAATTCCTTAAAGTTTAGCTTTGTTAATAAAAACATATTTTAGGATCCCCATAAAAGATGACAATTTAAAAAAGGCATGGTAAATATGGATTTATATGTGAGAAATACTTCGAAAAAGTGATTATGAAACAAATGTGCATTGTAATAAAGTACTTATAAAGTATACAATTTCCGAAAAAAAATAGTTAAAGAAAGAAGAATTTTAAATAAAAAAAATTATTGCTATCCGAATTACATACACTTGCAAAATTTCAAATCGATACGACAATTAAAAGTAAGTTAAAATGGACTTCCAAGATTTGTTTATATACATACATAGTTAGTTAGGCACATACGTGTTAAACTAAAATAAAAGAATGTTAAAAATGAGTGGCAGATTCCATCTAATTCTAAATATTAATATTTAGTAATTATAGTTTAGTATTTATAAATGTTTTTATTTTAGCTATAAGCATAATTAGTTAAATTTATTATTAGTACTTTAGTTTTTTCTATGTATTGAATTAAACTGTTAAAAATAAAAATAATAAATAATTAATATATAATTTACATTTCTATGATTTCTAGTTTGGGAATGTCACAAATATTTATTTTCAATTTTTTTGCAGCCCCTTACGTTTTCGTATATTTTGCGTACTCCCTGTATATTGCAGGAAATTTTTTTTATAGTGAAGCATATTTTTTAAATGAGCAAAACTTTTTATGCAGAATAAAAATTTGGCTAAAATCGATATAAAAAATTTACTATTAGTTTGTTAACTAAAATGCAACAAACCCGGTATATTATCTAATATCTATATTTTGAAACCAAGTGATAGGCTCATGTACCTATGTACTTACTTAAATTTAAAAAAAAAGTTCTAAAATTATTAGTTAAAAATACCTACATCAGAAAGCGGTAAAACGCGCCTGGGGATGAATAAAAACGAAAGACAAAACTACCCTTCACTTGTAAAATGAGTTACTTTATTACTAGAAATACATATTTTAGACTATAAATGCACAAAAAGTTAATTATGAATACTTACAAATGTATTTAAAACATCCCAACGTAATTTAAAGTCTATGTAACTGACTGGCTTATTGCCTTTACTAGCTCCATCTCTTTCTCTCTTTGGTTAGCCGCAAATGAATACACGTCGGCGGTGCTACTGGGCTTGTTCATTTTGTTGTTATGTGAGTGCTGAGCTAGCGTGGACAAGCCTATAGAATGGCATACTGGTTCTGCAGATTTGACAAAAACTTCTCATCTAAAACTTGCTCTGGAGAATGTAAAATTAATGCAAAATAATACTACAAACAGAGCTTCTCATTAGCAATCACTTGATTAAAGGAATATACAAAATTTCAAACGCAACTACAGAAAATTTTTATTTGAAAGACTATTGTCATCGATGGATGACTCCGGATCCACAGAACAGTTAAAGAAGTCTATTAATATTGTAAATGCTTTAACCTGGACCTGCTTGGAGAAAACATCCAAGATAAGACGACCAGCAACTTTTTTCGTTAAACTAGTTTCGGCGAATTTAATGGCGAAGATGTTTGCTGTGACTCTAAACATGATGTGTCATTGTCAGAACTATGTAAAAGAGGGATGTTTTCTCTAGCAGTATATACTAAAATTGACGAAAGTTTATTAACCGAAAATCCTGACATACAGGAGTGTATTCCTATATTTCAAAACGTACAAGAAAATATCTGACAGTTATTAAGAAGATATATAAAAATATTATAATTTATTTTAATTTAATTATAATTATATGCATTTGAAGAGATATTACAAAATAATTTGCATATAATTATAATTAAATTAAAATAAATTAAAATTTATTTTAATTTAATTATAATTATATGCATTTGAAGAGATATTACAAAATAAATTTTACATTGTTATAGCCACTTTTCTTCCTCTGCAAGATGGTGCACTCAGATTTAAAATCCGACGTCTTACGCCGCATACGAATCTAAATTAGTGAAGGGCACCACTCTTAATCTACATGGTAGTAATTCTACTGTATCTCTAAGGCAACTAACAGAATTGCTCGAAATGTAGAGCAGAAGTTAAAAAAATATGTGTAAGGTGACAGGTACTTAATATCTGCCTTGTTGTTTTCTTTTATATAGAATGTGTTTTCTGTCCATTTAGGTGTTTTCCTTGTAAACAACGTTAATGAAAGCTTTTAGATGTGTAGGGCGTCAAATTACCCAGCATTAAACTTTGTACTCCAGTGATTCAAATCTGTTTTAGCTTTCAGGGCACTAGAAATTTCTTGTGCGCATTTGCATATATTTATATGAACTCGTAGTTGATCAAATATCTGCAAAATGTTGTTAATTCTTTTTAAATTTGTTTTTAATGCAAATTTGATCTATTTTGCAAATAAATAATCACTTTCTTATTCATCCTAGCTATTTAATTTCAATTTTGTTTACATTATACAAAAACTTGCCTTATTGTAAGTAACCAAAAAACTATTGTTTTTTTATAAGTTTTTTAACTGAATTGAGAGCTATGAGTTCAGTAATTTTAGGATTTTGTTGATTATTTGGAAACGAACGACTTTCTAAGGACTTACGTAGCGTAACCAGTCCTCTCGAAGCTCGAAGAATATTCTATTTACTTATTTAAACAAAAAATGAAATTTTGTGGTTTATAACATGAGTGAACATTTTTGTAAAAATACCTGATAAATATTTGAAATACATTTGGGGATGCTTTCAGTTACAAATACTAATTTAATTTCGTATTAAAATTTTTCTTATTAAAATACTGAAGTGCACTCATTTTTTTTTTTCAAATGGTACCTCTTGGGGATCTGTTTAAGAATGTGCTCACATGTAAGCCGTCTCGTTCACAAAAAAAAATGGCCAAGAAAGCTGTTTTTGTCTTAAATCTTCAAAAATATTGCAGATTAAACAAAATTATTTTACTAAAAAATTTAGCGCAAATCATTAATTACAAAAAACAATTTTTTCGAAAATTTAATAGTTTTTGTGATAAACTAATTTAAAGTCATCATTAATTTGCCTCTCCCCTCTTCTCGGACCAAGAGAAAAATTCGAGCGCGAACAAATTTTGCAATAACTCCAGTATTTTTTTTTACTTAACATAACATATCCACAAAAAAATATTTTTGTTTAAACTCAATTTCCGTGAAAACTATGAGGACTGCAGGAAAACATTAATACCTTTTTACTTCCTTTGTTAAAGGGAAGTATTATAATCGTGAAAAAAATCACCCTCCGAGATTTTTTTCAGATCTTTACTGTTGATGCTGAAAAACATGTTTTCTCATGTCTGCCTGTTTACAGCATAGCTAAAAATTTGCTTAAACGATTAACTTTAAATTTTAGTCAAAAATTAAGAGTTATATGGGAATGACCTGGTATATTTTGGTAGAAATCCAATATGGCAAAACAAAATGGCGGCCTAGTGAAATATTAAAAATTTATTACTAAAACACTGCTTATCCAATTTATCTCAAATTTTGTACAAAAATCAAGTACTACGTAGGAATCAGCTGGTTAAATTTTGGTACGAATATAAGATGGCGGAACAAAATGGCGACTCAATAAAATATTTGTAATCGTGAAAAAATCACCCTGTCAAGTTTTACATATCTTCACGTTTTAGCATCCCTAGATGCCAAAAAATATGTTTTATCAATTCCGTCGGTTCGTCTGTGTGTCATGTCTGTCTGTCAGCTCGCGGCAGAGCTTCAAAATTACTTATCACATTGACTTCAAATTTTAGTCAAAAATTAGAGGTCATATGGGGATGTACTTGGTAATATTTTGGTAAAAATTCAATATACCGCAACAACACAGCGCTGTAGCAAAACGTTAAAAAAATTATTACTAAAAAAATAATTATCCAATTTGCTTTAAATTTTTGCACAAAACTGAAACGTTACATAAGAATGAACTGGAAATATTTTGCTATTTGTTAAATAAGATAACAAAAGAAAATGACGGCCTAATAAAATATTTAAAAAATCAGCCTGAAAAAAACTACTTATCAGATTAATTTCAAGAAAGCAATAAGTGTGATACAGAGATAAACTAGTAAAGTTGTGGTACGAATTCAAAATGGCGGAACAAAATAGCGGCCAAACGTAAAAAATCTTATTAAATTGAAAAAGAATTTCGCAAAAAATTAAAAGTGATATAAGGATAAAGTGATACGAATTCAACTTGACGTAACAAATGGTGGTGTGTGTGTCAAAGTAAAAACTGCTTATTGAATTTATATTAAATTATGCCTGAGAATCAAGTGTAGCCAGGAGCGGGCGGTGAAATTTTAAGAAAGGGAAGCAATTTTTAGAAACTTACCTTTGTAATGTAATTCGATTCTTCGATCATTTTTTGCAAATTCATCAATGACGTCATCATAAAAACGTCGATGAAAAATTGCGTTCTACTGATGAACTTGTGGCAGATATTGTCAATACTAATTCACACAATTTCGACACTTCGGTGTAGGTATCTTCCAGCTCCTTGTCTTTTAAAAATTGCATTAGTTCCTTAGCGTTATTTTTTGCGCTAATGTCATCAGTTTCGTAAATCTCTTTTAGTTCAGATCGCAGTAACACTCGGCCGAAGAACTGGCTATAATGAAGAAGAAGAGATTTAAACGCATCTTCTGGAAAAGTTTTTCCTTTAAATGCATCAAAATAGCAGTGCCCGAGGAATTTAAATAAAAGAGGCGTCTGTATGATGTTTGAACATCTCCCGCCTTGTCTGTTCGAAGACGCTTGGCTTGTGGCTCTACATTTAACGTCATCGTTTTCTCCCAAAATAGGTCAAAGTCATCTCTTTTCTGGCTTAACATGGACTTAAAGTCATCCACTTTTTTAGGCAAAAAGCAATATCATTTGTTTTAGTTTGTAATATATTAAAAACATTGTCCGAGAATGGAAATATTTCTGAAAATATGTTCAACAAATAATTAAAATTAAAATCTCGTTTCAAACAGTCCAAAAACCCCCTCGAAATTGCTTCTGAGTCCCACGTTTCATTATTTTCTATTATATTCTCAAATAGTTCAATCAGTTATTCACGATTTTCAGATACTGTTAACACAAGTCTTCCATTATAGTTCCACCTAATAGGAGCTATTTTGGCCAATCGTTTGTGGACAATGGAGTCCAAAGCTTGTGTACGTTTTGTTGACTTGGAAAAAAAAGCAGCCATGCCACTTAAAGTAACGAAAAATACGTTACACTCTTTAATGTGATTGATGGACTGGGATAAAACTAAATTTAACTTATGAGCAAAACAATGGAAAAACATAGCACTTAATTGTCCTGCCATCACTGTAGCTCCATCATAGCTTTGAGCAACTAATTTTTTCTCTCCATTAATTTCTTTAATAACGTTATAAACCACAGTATATAAGGCATCTGCTGTACGGTTTTCGGACACATTCTTAAAACCTAAAAATCGCTCTTGAATACTTCCGTCTGTTTTAACATAGCGTATTACTATAGATAATTGGCTAAAATTAGTGATATCAGTTGTTTCGTCCGGAACAATAGCAATGAACCACACCTCGCCAATCTCTTGCTTAATTCTTTTTAGAATAATGGTTGCAACAGCGGAAATTAAATCATTCTGGATTCGATTCGACGTTCCGCGAAAAAAGTGCTCTAAATGATTTTTTTAAGCAATCATCGTATTTAGCCATTAAACTAACTAAATCTTGAAAATTTCCTCTATTTAAAGAAACCCTTGTTTCGTCATGATCTCTAAATCCCAATTCGTGCTGTCCGAGAAAACAAACAACATCGATAAGTCTTCTTAATATTTGTGTATTGTTATCGACTAGTTCAGTGTGATGGCGGTGCCTAATTTCCAACTGTTTATAAAGGGCGTGTTCAATTCTGGTTTTGTAATGTAATGTGCTATAAATGCGCTTTGGACATAATGTATCTTTTTACAGCTTTATGGACATTGTTTAAATCGGAAAAACCAGTTTTATTCCAGAGACCTTTTTCATTTTCAAAAAGTAAAACATAACATACAAAATAATTTATTTATATTTTCACACCCTGTTAGCCACTTAAAATGTTCGTATTGTTTTTCCGGATAAAAATGTCTAATACAGTTTTTCATTTTTTTGGTTAAATTTTTCATAGGGGTTTTTGCCCTTCCTTTGTAAATTATTTGAAGCTTATCAGCGAAGTTGAATGTTGAAAATCCCTTTATTATTAACACACACCACACATTCACACACACTCTTCTTACTAAATTCTACAACATTTTCAACGTTATTACCGACAGCCGAAGTTGACGGTATTTGCATATCCACGTCGGTATTATTGTCTTCCATATCGCACCATGCACGACACGACGTACGTATCACACAACACACGGATAGCCGTTCAAACAAAGAACCTACTCCAACGATAGCTTCCGCCACCACTTAAAGCACCCGACTGAAATGCAAAAATTGCAAACCGCCGGTGGAAAGTTCAATAACCTCTGGCTCGATTCACAGGAAATCAAGCATACAAAACTTGGCTGCACAGAAGCTAGCGACCCGCATAGGTTGTATTCGATATTCTATTGTGGCTGGGTTGGAGTCAAGCCCGCATTTATTATGGGCTTGATAATTAAGATAATATTTTAGCATTTTTAATATAAACTAGATTAATGGTTTCCTATTTCAAAAATTACATTTTAGAAGATGTTTTGTAATTTTTTTTGGAGAAGCCTTGCTTCCATGGACTGCACGCCCCTGAGTGTAGCATAGGTAAAAACTGGTAAAACAATGAATCAGAATCCAACACGATGGAACAAATTGGCGCCCAATAAAAATGTTTGAAAAGACAGTAGATAAATTAACCGATTTTTTTAGCTAATAATTTGCCCTGCATTTTTGAATTAAACAATTTTGCTCTATCTGCGATGATTTGGAAGATATTGTCTTTTTTGACATTTTTTTGTGACCCAGACGGTCTAGGTGCGAGCACTCTGCACAATCATATTAAGCCCGCCGAAAGACACTATTAGTGGAAAAAAGTTTACAATTATATTATTCTTGTGACAGCCTCCAAAACTGTCTCTGGTGAGTGGGCTAACAAACATTTTCACATTAGTCCGTTACTAATGTTTGTTATGTAAAGGGTGTCCGGATTTGGTTTGAAAAGCACGCTTATTTTTAAAGATAGCCGTAACCAAAATTTTCAAAGCCTTCTTCGTTTATGAGATACAGGGCGAAATAAAAAATTTTGCATTTTGGGACCCCCCTCGTATCTCGGTTATCCTTTACCTTAACGCAAAGGCAAAAATTGCTGCTTATGTAGATTTTTACGGTGGATCCAGCGGCGTAGTCATATTTTACATTTGAGTTGTTATTTTTTAGATATGATCCAAAGTTGTGTTTTTTTAAATGGGACACCCTGTATATTTGTCCAGAAATTGATTTTTCCTTTTAAAAGCTTCTCAAAAATATATAATAGTATGGGTCTATTTTAATAAACAACAACAAAAATCCTAATTTTTATAATTATCATCCCAAATTTTGCAGTAAGCCGTGTAAAACAATGCTGCCTTTTATTTAAAGTCGTTAACAATATCTACATCCTAACAATAAATCAAAATAAATATGTAATTAAATCTATTTATCAAAATAAGTACTGATAATTTCGCACCAAAAAAGTACCACCTACCTAGATGTATGTAACACAAGAACAAAACAGCAATAAATTATTATGTAACAAGCCTTTCAGCAAAAATCAACTGTCGTATAAAAACTACAGTAATCAAGGAAATCAAAAGAACTGTTCAAACTGATTTCCATTTTGTTCTATGCATGCTTTGCACAATTTTCGTATTCGTTTTAGGAAATTAAGCAAAATAACGGGATGATTTTGTAAATAGCGAAAAATTTCTCTTATTGCATTTCCTAAATCTTGGACATCTTAGTTGTCTTTGTAAATTCTATTTTTCAGATATCCCCATAGAAAGAAATCTAAAATCGACAAATTTATAGGGGGCCACATTCCATTTGTTAATTGATTGGTAAAAAAGAAATAATCTCGTCAGCCAGAATTGTGTGCAGGAGCACCGTCCTGTTGAAAATAAATTTCGTTAATTTGCGCTAGAGGAACATCGTCAAATAATTCAGGTATAATCTCTAAAATTTCTATATAGCGATTGGCTGTTAGATTTCCATCAAAAATATAAATTTGTATATGTGTTCCTAATATGAAGCAGGACACATTTAGACCAAACCTGCCCTGCTGTCTTCTGGGAAATATTTGGTGTTGATTTTCCTGGGATCTCTACTATTGTGCCTATTGAGAATACCAGAATTACTGAAATGTGCTTCGTCTGACCATATAACCTTCCTTTCAAAATCTCTAACCATATCGCATCTTTCTCGAAACCAATTGCAAAAACTAGACGCTCTGCATCCCCTGGCTGTAAGTGCTGCACGAGCCTAAATTTTTATGGGTGGTATTTGTGCTTTTTTAGAATTTCTTGAACTCTAAAATTCTTTTCACTGGCCCTACAAGAGTTTGTAGGATAAGCTTCTGTATTAGCTAAAACCGTAATTTCCTCAGCCTCTCGATTTTCTTTATTATATGTTTTCGTACGAGGTTTGATAAATGATCCGTGATTAAGTAAATTCTTTTTTATCCGATAAAAAGTGGATATATTAGGTTGCCTCGTTTCTGGATATCTAAATAAAAATTAAACAATAGTATTTCAACATACCTAAAAATTAACTATTTACCTGTTAAAATACATCTCAGAAGCAGTTTCAACATTTTCATTACTTAATATAAAACAAGCTAACATATCGCACTTTTCATAATGTTCGAAAGTTTGGTTTTCTTCCATAATAATACAAATATATTTTTACAAAATAAATAAATAGAAAGAACTAGCGCTATATTTTATATACGCGTACAAGTTTGGGAAATGTCGTTTGCTTCCAAGAAAACAAAAGAAAACGGCATCGTTTTGCATGGCCTACTGCAAAATTTGGGATGCTAATTATAAAAATTAGGAGTTTTGTTGTTATTTATTAAAATAGACAAATATACAGGGTGTCCCATTTAAAAAAACACAACTGGGGGTCATATCTAAAAAATAACAACTTAAATGAAAAATGTGACTACGCCACTGGATCCAGCGTAAAAAGCTGCATAAGCAGCAATTTTTCCCTTTGCGTTAAGTTAAAAAAATACGAAATACGAGGGGGTCCCAAAACGCAAAATTTTCTATTTCGCCCTGTATCTTATAAACGAAGAAGGCTATGAAAATTTTGTTTACGGCTTCATGAGTTTCACAAAAAATTAGCTCAGGATCGTGAAAACCGCAAGGTTCTATCTTTAAAAATAAGCGAGATACCCTGCTTTTGCAACCAAATCCGGACACCCTGTACTATAGTACCAAAATCCGAGGGGTTTTTATTGTACCTGTTGATGCCTAGGAAGTACATACAATAGGCAGGTTAATTGTTGACGTTGGTAGAGGGTTGGGAAATATAATGTTTCTCTTACTCGACCTTGATCTGGTCAACTAAATTATATCATGGATATATTATATGATGGGTTATACTAAAAAAACCAGGTAGTTTTTGTTGGTTGTGAAGTAAATGGGGGAAAGTAATTAGGTTTATTGTTGAGTATTAATGAAAATATGTCTGTTATTTAAAGATAGGGTTTTAGTGGATCCAGCTAAGGTCGTAAGCTATAGCGATTTTTCCAAAAATATAAATATTGACATTGATTAATTTATTAAAAAAAAAGGAGTTAAGATCACCTGTTACATTTCTGTTAGTTCTATCAATAATCCACTGCCAGACATTTTGAAACAAAAGAAAATCCCGGAGTTTTTTCATCTCTACTACCACTAAATGTAATTAATTGCATAAATATTTTTATTTTAACAGAAAAACAGACCAATCATAACAGTCCAATAAATACAGGATTTTAAAAATTTATTTTAATTGTGTATCTCTTATTGAAATTAGATGTCGCTTGATAGGAGTAAATTCTGCCACTGACTTCGGACCTAGTCACTAGTTTCACATCTTCCATAAATCTGTCGAACGTTTACAATGGGTCACTATGTGTTCGTAGTATTCTTTCCGCTCAAGTTTCAGTAAATGTAGTATAAATATTGGAAATCCAGAATAAGATTGTTCTTTATTTCGAGTAGTCTTTTACATTTTTTAGTGGATCAAATTGTTGATAAAACGTATGATGTTGAATTATTAAAAAAAGAGCTAGAATAATATTCTCACATACATAAACGTCCTTCTTTTTGCATTATTTTCTTCGGAAGTTATTAAAGCTGTGGCAACTTAATCCCTTTAACAATATGCTATAAAAAACTAAATGAGGTTAAATCGGATAATCGCGCAGGCCAATTTATATATTTTGCGACACTCTCTTCGATATTTGTCCACTAATTAGTCGAAACCATATATATTTAACAAAAGTATGCATATATAGTTTGTTGCAATTAATAATTAGAAGCATAACTTATTTAAAATTAATGACAATACATGTGACAATTTAAATATCTGACATTTTTATACTACTGGGCATGAGTGTAGTACTAAGATAATTATTTACTTTTAGAAAAGATTTTTCATTAATGTCAGTTTTTTGAAAATCATTAGACGTTCGTGAAAAGTAATTAAAATTATATATATATATATATGTTTATATATATATATATATATATAGGATGTGAATAAAGATATATATATATATATATATATATATATATATATATATACATTTTTTCATTGATCATATTGTTAATAAAACGTATGATGTTGAATTATTAAAAAAAAGCTAGAATAATATCCTCACATACATACAGATCCTTGCATAATATTCTTCGGAAGTTGTTAAAGCTGTGGCGACTTCATCTCTTTAACAAAATCCTGTAAAATACTAAGTGAGGTTAAATCGGAGAATCGCGCAGGCGAGAGCCCAAGAAACAGAGAATTTTAAAAATTTATTTTAGTGGTATATCTCTTACTGAAATTAGATGTCGCTTGATAGGAGTATAGTCTGCTACTGACTTCGGACCTAGTCTCTAGTTTCACATCTTCCAGAAATCTGTCTAACGTTTCCAGCTTGTACAATGGGTCACTATATGTTCACAGTATTCTTTCAGCACAAGTTTCAGTAAATGTAGTATAAATATTGGTAATCCAGAAAAATAAGATTATTCTTAATTTCAAGTAGTCTTTTAAATTTTTAGTGGATCATATTGTTGATAAAATGCATGATGTTGTACTATTAAAAAAAAAGCTAGTATAGTATCCTCACAAACATAAACGTCCTTCTTTTTGCATTGGTTTCTTCGGAAATTGTTCAAGCTGTGGCGACTTTATCCCTTTAACAAAATTCTATAAAAAACTAAGTCAGGTTAAATCGGATAATCGCGCAGGCCAATTTATTTATTTTACGATACTCTCTTCCAAATTTGTCCACTAAGTAGTCAAAACCATTTATATTTAACACAATTATGCATATACAGTTTGTTGCAATTAATAATTAGAAGCATAACTTATTTAAAATGAATGACAATAGATGTGACAATTTAGATAATTATTTAGTTTTTGTACAATGGGTCACTATGTGTTCATAGTATTATTTCAGCCCAAGTTTCAGTAAATGTAGTATACATATTGGAAATTCATAAAAATAAGATTGTTCTTTATTTCAAGTAATCTTTTACATTTTTTAATTGATCATATTGTTGATAAAATGTATGAATTATTAAAAAAAGAGCTAGCGTAATATCTTCAGATACATACACGTCCTTTTCTTTGCATAATATTTTTCGAAAGTTGTTAAAGCTGTGGCAACTCCATCCCTTTAACAAAATCCTATAAAAAACTAAGTGAGGTTAAATCGGATAATCTCGCAGGCCAATTTATTTATTTTACGATACTCTCTTCGAAATTTGTCCACTAACTAGTGGAAACCATTTATATTTAACAAAAGTATGCATATAAAGTTTGTTGCAATTAATAATCAGAAGCATAACTTATTTAAAATTAATGTTATTGCATGTGACAATTTAAATATCTGACATTTTTGTACCACTGGAAGTGGGGGAAGTACTAAGATAACACTGGCCGACAAAAAAAAATTTGTTTGTTGTAACACAAATTAGAATAGCTTAATCTAATAGAATGGACCTATCCAAATACGAAAATGACAAATAGAAAGTTGTAGCACATAGGGTTTTCTTGTTAGAATTGTAGAAACATATCGAATGTTACGATACTTAATATCTATATAAAAATTCTTGACCCTGTTTATTGACTATGTTTACAGTTTTCGCATAATAAACATACCATACATCTAAAAGAAAAGCAAACGAAAAAAATATTAACTTAAAACACTAATTAAACTTTATTTTTTCCGTTTATGAGGTGTCCTATCTTCTCTCTTCAAAAACCGATAGTAGTCACCCATCATGGCTGCATCCCATCGTCCTTGGTACCGAATTTCCATTGTTCTGATATCTTAATAAAAAATGACAGATGTGAATGGAGGAAGTGAATAATTGTTCATAATTTTCATCCATATTGTTACCTAAAAATTCTCTTACTACATTAACAAATATATTCCATGCTCTGAGTTCCTGCCTGGTAAGCTTTTCCGTAAAATTGACATCGTCCTGCAATTTTCTGATTTGTGGCCCAATAAAAATGCCTTCTTTTAATTTGGCATCACTTAACTGGGGAAAGATTTGTCTTAGGTATTTAAATTCATCATCATCTTTATTCAAAGCCTTCACAAAGTTTTTCATCAGCACAAGTTTAATGTGAACAGGAGGCAAAAGGACATTTTTGGGATCAACAAGAGGTATAAGTTTAACATTTTGAGATCCCGGTTGAAATTCGCTTCTTTCTGGCCAAATTTTTGTTACATAATGCTGATTTATTGCACGACTGTCCCATAAACAAAGAAAACAGCAATATTTTATAAATCCCCCTGAAGTCCTACTAAAATCGCTATAACTTTTAAGTCTTTCATAGCAACTGAATGGGCAACTGGTATACAGGGTTTTAAATTTCCATTATGCAATAACACAGCTTTTAAGATATATTTAGATGAGTCTATGAATAAGCGCCACTCACGGGGAGAATGTTCAATATCAAGTTACTGCATTAAACTGTCTATATCAGTACACGCGCACAACGAATTTTCCATACTGTAGAATTCAGAAAACACGGAATTTCTTTTTCTGAAATTCGTAATTTTTGTTTCTTTGGCCAATAGGTTCCATTCCTTAAGACGGGAACCCAGAAGTTCTGACTGTTGCTTGGATAACCCCAAATCACGTACTAAATCATTTAATTCACTGTGAACAGTCAAATGTGGCTCGCCGAAACTGGGACCTGTGGTAAAAGTGGGATCGGTGCACTGTTCTTCTGAGCTGCCTGATGATGCGTTATCTCCATTATCTCCCAAATCAATAGCTTGCCAATTTAAAAGCGCAATCGGCACTGGCAAATTTGCATTACGAGGAACAGGTCGTATGGCAGATTGTAAATTTGGATATTCTATAATGGGCTTTCCCTTTTTGGAATAACCTTCAGTCTTTGTGAGGCAAAAATAACAATCGTCAGAATGATTGGTGGGTTCTCGCCATACCATTGGAACTGCAAAAGGCATACTTTTTCTCTTTCCGTTCTTCCACTGCACCAATGATACGCTACAACTAACACAGCACACATGAGGAGCCCACCGCTTATCTTGATTCCAATTAACACATCAAAATATTTAAAGTATGCTTTTTTTACATTTTCGGAAAATGGCCTGGCTTGTGATTTCATCAGAAATTCTCCACAAATATAACAAAATTTGTCACGAGAAATTTTGCAACTTCGGCGCGTTTGACTCGACATTCTCGTCTTCACATACACTTGCTTATCGATACACAGAGAACCACTTAATTCGAAACTCAACAGAAGAGTGATATTTAACGTTTACTTTATGTCTAATGTTGTAAACAACCCAGTCTATGTAATTTTTCCGTTGTAAAATGGACCCATTTTAGCCGCCCCACAATAAAATTGTTTACCTGCCAATATAAAAGGTTCTAATTAGTCTATTAAAAAATGGCACGTATTAGGGCTTTCCGAATATTTTTTTCATTATTGGGAGGGTATTTCCATTGTGAAAATAATGAGCTGGCCTGTGTTAGAAAAATCTTGTCTGCCAGTGTAATTATTTACGTTTAGAAAAGATTATTTTTTTAATGTCAGTTTTTCGAGAACCATTAGACCTTCGTGGAAAGTAATTAGAATTATTGTTAAGGTTGGCTAGGATTTGGCTAAATGTAAATAATTTTGTTACTCTGTGTTAAAGATAGGTTTTAGTGGACCCAACTTAGGTTAGGTTAGGGGTCGTAAGCTACAACGATTTTTCCAAAATATATAAATATTGACATTTATTGATTTATTTAAAAAAATGGTTTAAGATCACCCGTCACATTTTTGTTAGCCCTATCAATAATCCACTAGCAGACACTTTGAAGATTTTTCCAAAAAATATAAATATTGACATTTATTGATTTATTTAAAAAAATGATTTAAGATCACCCGTCACATTTGTGTTAGCCCTATCAATAATCCACTGGCACTTTGAAATAAAAAAATTCCGCAGGAATGCAAATGAAAAAGCCAAAATTTCTAAAGAATAAACTTTTTTAATTGCATACATATTTCTATTTTAACAGAAAAACAGACGAATCATAACATAGTCCAATAAACAGAGTATTTTAAAAATTTATTTTAGTAGTGTATCTCTTATTGAAATTAGATGTCGCTTGATAGGAGTATATTCTGCCGCTAACTTCGGACCTAGTCACTAGTTTCACATCTTCCAGAAATCTGTCGAACGTTTCCAGCTTGTACAATGGGTCACTATGCGTTCGTAGTATTCTTTCAGCCCAAGTCTGTGGCCTTGGAATGTTCCTTCGGTAACCTGAATCAAGTAAATGTAGTATAAATATTGGAAATCTAGAAAAATAAGATTGTTCTTTTTTGCAAATAGTTTTTTAAATTTTTTAGTTGATCATATTGCAGAGTTGATAACATTTATGATATTGAATTGTTAAAAAACATACAGGTTCTTCTCTTTGCATAACGTTTATCGGAGGTCGCTCTAGATATTGCTAGGGATGGGCGTTTTATCAATATATCGATAGGCCAACGATAAATCGAATAACAAAGGGTAAATAAAAAATATTTACAAAAATGTTTTGCTCTTTATTATCTCTTCTAACAAATTATTGCTATTCAATTATTTTTCGAAAATATACCGATGAGTAGCAATGAACTATCGATAAGTTGATAACTATCGACATATCGACAAATAAAACATATCGATAGGTGATGATATCCATAGACAAAATCTAATATCGTCCATCCCTAGTCATGGCGACATTATCCGTTTAACAAAATCCTATAAAAAACAAGTGAAGTTAGATCGGATAATCGCGCAGGACAATTTATTTATTTTGCGAAATTTGTTTACTAAGTAGTCGAAATCATTCATATTTAACACAAGTATGCATACACAGTTTATTGTTTAATAATTAGAAGCATAACTTATTATTTAAAATTAATTCAGTACAAGCGAAAATTTCAATATTCTGATATCCTTGTACCCCCGCACGTGGGTGTAGCAATAGGTTAGTTTTAGAAAAGATTTTTTTTTTGAACGTCAGTTTTTCGAGAACCGTTAGATGTACAGGTTTTACTGGAAAAATATTTAAAAATGTCCATATAATCTAAATATTCACTAACAACTGGGTGATTATTATTTTAAAAAAATTTTAAACTAATTCGGAAAATATAAAACACAAAATTAAACAGGTATGTGAGTATATCACACCAGCTGTTCTTTAAGAGTTCGGTACAAATTTCAGAAGAGAAGTGTTTAAAGCAAAAGTAATGTCAAGTTGTACTTGTTTATATTTTAGAATAATAATAATATTATTTGTGTTTATCACGCGATTTTTTGAGACTGTATAAAATTAAGTAACACTTAATAACATCCTGTGACATGTATTTTATTTTAGAAAAATAAATATTCCGAATGCAATATTAAAAAAAACAGTGCAATTAGACATTGGGCAAGTAATACGAAAAACGTTCAAGATTTTCACTAAAATCTAAAAATGTATTTAAAAAACAATGTGTCACGTACATATACCCTATGTAGAATACAATATAAGAAAAACACATCTTAGTCTTATTCAGAATCCCCTCTTTATTTTATATCACTTAATTTTATTACTATTATTTTTTATTTCCTGCTCCATCAATTTCTAGATAAAGCATTGGCTTCATAGGGATAAGCGAATGGATAAAGTAATATTCTCTCATTACCTGTTACCTTTCTTAGATTGAGTTTCCCATATGTTCTGGGTGTTCTGATCCCAATAAACCACCCACTCCTTATTACAGAACATGGACTATCCCCATCAGGAAAAAAAGTATCAAAACTCTCGTCTTGTATATATATGTCTCTTGTACAATGGTAATTACACATTAAAATTTTGAAATTATTCAGCCTAATCGAGTTAAATTCTATTACCCCCAAAAACTGGGTTGACATTATTTTTTAATCACTCTGTATATTCTCTATTGATTATTTGTTAATCATTCTTTTTAAATCAATAATCTAGTGATTAAACTAAATTATGATAAAAGTGAACTCACCTTTCCTTCTACTTTCTAAAACTTCCATGACGTCATCATAGTAGTTGCGTCTGTAGTCGTATAGATACTTATACTGTAGGTATTTTGGTCTGAAAAGTTACAAAAACAATAAATTACTTTTTACTACTTGCTTGACTTAACGACTTTTTTAACAAAGAAATTGGGTTTTGTAACAGAATAGACTGTGATCATAATATAGAATATAATTTTTTATATATTCTAAATATAAATCAAGCAATATGTTACTAAAACTGTTGGTTCTCACGTTCACACTTAATCAGGCTTGATTTTTTCACAAGAATTATAAGTAAATTTATCTAATATTAGTTTCGAGAATTTAAAACCTTAGATAAGTATCATATAACTCAAATGCTACAATCTAGAGTATAGACAGATTTATGTATGAGCTTTCTTAAAAAGGTTACAATTTATGCCTTACTTTTCGAGGGTTTATGGATCCTATATGTTCCCTATATCACGGTAATCTTTCTGTGGTCTGTTTAATTTAACCTGTTGAAAATATTAATTGAAGCATTTTATTTGGTTCGATGCAATGATAATAAATGGTCAATTTGCTATGTTAAAAATACAATAGAGTATTTTATATAGGAGCATTACCGAAAAGCCATGTTTTTGGGGCATAATTTTCCCTGCAGAAAAGATAAACTGAAAGGGTTTTTCGTGCCTTTTTTTCGCCATGACTTTTCGGACCTATAATGTGGATAAGTTAGTATAGGCTTATATATTAAATTATATACATAATCTTAAGACGCAGAATTGAAGGGAATATCTTTTTTTTAATCTATTTATTCACTTTTAATTATCATGGGTGACACCTCGTGTTTCTAGGACGAAGTTCCGAACTTAAAGTTTAGAGTAGGGACTTAAGCTTCACCATTCACAGCTTTACTCGTTTCGTCCTGACTAATAAAATCAAAGATGGGATTGGTCTAATGGGTGGATCTAGTAATAGCTGAGCTAACTTTGTATTTTACGGGAAGTTTAAAAGTTAGTCTGTGTCAGAGTTTTGATTCTTATAGTTGATTCTAAATTCTTCTTTTGTGGTGGTTTATGGGGCTTTACGTATATAGTGGGATATTAAAGTTACGGGATTTTCAAAGATATTTTATTTTCCTTCTATGATTTATCTGGGGAGTAACTTGTCTTTGTCAAGATATTAAAAGGAAATTTTGATTGGCCTATTAAGATTTAATTTTTCGGTTTTTTACTATGATAGCATTGGCATATTATCTTTGTATTCCTTATAATGCTGTGTCAATTTTTTATTTTGAAATGGAATACGTTTTACATGTTTGCATATTTTGATTCCATGTGATATTTTAGGTACAGCCATATGTTATTCTGACAAGCAAATCTATTTTTGATTTTACAATTTAGAGTTGTGATTAATTTACGCCCAAATAGCCTGGGAAATAAAATTTTCCCTCTCTAATTTACTAAACATCTTTTATAACAATTCAAATATCTTTTAACCATTGGTTTGCTGTTTGTTCTCATTTTTTTTATGAGACAAGGTGCTCATTGAATTAACCAAAAAGATAATTTTTACTAGTAATTTGATACCACACAATAATATGCAGTTTTAAAAAATCGGTAAATTTCCCTTACTGGGAACTTCCCCCATTATGAATCTTTCCTTCTATTAGGAATATAGAAATGTGACCCAAATTAACTCGATACATAGTCACTTGTTAATACATATATATTTTCTTTTCAAATACTTTTGTTGGGCGCCATTTTGTTCCACCATTTTGTACCAACATTTTACAAGTGTCTACCTATGCCACACTTGGCATTTGGGCATAATTTAAAAATCGCCATTTTGTATCATCATGTTGAATGCGTACCAGTTTATCCCTATATCAGCATACTTTTTGAACATATCCTAAAAACTTTTGGCGAACACGTAAATATTTAAATATCAGGGGTGAGGACCCTGTAGAACAATCTATTCTTAATGAATTTCAAGCAACGGACTTAAACAACTATTTTATTCATAACGCTCCACTCTCCAATATAAATAATCAACATTTTGTTAATGAAAATTATGGCAATAATTTATTTTTAGATAACGGTAACCGTTTTATATTTAACACTGTTCAGCCCGAATATGTCGAAAAAATAATTCTTAAACTAAAATCAAATGCCACTGGTGTCGATGGAATAAATATAAAAATGATTTTATACTTAGTCCCTTTTCTTACTAATCATATTACTTATATTCTTAATAAATGCCTATTAACTTCGAAATTTCCGAAACTGTGGAAGGAGGCCACTGTCATCCGATTACCAAAACATTCAAAACCTTCAAGTTTCGGCGATTTTCGTCCCATAAGCATCTTACCTACTATGTCAAAAATTCTAGAAAAAATTGTGTACGAACAACTCAATAAATTCCTAAACGCTAATAATATTCTTCCCCCTACACAATCAGGATTCAGAGCTGGACACAGTACCTCAACAGCTCTTCTTAACGTAACAGACGATATTTTCAGGTCTAATGAATGTAAAATTTAAATATTTTGGTATTGGAGAGGAAGCTCTAATGTTTTTCAGAAGTTACTTTGACAACAGGCGGCAACGAGTGGCATATACAGGGTGGCCCAACGAAAAGGTCCCACCCTTATTTATGACTTTCCTGGTATATTTTGGGAAAAACGCTTGGACACGTCAATTTTGATTTTTAGGGGGACGTCTTTTCATGTATGATTGTATAATACAGGGTGTTCCAAAAATAAGATATCGCATTACACTTGACATTTTTAAATGGAAACCCCCAATTTTTTTTCTATTTTTGGATTCTCCAGGAAGTTTTTAGTAACTTTTGTATAATAGAGTTTATACCTATCTTCAACCATTTTGAAGTTTTTTTAATTTTTTTTATAAAATTCGCCTCATTTAATTTAGTACTGATAATACGGAAAAAAATAATAATCACCGATACCAGCAAGAAATTTAGCATCCGTCAATGTCATCGTAAATCATAGAACAACTTTATCTTTGATTTGAAATCGTTAAGTTGCCTAGTTCTATTATAATATTTTGCAATGATTTATTCAATTCAAGAAAGGGTCGAAATAACGAAACTGTATTATCAAAACGGAAGCATTGCAAGAGCTACCGCCCGGTTGTTTAATGCGTTACATCCAGACAAAAATATTAACCATAAGTATGTGGCTAAATTAATAAGAAAATTTGAAGCAACTGGATCTGTATCTAATATTCGCCGGAATCAGGAAAATCGTCCAAGTAGAAATGAAGCCAGAGAAATAGCAGTTTTGGGACACGTGGCTCTTGACAACACCCAAAGTACTCGTGGTCTGGCTACTTCTTCAGGATTTACACGCTCAACAGTGCAAAGAATTTTGAAATCCTATAAATTTCACCCGTACAAAACTAAACTTGTCCATGAGCTTAATGAAGACGATTATGATAGAAGGTTGGAGTTTTGCGAATTAATGACACAACGTTTGAACAATAACCCAAATTTGTTATTTAACATTTGTTTTTCGGATGAATGTACCTTCTATTTACATGGTGCTGTAAATAGACATAATTGTCGATATTGGAGCGACTCGAATCCACATTTGTTTCGAGAGGTACATTCGCAATACCCACAAAAAATTAATGTCTGGGCCGGCATTTTCGGAAATCATATTGTAGGACCTTTCTTTATTCCTGGAAACTTGACGGGGGAGTTGTACTTGGACATGTTGGAAAATACAATAGAGCCACGAATAACCGAAATAATAGAAAATGAGGTTAATTATAATGAAAATTTTCTTCATTTCCAACAAGATGGTGCACCACCGCACTATGTAGCTCCAGTACGACAGTTTTTGGACACCCATTTCCCAAATCAGTGGATCGGACGGCGCGGCCCCATTGAGTGGCCACCAAGGTCTCCGGACTTGAGTCCTTTAGATTACTTTCTTTGGGGACATATAAAAAGTAAGGTTTTTAGTACGAAGCCAGACTCCATCCAAGATCTTCGGGAGCGGATCACGGCGGAATGCAGACAAATAACTCCAGAAATGTGTGAAAATGTTAGGAATAGATTTGAGCAAAATATTTATTATTGCATGGAGGTAAACGGACACCACTTTCAACATTTATTACCACATTGACTTTTTGACACATTGTAGCTAAGTAACTAATTTTTGTTTAAATTTTAATGTGAATGTAAAACTGTAAATGGTTTAGTGTTCCTGATTCCGGCGAATATTAGATACAGATCTAGTTGCTTCAAATTTTCTTATTAATTTAGCCACATACTTATGGTTAATATTTTTGACTGAATGTAACGTATTAAACAACCGGGCAGTAGCCCTTGCAATGTTTCCGTTTTGATAATAAAGTTTCGTTATTTTGACCCTTTCTTGAATTTAATTTATCAATACTTGATATTATTCAATTATTCAAATAACTTCAAAATGGTTGAAGATAGGTATAAACTCTATTATACAAAAGTTACTAAAAACTTCCTGGAGAATCCAAAAATAGAAAAAAAATTGGGGGTTTCCATTTAAAAATGTCAAGTGTAATGCGATATCTTATTTTTGGAACACCCTGTATTATACAATCATACATGAAAAGACGTCCCCCTAAAAATCAAAATTGACGTGTCCAAGCGTTTTTCCCAAAATATACCAGGAAAGTCATAAATAAGGGTGGGACCTTTTCGTTGGGCCACCCTGTATTCATATTGTCTCGGAATTTGTCTCCAGAGGTGTTCCACAGGGAACCATACTGGGACCAATTATGTTCTCTATATACACGTCTGATTTAAATAAAATACTTCAAAATTGTTCTTCACATCAAGATGCTGATGATACTCAACTTTACATATCTTTTAGGTTAACTGATTTAGATACAGCCATCTGCACTTACTCTAGTACATACTCCAAAAATCACCACCTTGTTCTAACTGAAAATAAAACACAGTAAATAGTTTTTGGTAAAAATAGAAACCAAATTATATCTTATCAGAATTTTAATATACTGTTGAATGGTATAAAATTAAACCCTACAGATAGTTGTAAAAATTTAGGAGTTTTTATAAATAATAATTTAAGGTTTGGGAGTCATGTTTCCTATCTTCTGCAAAAAACGTATAGTAAACTGAGGATTCTTTATATAAATAAAGATATTTTAGATACCCGTATTAAGCTTAAATTGACTGATTCTTTAATTTTGTCGCATATTTCATATTGCAATGCTGTCTACTGGCCTGCCTTGATGCAGAGGGACAAATTAAGTCTGCAGAGATTGCAAAATGCCTGTATTCGTTTTAGTTATGAGTTACGTAAATATGACCACATTTCTGCAAGCTTCTCTCAGTCTGGATGGTTAAACCTTGAGGATCGTTACCTGACAGAGTTTCTAAGCATTGTGTTTAAACTACTTTTTTATAAGGAGCCCACATATTTGTACCAAAAGCTTACACGACTATCCGATATTCACTGCCGTGATACGCGCTTTAACGACTTATTTAGGGTCCCCAGGCATAATTTGGCTAAATTTCAACATTCCTTTAGTTATAATGCCGTTACTCTATTTAATAAACTCCCCGCTAACGTCAGAGAGTCCCAAAACCCTAATATGTTATGTGTAAATGATTTAAAAAGTTTCTGAATTGTTCTGTTTCGCGCATATGGTTAGCTATAGAATAATAATTATAAATATTAATTTTAGTTAAGGGGGTTGTATAAGAGCAACATTGTCGGATACCGCCCCCTTATTCTTTAATTTTGTTAACTGGTAGCTTTATGAAATATAAAAGACATTTTATTATTATTATTATTATTATTTAATTTTTCTGCAAAACTTAAAATCAATTGAATAAGAGGATTTTTATCATATAGTAATGTTTTTTTAACTTTTCACAAGGTCGCCATCTTGTTGTGTTATGTTGGATTTTTACCAAAATATTACCAGTCATCCACATATGAACATTAATCTTTGACCAAAATTTGAAGTCGATCGAGTATGTAGTTTTTAAGCTATGCTACGAACTAACAGACAGACAGACCGACGGAATTGATAAAAATATTTGATATCTAGGGACGCTAAAACATGGGCGATTTTTTGCACGATTACTGACATTTTATTTGGCCGTTATTTTATTCCGCCATCTTGAAATCGTACCACAATCTCATCAGTTCTTCTCTATACCACAATTAATTATTGCACAAAATTTGAAATCAATCCATTGAGTAGTTTCTTCATGCAGAATTTTTAAATATTTTATTAAACCGCCATTTTGATTCGTCATCTTGGATTCATACCAAAATTTTACCAGTTGATTTCCACATAATACTTAATTTTTGTGCACAATTTGAGGTAAACTGGATAAGTAGTTTTTTAGTAATAATTTTTTTAACGTTTGATCAAAATATTGCCAGGTCTAGCTATGCCGCGAATACACAGACCGACAGAGCGATAGACAGGCAGACCGACGGAATTAAGAAAACATGTTTTTCGGCATCTAAAAAGCCTGAAACGTAATGATCCGAAAAAATAATGGAGGGTGATTTTTTTAACGATTTAAATGATACTTAACTTTTACGGAAAAAGAAAATCGGCAAATAATACCATAACATGCGTTTAAGCCCAGGCAATGTCCTAGATACCTATGATATAGCAATACCAAATCGAGGCTGACACAGTGGCGGCTCGCCAGGGGATGCGGGTGAAGTGCCGCTTCACCTATATTTTCCAATCAATTTACTCAAAAATAAAAATATTTTTAAAATATTAAGCATTTTATAATAATAAATATTTATGTTTTATATAAATTCACATTATTCACTTAATTATACCATTATTTTCTATCAAAACTAGTGGGTTATATATTCAAAAAATAATCATGACTTAAAAACGTAGAGCGCTGAACACCTTTTCATAAGAGCGAACTGTTGAGGAATCACAATCAGCAGTAACAAATTCCGCATCATACTCCCCCCGCACGCCGGCTTTCACGCTTAAATCTGTTTACGGCAGTTGCTATGTCAACACAATGGTGAATATTCGCAAACCAAATAGAGATAGGAGCGACATAAAACTGCTTCTGCAGGCTGCAGGCGTTTGTTCACTTGTTATAGAACTAATGTTAATTAGTGCGTTCGGATTATCGGAGGCGGAAGCAGTTTTGAATCGATCGAATCGAAATTAACTTTAAGATAGAGGTACATAACTGTTTTATAAGAAATATATTTAAAAATAAATATAATTAAAATATATTTAAAATCTTATAAATTCATATTATTTCCCCTATGTATTAAAAAACGCTCCAAAGCTATGGGTAACTAACATCATAAAAAGGTTAAAAAAACAGCCATTTTAGTCGTGGCACCCGTTCTTAAATCCACGAGCCGCCACTGGTTGACATATTTTTTCATAAATCAGGTAGATTTATGTTATGTTAGTTCTACTACTAATTAATCTTAAATAGAAACATGACAATTTCAAAGTATTCGTAGCATGGTAAATTATGAAAAATAAAAGAGATTTATATAACTCCGCCCATGAACGTCCTTACATATGGAAAAAGGGGTCGCCCCCCTAGACTTTAAGCAAAAAACACTAAAATGTAATAGAGAAAGCGTACCGCACTCCTGTATTTGAACGCTCTCGCACCCCTGGGAGTTTTTCTAACGAGTTTCTCCCTCTGAAGATTTTTCTAACAACACCCATATTTAATTCAAGCTCATAAATCTAAAACGGAACATTTAGAGAATTTTAGACTTTATCAGAATGTAACTGAAAATGCGGGAGTTTCCATTTATAAATTAAAAATGGCCCTACTTCTAATTATACCAGAAAAGTAAATATTGTGAAATATGAATGAATAGATTTTTAAATTGGTATTTAGAAAAAATAAATAGAAAAAATTAACCAAAAACCAAATCCATCATTAACCCTCTTTTAAAAAAATTGTGATCTAGTCCGTAAATTTATGAATAAAACAACATACTTTACATAATTTAAGTTCATTTGCCCAAGTTTTACTACTTAAACAAGCGCCTCGTAAATATGTAAATTTAGTAGTATTTCAGTTTATTTCTTAAAAGGAAAGATTTAATACTAGACAAAATCCGGGTAATGACCATTTATCGATTTTTTCTAATTTTGTATTAGTATCCTCCGCGGATATTTGAACTAGATATTTTCAATTATTTTATGCAAATACATTCACCAACAGGAATCACTATCACCATTAATTTAACACAATTTCGAAGGAATAGATTATTGATATGACTACTTGGGAACATTGATACATACGTGATGAGCAATTAGCACATTAAAAGTATTACCTTGTTACTACGCCAATACCTTAATGATATTGGTATTCAGATAATGGACTGGCCACCCAGAAGTCTAGACCTTAATCTCATAGAGCATATGTGGGATGAGGGATAAAGACGAAAGATGGGTTAAGTAAAATTATAGCGAGTTCCAAAGGGTCATTCAGCTGGAATTGGCACTTCAAAATTTGTGGGAGCAAATAATTCAAATGAAGAAATTCAAAGCATGCCAAAACGAAAAAGGACTGCTGTTAAAGCTCGAGGAAGCAATACCAGGTTTCAAATTTTTTTAGATTTTGATGGGCTATGTCAATTGGACGTGAATAAAAAAATAAAATTTTGGAAGCAGATGAGACTTTCATGTAAAAGTCAGTATACCGTTCATACTCGTCTCGATAATTCAACAGGGTGTTTGAGAGTTATTGAAAAATACGCTGTTTCGTTTACCCCTGTATAACCCCAAATTCCTCCAATTTATTAATTGCAGAATAAAGAGAAAAATATATTAAGCTACAATTTTTGATATTTTTACTTCCCTCATTAGGAGAGTGTTGTAATTGTAAAAAAATTACCCTCCCAGGTTTTACGTCGTCAGGGTTCCTAGATGCAAAAAAAAAACATTTTCTCAATTCCGTTTGTTGTCTCTTCTCAGCATAGCTAGAAAACTTCTTCTAACTTCAAATTTTGGCGAAACAAAATGGCGTTCTAAATATTCCTAGAATACTACTTATCCAATGTTACTGTTACACTGGAGGTAGAAATGAACTGGTAAAATTTTGGTACCAAATTATGAGAGCGAAACAAAATGCAGTCTTAATAAAATATTAAAAAAACTAAATCGTATTCTTGTGAATTTTAAATAGAGAAGATCTTTACTAGTTTGATGTGTGATGCACTAGTTTTTTATAGATTTGCATCCTAACGATTTTATAAATTTTTTTAATAAAATGAAACTTAAGACACTGGTGATTCAGGCATGTAGTCGGTGTTCTTTTATATACCTTAGACCTTTACGTCAAGTTGTTTGATTTTAATTTTAAACATTTGTATACATAAGCGAGTCAAAACTTTTTTTAATAGTATGTATTTTTAAATCATGTAAGCTAAAACTATAAATTTAGTTATATACATATTCGTACGTTAGTACATTGGAGCTCGTATATATTGTTACTGTTTGTCCATTTTTTCAAAAAAGGTGTTATTTGTATGTTTATTTTAATTGTTGCCCTGAGGAAGATAGAAACCATACTATCGAAACGTTGGCAAAAATTTAGAATTATCAACAGTAAAATCCCGGTCCAATATTGAGCTGGTGATTTATTCCCCAAAACCACTTATTAGATTGGTTTCAAATTTGTACAAGAATTAAATATGATATAGAGATAAACTAGTAAAATTCTGATGCAAATTCAAATTGGAGCTAAATAAAATGTTTGTAATCTAAAAAAAATTTACAGCGTTTCACGTTTTAGGGTCCTTAGATGCTAAAAAAATGTTTTCTCAATTCCGTCGGTATGTCTGTGTGTCTGTCAGCTCTCGGCATAGTTAAAGAACTACTTACCCGATTGACTTTAAATTTTGGTCGAGAATTAGAAGTTTAGAAATTAGTGGTAAGTTTTTTTACTTTAGGGACATAACACATTCGGCAGCTAAAGAAAATAAATTTGGAAAAAAACGGTATGATAAAACATAACACTTGTATTAAACCATTTGTTCTAAGTTTACGTTCTACGTCTATAAACCTAAACAATTAAATATGTTCATTTACAGTGAAGTACACCATACATATAAAACTTTCGCTCTATTTAAGAAAAAAAAACTTTAATTTTTTTAAATGCAGGATTTATTACAAGGGAAAATCCAGCTAAAGATATTTTTAATTATTTTATGCAAACACATCATTCACCCACAGGAACTAGTCTAACCATTAATTTTATGCAATTTCGCAGGAACAGAAATAATGTAGTGATTATTTAGGAACACTAATACACAGGTATGAGCAGTTACCACAATAAAAGTATTACGTTGTTGCTACACCAATACCTTAATGATATTGGTATTCAGGTAACAATTGGCCCAGAAGTCCGGACCTTAATCTCATAGAGCATATGTGAGACAAGGACGGAATGAGATTTAGGCAAAATTATGGACAATTTCAAACGGTCATTTAGCTAGATTTGACACTTGAGTTCAACATGAGTGGGAGCATATGCCCCAGAAAAAATGAGGGCAGTTGCTCAAGCTAGAGGAGGTAATACCAGGTTTTAAATCACGTTTCTTTTTTTTTGCGTATATAATTTTCTTACTAAAATTTTAAGTTTTTTATTAGGGGCTAAATATCCTCATACGAAAAAGATTGGTGAATACAAAAATAAAATGTCGGAAAGAGAAGAGACTTTATTGTGAAAGTCAGCATACCGTTCATTCAGGTCTCGATAATTCAACAGGGTGTTTTAAAATTATTGTAGAAAAACACTGTTTAAATAACACCAAATTCCAGCACATTTTAGGAACCGCTGAAATTACATAAAAAGAGAAAAATATATTAAGCTACAATTTGTAGTATTTTTACTTCCCTCCTAAAAGAGAATTATTGTATCAGTCTGACAGACCGTTCGCGACATAGCAAAAAACTTCTTACTGTTGAAATGGTAAAAAGTTAAAAACTACTTACGCAATTTAGATCAACTTTTGCTCAAAAATCAATTATTATGTAGGAATGAACTGGTAAAATTTTGGTACGAATCTAAGATGGCGAAACAAATTGGCGTCTTAATAAAAGTTTAAAAAACCAGTCTGAAAAATCTGCTTATTAGATTGGTTTAAAATATTGTGAGAGGATTGAATATAATATAGAGAAAAACGGGTAAAATTGTGGTAGGATTTCGAGGTGGCGCGACAAAATGACGGCCACACAAAATGTTTAAAAATTCAACGTAAAAAAATGTCTTATTCAGCCGACTTCATATTTTGCACAAAAGTTATATGTGATATAGGGATACATTAGTAAAATTTTGGTATGAATCAGTGTAGCGACGAACTAGTAAAATATTGGTATGAGCCCAATCTGGCGGAACAAAATAGCGCAATAATAAAAGGAAAGATTTATAACGAGGAAATTTCAGGCTAAATTAAAATCGGTATACTTATGTAGTTCTCAAAAAGTTACTGAACGTTGAAGTTTATTACAACTTTATGTGTCCAGTTAAATTTGCTGTCCAGTGTATATAAAACACGGGGTACAATTTTTGCTATATATAGTAAGTTTTTTCAGAGACATAAAACCTACTATACAGTGTGTCCCAGATTCGCTTCTCTATATAGGGATCTCGGCTCCTATTATACCTACAGCAAAGGTTAAATGGGGAAAGTTTTAGAGGAAACTTATTGCATTCGATATCTGGCTTCAGATTTACGATCGATCAATAAGTTTGGGAAATATCGGCGAAAAACCGAAAATGACGGATTTCGTTTTTCGCCAGTATATCCAGAACGGTAAATTTGACAGCTGTCAAAACGTGACATTATGACACACTTTTAAGACAAATAAGATAGCGTATACGACACGTCTTCATTGTTTTTTGTTAACCTGCAACCCGCCTCAACTTTCATTTTTCTTATGGCCGCCATATTGGGTTTTTCGATTTTTGGAAAGAGCCTAAAATTTCCAATCTAGCGATATCTCACAAGTGCATTAAAGATTTTAGTGTCATCAAAATATCACACTTCGTAAATTACGTTTCAATGTTTTTAAAGGAGGCAATGATTTATTTGTCACAAGATTACCTTAATAAGTAAGTAATGTATTGAACGCATTGAATTTTCAATACAACATGAACGGAAATAACGATTTAAAAAATCTAAATGAGCTTTAACTACTTTGTAAGTGGGTAACATTAATTTACAAATCTGCAAAATGACGTCCATTTGCATCGAGACATTTTTGACAATTGGTGACTGTCTTTCGTACAACCCTGGTAAGTGTATTTCGGTTAATATTTCTAAATGTGTCCAGAACTGTTTGTCTCAGGATTTCTATGGTCACGGGGGGATCAAATTCATAGATTTCATTCTTCGTGTGACCCCAGAGGTAGAAATCCAAGGGCGGATCTAGGAAGCCAAGATATTGGACCATTTAAAGAAATTATTCTTTTGTCAAACTGCTCCCTTCATTCCATTACCATTCATTCATAACCATTCAAGAAGTTCCTGAGTTGAATGGTATTATGAGCCAGACATCCGTCTTGTTGAAACGAAGTTCTTCTTAATTCATCTTCCGTTAGAATAGCTCGTAAAGCTGGTACAACCTGGTTTCGCAAAAGCTCTAGGTACCTCTGCCCGTTTAGGTTGTAATCAAACAAAAATGGTCCAATAAGTCGATTTCCTGAAATGATTAATAATTTATAAATAGGTGCCCAACAGTCAAAGGCGGCAGGGACGGCCGGGTGGTACTAGAAACTATAAATTATAAAGGGAAAATGATCTTTATTAAAAAGTAGATAGTTTCTGTATGATTGAAAGTACAGAGCTAACATGTCAACCTTTTCTTCATTTTCCAGTCTAGTGAGATATCACTAGACTGGAAATTTTATGAAAATCGCGACATTTCCAAAAATCGAAAAATCCAGACAATCAAAATAATTTTAGAGAATTAGCTAAATCTGCAAAAAAGTTGATATTGCCATAAGAAAAATGAAAGTTGAGGCGGGTTGCGGGTTAACAAAAAACAATGAAGACGTGTCGTATACGCCATCTTATTTGTCTTAAAAATGTGTCCGAATAATGTCACATTTTGGCAGCTGTCAAATGTACCGTTCTGGATATACTGGCCAAAAACGAAATCCGCCATTTTCGGTTTTTCCCCGATATTTCCAAAAACAATTGATCGATCGTAAATCGGAAGCCGGATATCGAATGCAATAAAATTCCTCTAAAACTTTCCCCATTTAACCTTTGGTGTAGGTATAATAGGAGCCGAGATCCCTGTATAGAGAAGCGAATCTAGGACACACTGTACATGATAGATACAATATAAATAAGAAATATTCCTGATTTTTTACCTAAGTAAAACTAGTTTTAATTCGGCCGGGAATGGAAATAAATGAGTAAAAACGGTATGATAAAATAAAACATACAATATGTGTATTAAGCCATTTGTTGTACGTCTAAGTTCTCGTTCACGTTATTTTTTAAAAAACTTTAACTTTAATTGAAGGAAAATCCGGGTAAAGACCATTTATCTATTCTTTTCAAATGCTGACACATTGAACATTCTCCGCGGATATTTGAACTAGATATTATCAATAATTTTATGCAAACACATCATTCACCGACAGGATCCAGTCTAACCATCAATTTAGCGCAATTTTGCAGGAACAGAAATAACGTACTGATTATAAACTAAATACAGTTTATTTAGGAACATTAATACATACGGTATGAACACTTAATACTCTAGTAGTATCACTTTGTTACTACGTCTTTTTTCCTTACATGCTTTGCTGTTTTAAACTTATGTCTAGTAAATAGAATAAATTGGGGTCTGTTTACAAAACAGCCTCATCCTCTAAACTACATATCATTCTATTTTTTATAATTATTTTAAAAATAATATAGATACCTAGCAAAATTGGTAGATTTGCGGGCAATGGCACTCCGAGCGGAAAATACTATATATATGGCAGTACGTACGAATATCCTGAAGTTTCTTCAGGTTTTTAAATAAATATAAATATTAATAAAACTATGAATAATGATTACGAGTCTCCAAAGAACGATATACGGAGTGTGTTTTTTAAAGTAATACAGCACTTATTTATCAGAAAGGGATATACAGGCTAGTTTGGCAATCTTAAGAACCTTGATGAAATGGGACACATTCATACTGTTTGATATGCATTGGACACAGCAGCGGGTAGAAGCAATGTTTGGTTAAACCTTATAAGCAAAATTCTATTTTAAAAGTTTGAATTAAATTAAGACAATAATCACATCAAAAATGAAGATGAGTATATATTAAACAAAAACGGTCATGACATTTTTTTTTAATAAGAGGCAGCTTTTTATGTTATGAATGAGTTTGGTAAATTGTGTTGGAGTTGGCAAATTAGGAGACACTTACTAACAAACAGAACCTGAATCTATATTGAACTTACAGTAATAAATAAGCGAGGAATTTTTTTTTCGTCATCGGTGATAGTTGGCTGTTAGTACAAATACAAAACTGCTAGCGTTTTATTTTTAATCAGTCAATTTTTCTTGTCATGTTATTCTTCCCTACATACATGGCACTACAGACAAAATAGGACGGTTGCTTCGGCAGTCCAATATAAGTACAATCTTCAAAACACATAAAAAGATTGAACAATGATACGAGGTACAAGGTGTTGTCTGACCTTTTTGAATTTTTTCAGCTATCCTGGTTAGTAAGTAGTACTACACGGGTGAGCACTGGTTCTAAATTCATCTCTTCTTTGTAGTAAATGTAACAACTTTGACCCCGGTCTCTCTGACCATTTTGGACAGCTTGTTTACTGCCGTTTTCCTATTTTTCTTGATACAACCGACACTGATGTCTATTTCTACTATTTTCACTCAGTTTATAAGAAAATCAAATATCACAATGTCGATAGAAACTTTAATGAATCCTTTTAAAACTTTTGCTGGAGCTTTAAGGTCTGTATACCCTTGCAACAGAAAAAAAATTATAGATAAAAAACAAAAAATTACCTTTTCACAGGGATTATATAATGAATTAGAGAAACGTAGAAGGCTTAACTGGTTGAAAAACCAATCAAATGAGAAAGCGATTCGGAAAGGGAAATTCAGCTAGAAAAACAACTTTACTTTGATAATTTAATCGCCAATTCCACGAATAAAACAAAAATGTCATGGAATAAAAAACAAAAACAAAAAATTAAATCTCTGACTGACTAACAAATCATTTCTTTTTTAATCATATTTTTTAATAGGACATTTTGTGGCTCTGAAATAGTTTTGACGGTTTAAAGTCTGATATTTCTTTTTTAACTAATAGGACATTTTCGGTGATAGTTGACGGTTTAAAGTCTGATATTTTTGATCAAAATATAGGAACACCTTAGGGTACCATCTTGGGACCGTTAATGTTTGGTATTTTCGTTAATGATTTTCCCGAACATTTCTCGCAGGGAAGAATATTCTTGCATGCCGATGATACCACAGTTCTCTCGAATCCGGATATGGCTGCATGGCGGAGTAAAGCCAATATTATTCCGAAGGAATTTTCTTTCTGTTATAGGAATAACAAACTTATGGTTAACCAGGCAAAAACTATCTGTATGGAAATAAAAACCGTACACAAAACATCATATGATCTCTTTTTTGATGGTCACAAACTGGTGATTCAATAAATTTCTCCTGTGTAAATGTCTCCATTGATAGTGATTTAACCTGGAATGGGCAAATTTCTAAGGTGTGTTCAAAAATCAATAAGAGCTCCTATGTTTTAAACTCTTTAAAAAATTATGTAATTCTTAAAACCCTTCTAAGAGTTTACTATGCATTTGTTTATTCTTCATTCTTAAATTTAACTAACGCTTGTAAGTGTATGAATTGAAAATTAAATTAATTAAAAAATTATGGTACAACAAACAGGAGGATAAAAAATGTCTTGCTCCTGTAGAGACCTGTACGTGGGAGAAATAGGACGCTCAATATCAATTAGACATAAGGAACATCAACGATGTATTAAAAAGGAACAAATTGTTCAATCTGCTGTGGCTAAACATCATCCCCCCGCATATTATAAATGTAAAAGAAACAGACGTTCTAGCGTGGTTTTCATGAGTTTATAAGCGAAAGATTAGAGAATCTATTAAAATTTGCAAACATACAAAAAACTTCAATACAGATCTTTGAGCTGATTCAGTGTTCAGATCTCGTGGAGTAAAGATTCCTGAAGATGCCTCGCACAATCGAAGGCAAAACGTCGTACAGTGATTCCAATTTGACATGGTCTTATCTCAAGAACCATTACTTAATTGCATAAAACATGGTTTGCAGAAAGCAGTTGAGGTTGGGGATATATCTCTGTATACGATTTTGGCTTTCAAAAATTTTCCTGGCACGCGGTAAAGTTCCCCAGAACTGGATACCGTATAATATCCGTGAATGTACAATAGTGTGACAAACACTAACCATGCATAGCAAATCAATGAGAATGAAATTACTCATAATATAACAGAAGACAAAGAATATTGGCATTCTCATGATAAATTATCTCTAAAATAACACCAAGGAATTTAGTGGATACTTTTGGCTGAAGCGTGTATTTATCCAAATCAAGATTCTTACTACTTTGAACAGAATCAAACACCATAAAATGAATCTCTTAGTCCTTTGACTATTAACACTTTCAACTATAGCTAAAATATCAGCCGCATACGTAGTTAAGTTACTCTGAACCAGTTCTAAAGGCAAAGGATCCACAAAAGGAAAAACTAGTATATGAATAATGTAAGGTTTACAATATTGTTCTAGATCCTCTGTAGAAGATAATGCCAAATTAATAAAGTAAACAAAAAAGTATTTATAAAATAACGATTAAATGTGTAAAACTATTAGAGAGAAAATGTTTTTCTACAAGCTTTTGCGAAGTGACTAATTTGCGCACTCATTTTCGTACGCAAAGTTGAACTTTGCGCACGGAAACTCTTTGCGCACCCTTTTTTATTCGCAGAATTATCGTCTTTATACAAGACTTTTAGATATTTTAATGTTTTCAGCATTAAATAATATTCAAAAAATAAAGACTTATCGTGTTTTTGATTACGCTTGTAGAAAATTTGGCCAAATTTACTCCATATTAGATTACTATAATTTGATGTAACTAGTTAAACGACCTGTATCGTTACTTGTCATTGTCAAATAAGACAACAATCAGTTCTCTTTGCCACCTTGCAATTTTGACAATTTCAGTCTTTTTGTTATGTCAACCAAAATACAAACATTCAATCATCTGAAAAAAGCTTAATAAAAAGTAATTCTGCTTAAAATGGATAGTTCGAATGAAGAAATACTAGAAGAGGTACTAAAAGCCGCGGAATCAGCAAATATGGAGCTGCTGCCAGTAAAATCAAAACAAAAGTATGAAAAGCAGTACGACTTGAGAAATGGTCCAAGGAAAAGGTGTGAAAACGGTGAAAGAAGAGGTACTATTCGCTTATTTTCTTGACTTAAGCGAAGAATTTAGACCAAATACTTTGTGAGCTAGATACTCAATGCTTAAGAGCGTTTTAAAAGTTGAAGAAAATATAGGTATAAACAAATTCTACAAATTAACTGCTTTTATCAAAAAAACAAAATGTTGGCTTCGAACCATAGAAAGCAAATATTTTTACAAAAGAAAACGTATCGGATTTCATGAATAAGGCGCCAGATGATATATATCTTTTGTTAAGTTGCGACTATTTTTAGGCTTATAGGCACCTGCATAAGAGAATAAGCAAAACTAACAACAGTTGACATTGAAGACAAGGGCAATTTAATTGTGATCAAAATACAGGATTCAACAAATTACACTTCACGCTCTTTTGTTATATCCGACGAATCTAACAATGGAAAGTATCCACTATTTTATAGAAAATATACAGCCTTACGACCACTATCAACAACGCCTCAACGTTTTTTTATAAATTTTAAAAGGGGGAAGTGCAGAACACAGTGTGTCGGGATTAACAGTTTAGGGAAGGTGCCCTCAGAAATTGCAACATTTCTAAAATTGTCCAATCCTGAACTCTACAAGGGGCAGAGTTTTCGTCGCTCCTCTGCAACTTTGCTGGCCGATTCAGGAAAAGGATTTACCGATGTAAAGCGTTTAGGAGGCTGAAAGTCATCAACAGTAGCGAAGGGATATATTAACGACTCAATTACATACAAAAAAGAGTTATGCAACAATAGTTTAAGTGGCAGTGCAAAAAATCATCCAGTTGAAGTTTACAATTTTATGACATATAACAAATATTGTTTCACCCGCGTTTTGAACCTACCTATATAAATGGATAAAAATTTGGTAAAATTTGTAACACTCGTAGAAAAAATATTGCTCCTAACACTTGCGCAAAGTATCTTTCCCTCTCTTAAAGCTTATCTGAACTCCGCTTCGCGTCGTTCGTCTAACTGCTTTTGCGTGCGGGAAAGTATCACTTTGTGCACTTATTGGGAAAATAATTATTTCCGTATTTTGGAAAATTTGCTGGTGAAAATTAAATATCACATGTTGTAACCTCTGGTATTTACGAAAAAAAATCATCAGGACAATTTCTATCTAGGATATAATTTCTCTATTTGTAATTTTTTGATAAAATTAGGAAAAAACTTGCAGATGGTAAAGCAATGTCAACTTTAACTAGTTCAAAAGTGCTTTCCAACAGTCACAGTTACAAAAATGTACAGGTTTTGTAATTTTCTAAAAGTATAAACCTCCAATGACTATACTAATAGGTTCAGGATTATAATCCCAAAACTAGATGTTACTGTAAACAGTGCTGACGTTAGCTATGAATGTATATTAAAAGCATCAACAGATAAAGATGCACCGAGGTGGGGGATGACTCAGTCAAGGGTAATGAGGTGCCATTGCAGCAATCAGCCGTCTCTTTTTCGCGCTAAATTCGAATCTGGAAAAATTAAAACAGAATCCTGTAATATCTCGTGTGAAGATAGTTTTTGCCATGGTGAAGTTGGAATTTTCCGCTGGATGTGGTTTCTTCCACGAGCTTCTTGTCTTGTAGCTTGAGCCTGAATATATCGGACTGGTTGGAGTATTTGGTGTAAGTTCTTAGCGCCCTCTCTGCCCATGTCTGGGCCACCGGTATGTCTCTGGTTATTCCTCTATTCCTCTTATCTAAGTAGTCTATGACGTCATCGTAATAGTTGTGCCTGTAGTCGGTGAGATATTTGTAGCCTAAGAACTTCGGTCTGAAAAAGAAAAGAAATCCGGATATAAACCAATTTTTTTAGGTTGTGAAATAAAATTAGATGCTATATTAAGCTGCGCAAACAAGAAATATTTTTTTTGCACAAAAGTTCGACAGCATAACGCCTCTGACGTCAGAAACTGTAATGATTTGGCACAGTAGGAAATCGAAAACGACTCTTTCCCGAAATTTGAAATTGTTTTGAAGCTAGTTAAGCCTGGAATACAGTTGTACTTATGTTTCGAAAATGTGTAACGTAAAAGCCAAGCAACAAAAAACGAAACGTAAATAAAAAATGTACCTACATATTGTCATACACAACTGGTAAAATTGCGTTTGAAGTAAAGTATCCAACCAAACAACCAAACGCCGAAAAATACGGAAAGAAAAATGTCTGAAGTAGGAATTTGGCGTAGTTTGCATAATTTATTTTTTATCCAAAAGTCATTCTTAACATCAATTGTGTATGTTCGAAACTACGTGACTTCGAAATGACAAAAACATGTACAATAATTACTTTTTTGAAGTAACACATATTGAGTTTTAATTGAAATATTTTAGTTTAAATTCAATTGCGATGATAATACAATATTACGCTTTTTGGTTAGATATGATTATTATTGGGTAAAGTAAAAGGTACAAGTAAAACCCTGTTAATGAGTAAAGATTTACAACCCTATTGTTGGTTACGAATGTAGTAAACAAAGCATGTTATGGTTCCTCCGTTTGGAGCTTGTCCAGTTAGTTTTTTAATGTTCGACGTTTCACCTTTCTGCAGTGTGAGGTCTCTTCAAGAAAACTGAATGAGCTTGTGAGGTGGGGAAATCCATCTTACGCATGAACTCGCACGGCTTGAGCTCAGAGACCCGCAATTATGGACAAAACCCCTGCCAGAATAAACCAACAGATAAAGAATTTTATTACTAACAATTGTTAAGGGTCCTCTATATCCAAAAGTATTATGGGCGCCTACTTGACTTACATTAACATCACAAATTAAGTCAAGCAGCCATGGATGTAACTATGGATAACCAAAGCAAATATTTATTTTAGGTAATGTCAATGTAATGTTTTTGTGAAAAACACAATTTGAGTTTAAAAATCTATTTACATTTTTTCTACTTTTTTTGGAAGATGGAATATAATTAAAATCATTTAAAGAATCAAATACAAAGGGAGCGATAAAACTGCCGTAATTCATAAGCTGTACAAGAAAGAAAATCCGATAGATCTGAAAAATTACAGACGCATCAGTCTTCTCTCCCACCTCTATAAAATCTATCAGACGCCTGATAAAAAAATTCGACTTCTACCAGCCAAAAGAGCAGGTGGATTTTAGAATTGGATTTGGCACAGAAGATCATTTGTAAGTAGCGAAATCACTTATAAAGAAATGTATTAGTATAGAACGTCCAGCAGTCTTCGACACACTTCACCACACAAAAAAATTGGCCGCCCTGGCAGACTGTCGAATTGACAGCACTTATTCTTCACTCATAAATAGTATATTACACAGCAATTGTTGAAAGAGGTAGTTTTTAAACAAACATCTTAACTAACTGGATGCTGAAGACACAAAGTCATGAACATTGGATTAGTTTAAAGGGGACTTATGTCCAACATTGAACGCTAAGGGCTACTTGATGATGATGATCATTATGATGATAAAACTGCTCTGGTCTCCGTAATTAAAGCTGAACTTTTTGATCAATCTTAGAGTATTTAATGGTTCAATAATTCTACAATAATATCTGCGTGCATTAAAGAATGTACAGGGTGGTCCACTTAAGATGCTCCTATACTTTATCTCAATAAATAAGACACTGAGAAAAAAAAAAGTTAAATACAAAAAGTATTTGACCCTAAGTATTATATTTTTATTTATAATATTATATTATATATTATATTATATTTATAGTATTATATTTTTATTTATAATATTTTTATGTATACAGGGTGTTCCATTGTACCAGGACAGTAACTAACTTTTTTCTTTTTAATGAAATGGTACGAATATTTTTAGAAATTCTAATTCTCCACTTGATTTTGAGTATTTTTTGTCAACATAGCATACGAAATTTTCAGTTTTTGAGAAAAATTAACGTTTCTAATTTTTTGCGGAAACTCAGGTTTTTGGAAAAATGTGATTTTTTCACACTTGAAGACTAAAATTGTGAGTTTTGGTTATGGATCCATGGAGTGGTTAATATTTAATACTCTGACCTATCAAAAGCGAAAATTCATTATACAGGATGGTCATAAATGACCATCAAAAAAATGTTTTTGTAACTAAAAAAACTTAATTTTTTTAAATGGAACACCCTGTATTTAGCACTTTTATTGTGTTTAGGATTTAATTCTGCATCATTCCATATATACAGTTTATATTTCAAAAATTAGTAGTTTAGAAGTTATGACTAATTTTCTATAATAATTCGGGTATTTTTGTTAAAAATGTAACTAAACCTAAATAATATCCTATTCTAAGTTTTTTTTAACATTATAATTAAATTTAACATTAAATCAACAAGTAATGCAAGAAAGAAAGTAACTAATTACTTATTACAAAACATTTTCGAAATAACGGCGGTTATCTCGAAAGTGTTTTGGCAATACAAGTAGTATAATATTACGGTTACGGTTTTAATTTTCGCAATAATAGTATTTCTAAACGCGTCTTAATTTTACAAGATATCCATGGAAAAACAAAACTAGTAAAATTGTTGCCTGGACACCAATAAATACACAGTTTTTATTTGACATTTAGTTGCCTCTAACCCTTTTTAAAGGAAAAATGGCTTTATACAGTGTCCAAGAGCGTTTAAATCTTCGTGAATGTTACATAAGAAATAATAAGAGTCCAGCATTAGCCCTGCGAGAGTATCGGTTGTTGTATCCTGCCAAACGGGTACCCACTAAACATATTTTTTCACGAATTGTTCGTGATCTTGAACGTGGAGTGGTAATCAATAAACAAAAACGACGCCCAAAAATTTTCCTAATGGAAGAAAAGAAATTAGAAATTCTCCTGTATTTTGAAGAAAACAACGAAAATTCGCAAAGAGATGCATCCCGAGATCTACCGGGAATTAGTAAGACTAGTGCTCAAAGGACTTTAATTGATAATAACTACCATCCGTTCAAATTTTTACCAGTTCAGGAATTATCCCAACAGGACTTTCAAACAAAGCTTTTTTATTGTTCTCTCATGACGGACCACCATTTTGAAACTAACATTTTTAAAAATATTTTATTTACCGATGAGGCAATTTTCGATACGGCCGGTATGTTCAACCGAAAAAATACTCATTACTGGTGTAACTCAAATGAACATCGTGTAAAAGAAATAAAAAAACATGGTCGGAGAAGTGTTTATTTATGGTGTGGAATTATCAGTGATCGAATAATAGGTCCAGTATTTTATGACTTTGTTATGAATGGTGAAAGGTATTTAAATTTGTTGGAGAACGAAATACTTCCGTTAATTGACAATCTGCCGAACGATATTAAAGAAGGGCTTGTTTATCAACAAGATAGTGCTCCATATCACACTGTAGTGCCTGTTAGAAATTGTTTGAATCAACGGTTTCCATTTTGGATTGGTCGGTACGGGACCATAGATTTGCCAGCGAGGAGCCCCGACTGGGGCACCTGGATTTTTTTTATGGGGCATCCTAAAAAACGAGGTGTATAAAAATAGGTGTAATACTGTTCAAGATTTAAAAAGGAGAATTAGGCAAGAGATAGAAGGACTTAATGCAACAAACGCGGTTAGAAATGCTATTGCGAGAATTGAAACCATGTATACTACTTGTATTGCCAAAGACGGGGGTTATGTCGAAAATGTTTTGTAATAAGTAATTAGTTACTTTCTTTCTTGCATTACTTGTTGATTTAATGTTAAATTTAATTATAATGTTAAAAAAAAACTTAGAATAGGATATTATTTAGGTTTAGTTAGATCTTTAACAAAAATACCCGAATTATTATAGAAAATTGGTCATAACTTCTAAACTACTAATTTTTGGAATATAAACTATATATATATGGAATGATGCAGAATTAAATCCTAAACACAATATAAGTGCTAAATACAGGGTGTTCCATTTAAAAAAATTAAGTTTTTTTAGTTACAAAAACATTTTTTTTGATGGTCATTTGTGACCACCCTGTATAATGGATTTTCACTCTTGATAGGTCAGAGTATTAAATATTAACCACTCCCATGGATCCATAACCAAAATTCACAATTTTAGTCTTCAGATGTGAAAAAATCACATTTTTCCAAAAACCTGTTTTTCCGAAAAAAATTAGAAAAGTTAATTTTTCCCAAAAACAACTCAAAATCAACGTTGAATTAGAATTTCTAAAAATATTCATACCATTTCATTAAAAAGAAAAAAGTTGGTTACTGTCCTGGCAGAATGGAACACCCTGTATACACACAAATATTATAAATAAAAAATATACTTAGGGTCAAATACTTTTTGTATTTAACTTTTTTTTCTCAGTGTCTTATTTATTGAGATAAAGTATGGGAGCATCTTAAGTGGACCACCCTGTACAACCGCTGAATATGCTTATTTACGTTTAGCTATAAAAATGTATCAGGGAAGATTTCCAGACATACTAAAACGATAGAACATTTGTGTCAATATCAATGACTACAGAAGACAGGAATCATAATTTTATTAAATTTGGGCATATTATCCATTTTTATTAAGAACCTGATTCTTAACATAAATGGTAAAAAACATTGTCCCTATATATAAAGTGACAGTGTATTTGCTTAATATTTTTCTTGATTTCTGTGTGATGTCTTTCATAACTTTAAAGGTATTATCTTTAGTTTTAATTCGATTTAAGATATATATCATGCCTTTTCTATTCTTTTGATAGGTCTGATGATTCCCGATGGGGTCAAATCCAGACTTAACTAAGACCGAGACCGGTCTTTTACTGAATACTTAATTTAACTTTAATAAATTTGTATTTTTGGGGATTTATGGTAGTGATGAAATTGTTGACGAAAACGATTTTCACAATTGAATTTTCGACACAGCAGAGAAGATAAAAAACACTCTAGACTCTCTCCACACATTTTTTTAAAAACTTAATTCGCCGTTGGCGTCTTAGTATTAACCGTGATGGAATTCATTTTCTACGTTTGTCTCTTAGTTACCTGTAGCTGTTTTACTTGCTAAAATATGTGTAGTCATTTTCCTCACACCCGGTATATTTACTTTTAGACTAGGAATTGATATTATATTTATGGTTGTAAAAGTAATATAGGAATACGCATGAATCTGTTTTGATATACGCTAAACACTTTAAATTTGATAGCCTCTCAAAAACTCAAATTGACATTTTTCAAAACATCAAACTAGAATTATGAGAGGAATTCAAAATTCGTAAAAGAAAAGATTAATTTCATCAAAAAAATGTGATAAAATAAAATCAAAATCGACTGGTTCCAGCATTTTTTCACACATTTGGCATTATTTAAATATGTAATGGTTTCCATTCCAACCTGTGTATAATACATATATAATCAGTACATAATAAGGCAAAAATGCATAGAAGTTTTTTTCGTTTTAAAAATGGTTGAAAAAGTTTGACTTAGACTCTGGAGTATAAACGTTGATGGTTTCTGCCCTTTCGACAATCAAAAAGCTAAAAAGTAATATCCTTATTTTCCAGACGGAAATATTTACTAAATAAATGACAGCAATAGTAAAAACAGTTCAGCTCAACTCTGCTCTTTTTCTGGAGAGTGGTGATGGTTTGAAAATGCTCTAAGACTTTTAGTGTGTTCAAGAATACCAGAGTACCAAACTGTGTGTCGTTCACTACGTCGGGTTTCATGGCATCGAGAGAACAAATTAACTTGCCGGAATTTATGCCGCCTTCTCATTTCACAGCTAAAGCCAGCAGTATAACAAAACAACTAATGATAGAGTGGAATTCAATTTAAGGAACATAGCTGCCAATAGCTTAAGTATCGTAGTTTTTTGAGAAAAACGAGGATGTTCATAAAGTTTACGCATTTTGATCGCTGGGGTAGAGTTTTTCTGTTACCTTTAACATTACCCAGTCATTTATGGGTAATGTAATGGTAACAGTAATTTTAACAATGAAATGTTTATGCTCTATTATAAATTTAAATGCATGACAATTAGTCATTATAATCGGTGAGCTGTAGGTTGCTGTGGTTTATGCAGGCGAAGCCAGAACGTCAAAAAAATATTGAAATATGGGAGTGTCTCGATTTAGGAATCGTAATTTCTTAATTAATTTAACTTAGATACTTGTGACAATTGCTATATATTGCCATGTAAAATAAACACTTTTTTAATACTATAAATAAAGTTTAAAGTTAAAGTTTATTTTATTTCATGGTATAAAAGAATTGCTCTGTGTTTGACAGACATTTATTTTGATAATGGAAATTCGTCGGTTATCCAAGGAAAACTAAACTTCAGTATATATATTTTTAATTTTATTTAAAATATCGCTATACTTTTATAAACAAAATCAAATTAACATCCTTATAAAAAAATTGTTTTAAAAATTTTGTGAATTTTAAGCAGTCTTTAGAAGTTGTGCTGGCTGGAATAACTTTACCTTGTCGAATAGATCCAGGATACTTCAGAAATAAGAAAAAAATTAACTGTATAAGAAATCTGATTAGACATAATCGCCTAAAGACCTCTGTAGGAAGAGAAGAACTATTACTTTTGCCTTGTGACTCTCACACTACCTATTTTTAAAACTATGCTGGTTAATGACTTAAGATAAGCGGTATGTAGGGGGAAAGATGACGTTAAAAACCTGATGTTGAATTAAAATACCCTATTTTCATTCCTGCATACAACATTAGTATAAAAACGATTTCAGAAGAAACCCTAAAGATTCACATGACCCTGTTGTGTTTATCGGTTGAAAATAGAAAACCATATAATCTAGACCTTCGAGTATATTTACTGCTTTTTGTGTTGTCATAGGACCATGTTGAACATATTAAGTTTTAAATGTCACCTACTTAGAAATGTACCTACTTGAGAAACTTTTACTACTACTGCTCATTTTAATATTGAAGTTAGTAGACTAAAAAGTTGCAAAACAGAATATGGAATTTAACTTTGGAACGGCCAGTAGCGCCCTAACAAAAAGTTCAGGAGGGGTAGAGTGGTCGCAACCCGGGAAAAAATAACACATCGTCAATTTTTAGATTTTATTTAGACATTGGTAATAGTATACCGTGTATTATATTTTACTTAAAAATGTGAGTTCTTTTTTTAATATGAGTTTGGAGTATGCGAAATATTACATACTTTCCCTTTATAGTTTTTAAATGTAACTCTAAGAGCTTCTATGTCGCTGCTTTAAAAAACACAGCAAATTATGATTTTATGTTATTATTTAAAATCGATACTATAACTTCCTCTTTTTGTCTTAAATTTATACATCATATATATATATATATATATATATATATATATATATATATATATATATATATATGTGTCCCAAATTTGGCTTACATGCATTGCTATCTCGTAAACCGCTATATCTACAGGGTGGGTTAAATTAGGAAAAATTTAGAGAATTTTATTACAAATTTCAAGACGTTTTGAAGTTTAGGATATCTTTTGTGGTTTTCAAGATAATTGGGAAAAATCAAAATGGTGCATTTTCAACTTTTGCCCGTAGCTTCTAAACGACTCGTATTATGGTTTTATGGTTTATACATTATTAGGGCACTTTTATTAGAGGAACATTATGCATAAAACGAATAGCTTCAATTGTTTTTGAGATATGGCATCAACTTTTTATTTTCTTACCGACGCCATATTGGATTATATTTTTGGAAAGATCTTTTTAAGAGCTTTCCAATGATGTATAACAAGGTAAGATTATTATTTTTCTTGAGCTCTAAAAACCAAAATAATTGTTTTTTTTTAAGTAGGCTTTGATTACGCATTGCGGCCATAATGAAACAAAAGAATGCCGCATGTCAACAATCATTTTGTGTTCCTGAATAGTACTTGTTATCATTTTCTCATTGTGCCGAGTTTTTACAAAGTTTATTTGAGTTTCTTATACTACTTAAAATGGAGGGTAATTATTCCAACGAAGAGAATTTGGATATGATAGAACTTTATTTTAAAGCAAATAGAAATACACAAGCAGCTGCGCGTTCATACGAAGAACAATTTCCAGACCGACATCAACCAAGCCAAAGGCATTTCAGATTTCTAATTGTTAACCTGTTAGCCTACGGGTCTTTTTTGAAACCGAAACCAAAGACCTATTCAATAGATAATGAAGCAAGAAACGCAGCTATAATAGAAAGTGTCAGGGACAACCCAACAAACTCAGTAAGAAAGATTGAAGAACAAACGGCAATTCCCAAATCAACCGTCCAACGAGTCTTGAAAAAACTTCACTTTCATCCCTATAAACCTACTATTGTACAGGGTCTTCAGGTAAATGATTTTGCTAGAAGAATCACGTTTAGTGAATGGTTCATCAACAAATGCCAGCAAATACCCAACTTTCATTCTAAAGTACTTTGGACAGATGAAACACGATTTACAAACTGTGGAATTTTCAATAAACATAATACTCATTACTGGGGCACCGAATCCTCATAATTTAGAAGAAAGACGTTTACAAACAAAATTTGGGTTCAATGTGTGGTGTGGCATTATAGGTAATTCCAAACAATGCACTTCTGCTTTAAATCACTCATAACAATTTGTATTTTAGATAACCGTTTGATTGGGCCGTTCATTTTCCAAGAAAATTTATCGGGTAACAGATATTTGCAACTATTACGGGAACAAATTATTCCAGAAGTTATAAATTCTGTTCCCCCAAACGACCTGCAAAATATTTGGTTCCAACAAGATGGCTGTCCGGCTCACGGTACCAGAGAGGTGATGGCGGTCCTCAGAAATACTTTCGGGGAAAATATTATCGCTAATAATGGCCCTGTTGCTTGGCCGGCAAGGTCACCGGATATTACTCCTCCCGATTTTTATTTATGGGGATACGCAAAAAATGAGGTCTACGAATTTTCTCCGCCAGAAAGTCTCAGAGAGCCAGAAGACAGAGTCCGAGATGTTTTTGCTAATATTAACAGGAACACCTTAAGAAGGGTTACACGGAAGGTATTGGAGAAATAAATGTGTGGAAAATGGAGGGAGGCATGTGGTGTAACTTATATTTTTTTTATGTGTTAATTTAAATTTAGTTTAGGTATTTTCAATAGTGTGATAGTTACATTTTAGTCACTAGGTATTCACTGTTAGTATAATATCTTAGTTGAAAATCTGAAACATCGATGGTTGAATTAATATTTTTACCCATAAGCTAACAAGTTTACAATTAGAAATCTGAAATGCCTTTGGCTTGGTTGATGTCGGTCTGGAAATTGTTCTTCGTATGAACGCGCAGCTGCTTGTGTATTTCTATTTGCTTTAAAATAAAGTTCTATCATATCCAAATTCTCTTCGTTGGAATAATTACCCTCCATTTTAAGTAGTATAAGAAACTCAAATAAACTTTGGCTCAATGAGAAAATGATAACAAGTACTATTCAGGAACACAAAATGATTGTTGACATGCGGCATTCTTTTGTTTCATTATGGCCGCCATGCGTAATCAAAGCCTACTTAAAAAAAAAAACAATTATTTTGGTTTTTAGAGCTCAAGAAAAATAATAATCTTACCTTGTTATACATCATTGGAAAGCTCTTAAAAAGATCTTTCCAAAAATACAATAATCCAATATGGCGTCGGTAAGAAAATAAAAAGTTGATGCCAATATCTCAAAAAAAATTGAAGCTAGAAACTTCGTTTTACCTGCATAATGTTCCTCTAATAAAAGTGCCCTAATAATGTATAAACCATAAAATCATAATACGAGTCGTTTAGAAGCTACGGGCAAAAGTTGAAAATGCACCATTTTGATTTTTCCCAATTATCTTGAAAACCACAAAAGATATCCTAAACTTCAAAACGTCATCAAATTTGTAATAAAATTCTCTAAAACTTTCCTAATTTAACCCACCCTGTAGCTATAGCGGTTTACGAGATAGCAATGCATGTAAGCCAAATTTGGGACACATTGTATATATATATATATATATATATATATATATATATATATATATATATATATATATATATATTTGTGTGTGTGTATATCTTATATTCTATTTTTGGTGCTTCCTCTTCAGGACCTTAAGGGAGAACTGCACGCAAAAAGTGAAAAACCAGCGACAAGGTCTAGTCAAGTTCAAAGTAAGATGAAAAGGTACCTACGTATTAGAGAAAACCTCCTGCACGTCCGACCTCAAAAAATGTGTTATGTATAGGCAATTTAAATTATATTTCGTTTAAAAATGGGTTCAAAAGGGTTCACGCGCTGCAGAAATACAGAGACATGAGTACGATTTACCATTTCAAATTTTGCTGTTACGTAGACAAAGGATCAATGCAAGGCAGTAAAGAGTCATTTTGTGGAAAAAAAATTATATGTGACGGCATTTGCGTCAAAAAGTGGTCAAAAAATGGTCGAAAATGGACAAATCTACAGCTATTTTATAACTCTAGATTTGATTTTTTCATAAAAATCCGCATTTAGCGCCTAACTATACATATTTCCCTATTAAAATCACATTGAAGCTAACACATATCTCTTATAGTTTTAACATAATATTGCATCGGCGAAAGGCCTGCCAATGATCCATAATACTGTGTCCAGTTCCCCCTTAAGGGCCTTATCCTTCAAGGAAGAAAGGGCGTGCGCCTTGATATACTTTCATTAGAACAATATTAAAAGATAATGTGGAAGAAAAGACATCTAATTTTTAACATTTTAACTCATATGGTTAAAACATTAACTTAATAGATGGCGTATTTAGGATTTTGTCCAGAAGGGGGCCGAGTTCATAATTTTTGTTGTTGACTAAAAAAAAGGTCCTCATCTCCATATAGGAATAACTAGATAACCAAAAATCCTTGGAGGACGTCTAGACCCCCTGATCATATATCTCGATATTTTGATGACTTATATCAAAACTGTTTAATATGGGTATTCGTGGTAATCTGTTGCTATAGATTGAAACGTACCTATCGGATAAGGAGATGAAAGTTAAGTGTGGAAATAACTTATCAGTATGTAAGCCAATTATTAAACTTGCTGGGCCCGTTGTTATTCTTGTTGTACGTGAATGATCTCCGGATGCTCTTGGTGCTGATAGTTGTGTGGCTTGGTGCCGGGAGAATCAATTGATCGTAAACCCAAACCAGCGTGTATTTATTAAAATATGTATTCGGAACTCTCTTTCCTTAACTTCTTTTTTTGAAAAAGAGGCAAAAATAAAATACTCCTGACGTTACAAAGTTTTTGGGAACATACATTGACTCAACTTTATCTTTTGAAAAATACATTGAGCATATTTGCTCCAAACTAAACTCAGCATATTTTGCTATTTTAATTCTTAAAAATTCAATTGACGAAGCGGGTATATTAACAGTATATTACGCAATTGTTTTCAGCCGTTTATTTAATAATATGATATTCTGGGATCAGAAGCGTAGTGATCGAACATTCGTGGCCCAAAACAGAATATTAAGATTAATATTTAATTTAACCCGCTGGGGAGCTGTAAAACTCTGTTTAGAGAAAAGACATTTTAACTATCCCGTATATATATACATATATAAATATATATAAATATATATATATATATATATATATATATATATATATTTATATATATTTATATATATGTATATATATATATATATATACCTATACTATGTTTAGGCTTCTTAAGCAATACAAATTAGCTTCGCTTAGCCTTTCATATTCACAAGCATTATATTTTGAAAACATAACAGACAACTCCCTGTATATATATATATATATATATATATATATATATATATATATATATATATATATATATATATATATATATATATATATATATATATATATATATATATATATATATATATATATATATATATATATATATATATATATATATATATATATATATATATATATATAGCGAGAGGGTGGGTAGTTGTGACTAACTAGTTAGAACAAAACGTGCTAAATCTAGTGGGGCTGTAGTCCAAGAGAGGGGACCTTAGATTAAAACACTTTGTTGCTTTGCCAAGCTTTCGGCAACTGTTAATTGCCTTCCTCAAGACAGCCTAAAAATTGTTATTATTTTGTATTAACATTTATTTTAAAGAAAAAGTTGTTGTGGACTTACTACTTGGTTTTACTCTTGAAGAAACAACACTGAAAAATTCTCAACATTGCTAAAGACCTATATACATATTATTTACACCTTTTTATCACTAGTTTTGACTTGGATGTTGTTATATTAACACATTTTAAAATTCTTAAAGATTTGGTTTATTCCAACGTGCAGACACTGTCGGCCATTTTACGTATTTTAAAGGCAAATTATTATTGTAAAATGGAGAACGTGTTTTTTTTTTATTTTTGCTCTCCTTCCCTTACTTCACACTAGTTGGTTTACGCGTTTTTTGTTTTTCAAATAATTGTCGACTGAGCACGAATCGGTAACGACGGTTTCCAAATGTATAGTTGGAAAAGAAAAATGTAGATGGCGCATTAGTAAACAGTACTCTGCAAAGCTGGTAAACTGATAAATTAATAGACGTTTTCAAAGATAGTCCAAACCTAAGGTTTGCCAAAAAACAAAAAAAAACTGTCTCTAAACTAAGACTCCACTTTCCACGTTTGAAAATAATAACGTTGTATATGCCATAAATTGCAACAACTGTAATCAAATATATGTAGGTCAGACATCTAGAAATTTGTCAGGCAGAATTACTTCACATAAAAGCGACTGCCGCAGGTTTGTAAAATCTTGTGCATTATCAGAACACTTCATAGACACAGGACACAGCATTCGATTCACCGAGGCAAAAATTCTTGCTAAAGAAAAAAGATATTATAAAAGAAATTTCCTTGAAATGATACATATACACAACCAAGGGACAAACACAATGAATAAGAAAACTGATATCAATAATCTAAGCACAATATATTCATATCTGTTAAGAATTAGTGGGGACAATTTTGTTTCTATTAATGACTCTAATGCTGTCCAAATCTCTGAATAACTTAGTCCTAATATATTCATACTGTAGCGCACTGTGCATTGATTATTTGCATTTATATATGATTTTCCATTTTCCTTTTCATTTTTGTTTGAAAAGTTCAATCATGGTGTTGTGTTGTTCACGTAATTTGTTTTTTCCCCCTTTTTTCTAATCATAGCAAAAAATATAAAAATTTTTCACAACACGATGGTGGAACATGTCCCTCTATCAGCTGCACAGTGTACTACAGAATATAAAATGTTTTCATCGTTTAACCAACAATTACAGAACTTGTAAGATTTGTGCTGATTAGGTTACCAGCTTTGCAGAGTACTGTTTACTAATGCGCCATCTGCATTTTTCTTTTCCAACTATACATTTGGGAAACCGTCGTTACCGATTCGTGCTCAGTCGACAATTATTTGAAAAACAAAAAACGCGTAAACCAACTAGTTTGAAGTAAGGGAAGGAGAGCAAAAATAAAAAAAACACGTTCTCCATTTTACAATAATAATTTGCCTTTAAAATACGTAAAATGGCCGACAGTGTCTGCACGTTGGAATAAACCAAATCTTTAAGAATTTTAAAATGTGTTAATATAACAACATCCAAGTCAAAACTAGTGATAAAAAGGTGTAAATAATATGTATATAGGTCTTTAGCAATGTTGAGAATTTTTCAGTGTTGTTTCTTCAAGAGTAAAACCAAGTAGTAAGTCCACAACAACTTTTTCTTTAAAATAAATGTTAATACAAAATAATAACAATTTTTAGGCTGTCTTGAGGAAGGCAATAAACAGTTGCCGAAAGCTTGGCAAAGCAACAAAGTGTTTTAATCTAAGGTCCCCTCTCTTTGTGTTTAGCATATATATATATATATATATATATATATATATATATATATATATATATATATATATATATATATATATATATATATATATATATATATATATATATATATATATATATATATATATATATATATATATATATATACGTATACAGCGAGTTGTCTGTTATGTTTTCAAAATAATGCTTGTGAATATGAAAGGCTAAGCAAAGCTAATTTGTATTACTTGAGAAGCCTAAACATAGAAAGACTCTTTTCAAACAAATTGTCACAACTGTTTAAACAGTATCAAGGTAAAAAATTTTAAAAAATTGTAAAAGAATTTTTCCTGGACAATGCTTTTTATTCTACTTCTGAGTTTATAAATTACAAGGAATAGAATGAACGAAGATAAGGTAGCAAATTTATATTTATTTTATTAGGATTTTTGTTGTTTTTTACCCTAATCTGTATTATTTTACACATTGTGACGTATTACTGATAATATCCGTATTTTAGTTTATTATGTTCATAGATATATGTTTCTTTTTTATTTTTTTTTTAGTGACTATAAATTTTATTGTAATTTTTGGACGACCCTATGTAAATGTATGATTTTCAGTTAATATATCCTGTTCTATACAGTTATAACTTTCCTTAATTTATCAAGAACCCCTGAGGAGAGTCCAGCGCCCCTGGACTCCCCCTTAGAAACGCTACGAAATAATACAGAGACGTATACTTTGATTTAAACTTTTTTTAATGTCAAAATCTTTCAACGCAATGACAGTAACAACATTGTGGGAAAAAAATTAAAGCAATTGAGCGGTTTCAGTTTCTATTATTTTTGTAGTGAAACTATACAACGAAACATACAAAACGACAGCCAAGCGAGGGTATAGGGTTTCTCCCAATCACGTTGGGTTCCCTAAGAGGATAAGGTAAAAAAAAATAGTTTAACGAGAAGGTAGGATTTAGACACAAATTAAATACGAAAGCAAAAAAGCAGTTATCAAATATCGGTTAATATTAGAATAATGGTAATTATACGTACCTTTAAAGCCAATTGAAATGTAATAGTTAAACTTACCTATCTAAATCCTACATTCTCAATCTATTTTTGAAAACACCTAAAATTACTTAATGAGATTCACCTAAAATATCGCTCTCAATTAATATAATATAATGTTTAATTATTAATGTTCCTAATTTAAGATTTACCAAGCGTAAATTGTGTAATTATTTATTTTTGTTCGAGATTCACTTTCGCTACACAAACATTTATTTTCTAATAAACATTTCGACCGTATCCGTTAAAAATAAGTTACGAGCGTTGTAAATCAGATAATTTGTTATATTTTCGAAAAAAAAACAATAACATCCTTTAAGTAATGATATGATAGGTTACTATAGAAACGTAATATTATGATTGATCATTAGATGTCAAAACTTTAAGAGTTTCTCTTTGCCGGTTGCAAAGAGATATATATATATATATATATATATATATATATAAGACGCAAAGCAAAGTTTTCATGTAACTGATTTGAATTCTAAAGTGTGGAAAATGGAAATGATGTATTTCCACAGGTAAATTTATAATTCCCGTTCTTAAGGAGGGCTTTAGAAGGCAATGAATTATTTTTCAAATAACCCATTTGAGTCAAACTGCTGGACAGATCAAGTGCAGCAACGAAATTTTTGGTTCAAGTTTAGTGACATATCTAAGAAACTAAAGAAGATATCGCGATGCACTTTTCAACTTATTATGGGCAATTTCTTGTAGAAGAGACCCAATGGGTTGCGGTTTTAGCAATAATATACATTTCATTATACAGGGTGGCTTTAAAAAACTACCAAGCGTAAATTGTGTAGTTATTTATTTTTGTTCGAGATTCACTTTCGCTACACAAACATTTATTTTCTAATAAACATTTCGACCGTATCCGTTAAAAATAAGTTACGAGCGTTGTAAATCAGATAATTTGTTATATTTTCGCGAAAAAAAAACAATAACATCCTTTAAGTAATGATATGATAGGTTACTATAGAAACGTAATATTATGATTGATCATTAGGTGTCAAAACTTTAAGAGTTTCTCGGCCGGTTGCAAAGAGCTCAATTAAAATTTAGAATGTTACGGAATGTTAATGTTTAGAATAAGACGCAAAGCAAAGTTTTCATGTAAATGATTTGAGGTATTCTAAAGTGTGGAAAATGGAAATGATGTATTTCCACAGGAAAATTTATAATTCCCGTTCTTAAGGAGGGATTTAGAAGGCAATGAATTATTTTTCAAATAACCCATTTGAGTCAAACTGCTGGACAGATCAAGTGCAGCAACGAAATTTTTGGTTCAAGTTTAGTGACATATCTAAGAAACTAAAGAAGATATCGCGATGCACTTTTCAACTTTATTATGGGCAATTTCTTGTAGAATAGACCAATGGGTTGCGGTTTTAGCAATAATATACATTTCATTATACAGGGTGGCTTTAAAAAACTAAAGCGTAAATTTGTGTAGTTATTTATTTTTATTATTCACTTTCGCTACACAAACATTTATTTTCTAATAAACATTTCGACCGTATCCGTTAAAAATAAGTTACGAGCGTTGTAAATCAGATAATTTGTTATATTTTCGCGAAAAAAAACAATAACATCCTTTAAGCAATGATATGATAGGTTACTATAGAAACGTAATATTATGATTGATCATTAGATGTCAAAACTTTAAGAGTTTCTCGGCCGGTTGCAAAGAGCTCAATTAAAATTTAGAATGTTACGAAATGTTAATGTTTAGAATAAGACGCAAAGCAAAGTTTTCATGTAACTGATTTGAGGTATTCTAAAGTGTGGAAAATGGAAATGATGTATTTCCACAGGTAAATTTATAATTGCCGTTCTGAAGGAGGGCTTTAGAAGGCAATGAATTATTTTTCAAATAACCCATTTGAGTCAATTTTGGACAGAAACAGCAACGAAATTTTTGGTTCAAGTTTAGTGACATATCTAAGAAACTAAAGAAGATATCGCTGCACTTTTCAATTAATATAATATAATGTTTTAATTATTAATTTCATTATAAGGGTGGCTTTAAAAAACTACCAAGCGTAAATTGTGTAATTATTTATTTTTGTTCGAGATTCACTTTCGCTACACAAACATTTATTTTCTAATAAACATTTCGACCGTATCCGTTAAAAATAAGTTACGAGCGTTGTAAATCAGATAATTTGTTATATTTTCGCGAAAAAAAACAATAACATCCTTTAAGCAATGATATGATAGGTTACTATAGAAACGTAATATTATGATTGATCATTAGGTGTCAAAACTTTAGAGTTTCTCGGCCGGTTGCAAAGAGCTCAATTAAAATTTAGAATGTTACGGAATGTTAATGTTTAGAATAAGACGCAAAGCAAAGTTTTCATGTAACTGATTTGAGGTATTCTAAAGTGTGGAAAATGGAAATGATGTATTTCCACAGGTAAATTTATAATTCCCGTTCTTAAGGAGGGCTTTAGAAGGCAATGAATTATTTTTCAAATAATCCATTTGAGTCAAACTGCTGGACACATCAAGTGCAGCAACGAAATTTTTGGTTCAAATTTAGTGACATATCTAAGAAACTAAAGAAGATATCGCGATGCACTTTTCAACTTATTATGGGCAATTTCTTGTAGAATAGACCCAATGGGTTGCGGTTTTAGCAATAATATACATTTCATTATACAGGGTGGCTTTAAAAAACTATGAAATGTTTGCAAAATTTCATCTAAGAGACGATCTTGCAAAAAGCGTATAAAACTTTTTTTATATCTTATAGTATGTATGATCGTATAACATCATTTGGGAGGGTTTTAAAAAAAACAAGTTCATGAGTTTTTCGATATCCCCTCCATTTTTAAAAATATGATTTTTTTATAGAAAAGAGTCACTCTTTTTACGTTTTATCCGGTAACTTTTTAATGTTACCTTATTGGTGATTATATAGGACGAATGCTTTTACGACATTCAAATAAAAAAGTTTATACAGGATAACGAAAAGTTGAGAAAATGGCATAACGCACTTTTAATGATCTTTCTAACATCGCGAACCCTATATACAAATTTTAGTTAATTGTTTTACAAGCAGACAAGTATTTATTATCGAAGGCCCAAAGTGGTAACTCTACAGGGTGAATCAGAAGATCCACTACGTAAGGCAAAACCAGTTTCCATAAGAAGTCATTGAGAAGAAAAACACTATTGATAATTACTTCGAAATAATACCGAATTTCTAGAATACCGGTTTCCACGGTAACAAACATCAACGTTATTTTTTATGGAACTTCCTGTATATTTTAACTTGAATTGTGCTTCACATTCTAGACGTTTTGTGTTACATTTCCTTTAACTAAATTCAACAGATTTTTACAAAATGACGTCTGAAAATTGACATATTTAACATTTTATGAAGCTGTAAATGCTAGGCGGCTTCATGTTTTACAAAACGGTTTGCATTTCCAATTTGAATTTTTCGCGATCTATCTATTGGCATTAACTGACATTATATCTGCAAATGTAATAAATATTTTAATGATCATAAATTAATTATATCGATGAAAGTACATAGTGACGTATTTTAAATTCTATTATGTTCCAGTTTTATTTCAGTTTTGGCAATTTATCTTGTTAAAAACTTTCTTTAAAATGGCATATGATTTATTGAACTTAAAAGTAAAAAAACATTTAATGCATGAAATTATACGTGAACATAGAACTTTTAAAAGTTTGAATATTTTGTTTGATGCGTTATTTTAAGTGTAATGACTCCTCACTCATGCCTCTAGATTTTAAGAAAATATTCAAATTTTGAAAACTAAAATAAATTAAAACACTAAATGTTATTTTTTTTACTTTTTAGTTGATCAAATTATACGTGAAAGCTTTTGTTTGTTTGGTTTATTTCAATAACTATTGGTACAGTACAAGAATCATAAACCACACAGGATAGTTACTTTTCGTAAGGGTAACGTTCGCCGTTTCTCGCAAATCGCAAATGTCAATGACCGCGTGAGTGACGTACTCCGGACTTGTCAGTCTAAGGATTTAGTATTAGTTACATTGCTCTGTAATAGATATTTGCCTTTTAAGGATTGTTTTCTCAATATTCTTTAGTTTTTACAAGTGGTAATAGGTCACACAAGTTTGAAAAAGTGTTGTTCGTGCATAGTGAAACATAATTAGCTAAGGAAAAATAAAAACTTCTTTTATAACTGATATATTTACTTCTGCAGAAGTGTACATAACAAAAAACAATGTCCGGGAATATGTGCGCTGTGTATAATTTCAAAAATAGTCACAAAAATCACTTGCCAGCTGTAAATTTTTATGGGTTTCCAAAATTAATTCTTATGAAGAAACAGTGTGTATACCGATGCAGTAAAAAAATGTTAGCTATAGATATATTTGGATACTTTATTATTTTTTTATTAATTTTTCAGGCAAGTTGTGTTTTCTTTTAACATATAGCAAGTACGTTTAATTTAATTTTTGCCCTAGATTGCTGCTTTTTTAGTATTAATGCAAATCTCAACCTTGTTAATTAACCTAATACTTAGGTATCAGAAGCCTGTGTAGTTGTCGAGTTTTTCGTTTCCATTTTCGTTCTAAAAGTGGTTATATTGAGGTATTTTTTGTAATCTCTCGAATACATTATTTTTTAATTTTGAAAAAAATATGTATGACAATTGTAAAAATTATTAAAAAATCGTAATATCATGTTTTTCGCTTTCCTAATTGTGAATCACTTTACCTATTTGCCTTTTAAATTAATACATTTAGGTACCTAAATTACGGAAAAGTGCTTATTTCTATGTAACGATTTGGGGCATCCTGTCATAAAAGTACATAATATAACAAAAATTATGAATTAAGAAGGCACTTATAATAATATATTTTTGTCTTGACATAATGTTTAAATTATTTCCTAATCATTTATTTTTATGTCCAAATATGAATTGCTTATTGACCGAAATTCATTCATGGCAATGTTGCTCTATTAGTTTAATATAAAATGTGTCGTAATTTATCAAAAGGCTAAACCATATTATCCTTTTATAGAAATAACGCAATAGACTTGTTTCGAGCAGCCCTGGCGACGTCACTGCAGCAAGGCTCGCTCCTGCTAAACTGACGGAAATAAATCGCCGATGTAACTATCCTGTGTGACTTAAGATTCTTGGGTACAGCATCTCGTCGGTAATAAAACATAAGTAAATTTTATAGCGGGTTCCTAGATTTCTGTAAGCAACTTGTCAAATCCGAAAGCTCGGTTAAATATTCTAAACAGCAATTAAGTTCGGTGCAATCGGGGGTTAGAAAGTGTTATTCGTGTTACAGAGCCCAAAAATTGTAGAGTTGTTGCCGAATGTGTTTGGAAATGTTGAAACAGTGCCAGAGGTACAGTTTGAGCATTAAGCAGCCCCAATAATGTGTTTTATGTGTTTTTTTACGTATTCAAGAGTGGGGTTATTGTAAGCATAGGTTTTAACTACATACTTTTTGGATGAAAATACTTGAGAGTCGTAAGGAGGATTTTAATGTAAAATCAAGTGGGTTTTAGTATTGTTGCTAAGGGAAACACAAGGTTCTAAGTAATCTGAAATATTTCAAGTCATTTTTGTTTTGAAACTTTAAAAACTTGCAGAAAATGTTTATTTACACTACCCCACCAGGCAATAGCCCCTATTATAGCTCAGGATACCCAGCAAATATTAAGTTATACAGGAAAGAAATATATATCCAGCAATATCAATTATTAAATATCTAACATATATAATTATAAATAACTAAAACTAGCAGATTTAAATTTTTGCAATTGCAATGAAAGATATCCAAATAATCCGTCAACCGATTGTGAATTGAACACATATTATGCCGTGGTTTTGAAACGTTCGTTCTAGACTTTGGTAGATAAAATAATGATGGTGACCGAGTTGGGCACGTGAAAAGTAACCAGAAATAGTAGATTAGGAGCAGACATTTTATTATTTACGCACTTGTAAGGAAATGTGTGCAGAAGATATTGTCTTCTTTTCTCAAGGGTCGCCCATTTAAATCTTAAAAGTAGACTTTGTCGGGAAGTATCGAAAGGTGGATAAGACCTATCAATTTTAAAACTCAGGAATCTTAAAAAATTATACTGTACCCTCTCCAATTAGGGTGCCAAATAGAAAAGGAATACTCTAACCTACTACGAATTAGAGAATGAAAAAGCGAGCATAAGGTTTCCGGTAACTTGAATTGCCGACTAGATCGTATAATTAACCTCAAATTCCGATAAGACTTGGCACCAGTATCTTCAATGTGATGAATAAATGAAAACCTGCCATCAAATATGACTCCCAAGTCTTTAAATTGTTCAACTCGTTTCAGAGCACACTACTCATACTGCATATGTAGTAGTAGTAGTATTAGTAGTAGTTAGGGGGAGGTCCAGAGACCTGACTAGTAGGCCTATAAGGCCCTCTCAGTCTACCCCAGCTCCTCCCTCAATCACCACCCGCCACCAGGTGTACATCCTTGAATCTGGCTGTCCTTACTATGTAAGTCTGTATATCCTTCTATGCAAGATCCTTAACTTCGTCCCTATGTAAGACCGTAGTGCCGAAAATATCTCGTCGCAGTCTCGCTCGCGCTTCACATCTGCACAGGAAGTGAAGCGGAGTTTCCTCCTCTTCCTGGCACTCCGTACAGATGGAATCTTCCTCAATGCCTAACATAAAGAGGTGTCTCCTTAATCGACAGTGCCACGTTACTATTTCTACGATGGAATTTAGAGCTTTCCTGTCTCGGGCTAGTAACCACTCTGCTCTATTCCCTTATCGGGCTTCACAATGAAGTCTTTACCTTGCCTCCCGACCCCGGACTGGCACCATTCACGTTGACGTTCATGTTGTGCCCATTCGTCGACTGCTGTCCTTATCTGCTGCCTAGTGATGTCTAAAGCTGGTTCTGGTCCTACATACGGGCTGGTGGCGCCGAGTCTAGAAGACTCATCTGCCCCCCAAACCAACTTCACTCTTTTACGTCGCGCCAACTGCTCTAGCCTGTCACCACATGCCTGAACCAAAACTGATCCTGCCGTGGGTGAGTCGACCGCCTTAAGTGCTGCTAGACTGTCTGAGCATATGACAATCTCTCCCTCTGCCCCCTTTATGACTTCCTTCATTGTTATTGCCATTAGAATGGCATATACCTCAGCCTGAAACACCGTTGAAAACTTCCCCAAAGGGAAGCTGGAGCCGGTTTGTGTAGCCTCAATATAAATTCCTGCACGAGAGGATTGCAACTGTGTCATACGTGAACCATCCGTATAGCAAACAATTGCCTCTCTGGAGAACTCCAGCCTGTTTCTCTCCCAGTCCTCTCTTTCAGGGATTGAGATACTGTAACCCTTATGCCATCTTAGTCTGCCTGAGGGTCGTGCTACTCTGTAGGTAGATAAAGGGATCTCTCTTTTTACAATGTGGGAGATCCTTGCATGACCCACAACCTCACCTTTGGTATGCCAAGCTCCTGCGTCTCCCATTCGCAAGTCTCTGGAGTTTTGCAAGACTGGAACGAATGGTTTTCCTCTCCACCGAGGGCCACCATACTATTGAGCTGTATGATATCCTGGGTCTTATGACTGCTTGGTACAGCCAGTCCATGACCCTAGGACTTAGCCCCCAGGTTGTGCCTACCGCTCTACGGAGCTGCCAGAAGGTCGCTATTGACTTCCTTATCTGCCTATCGACATGAGTCTTCCAGCTCAGCTTTGCATCTACTGTGACCCCCAGGTATTTAACCTCTTTTGCCAAGGTCAGTTGTTGACCATACAATCTTGGGGGTCGAAAATCTCCTAAATTCTTTCTCCTTGTAAAGAGGATCATCTCAGTCTTCCGCGGATTAACCGTGAGACCTACCTCATTACACCATGCCTCTAATATATTACAGGCCATCTGCATTCTTTCGCAGATGATGCCCAAGTACTTGCCTGATATTAGAATCAATCCATTATCCTCATAAGCTTGTGCATAGAAGCCGGCCTCCACGAGTCTGTTGGGCAGATCGTCCATGACTAGACACCATAGGTGCGGGGAGAGACAGCTGCCTTGAGGGCATCCGCCTCGCACCCGATGTCTATCTGGTACCCGCCCTGACTCGCTTTGACGCCGCGCTCTTACAGTGCACTTCTAACCCAACGCACCAGATTCGTTTTAAAGCTCCTGGCTGCGAGCGAGTCGCAGATGACGTTTGTCCGTGCTCTATCAAACGGTCCTTCAACATCGAAAAACACAGCTAAAGCTGCTTCTTTAAATTATAAAGCCTTCTCAATCCTTTGACCATACTGTGGAGAGGCGACTCCGTCGATCGCCCTCCCCTATATGCATGCTGATTAGCATGAATCGGTGAGACTGCTAGAGCTCCCTCCATTAGATGCCTGTCAATGATCCTTTCCAATGCTTTCATTTGGAAGGATGTCAGGCTTATCGGTCTAAAAGACTTGACGGTCGTATAGTCCTCTCTTCCCTGTTTCGGAATAAATTTGACTCTAGCTGACCGCCATACCTCTGGTACGTACCCATACTGCATATGAATTCTACTTCTACCGAATGATAAAACACCAAAGTTATTGATGTTAGGGGGCAGTTTGTTTTTTACACCACTGACTAAGTGTTACAAGATCAATGCTCAAGTTTCGGCAATCATCAAGACAGTCAAGTGCGCGTAGTATTTTTAAGTCGTCAGCATAAAATAAGCAATTAGTATTCGTACCGATAACGATGTAATTTATAAAGATGTTAAAAAATATGGGACCCAGGACTGACCCCTGGGGAACACCCGACGTAGCAATAAAAGTGTCTGATATATGACCACGATACTGTACATATTGACACCGACTTAAAAAGTAACTTTGCAAAAATTTAACTAAGTCTCCCGAAAAGCCAAAACTGGATAATTTAGTAAAAGACGATCGAACGCTTTAGGAAAATCCGTATAATTACGTTAACCTAAGTATTACAATCCAGGCACTCAGATATGTATTGTGTAATAATACATAGATTTGTTACAGTCGACCTACCAGATACAAAACCATGCTGTTGATGAATTAGAAGAGGATTTAAGTAAAAAAATAACTGGGTGTGCATGACAAATTCAGACTCTTTCCATATATCTGGAAAAGTGCAGTTTTGTACACATAAATTAAAAATAACTGATAAAGGTTTGGCAAAAGCACTTGCGTTTCCTAGAATAATTTAATTAGTTGAATTCGTTAATGTTATTTTAAAAGGTCATTATAAAAAATTTAAATTCTGACGCCTTTTTTAACCTATAAAATAAAAGTTTTATTTAACATGTTAAATAATTTTTTAATTTATACATGGGGTTCTATAGTCTATAGCAGCCTGATGAGCTCTAGAAAGAGCGAAATCGCGTTCGTCGTTTGACTGAAATAGATCACTGCGCCTGATGCATTGCAGGACATGTTCCAGACAGGAATCACTGTATCCTTGTTGTAACGTTGGTGTAACGTGAATCAAAAATACATTAGCATTATTTCTCCCAACGAAAGTTAGTATAATTCAATGCTGGTAGTAGAATTAGCCTGCAGAGTAGTGGTTTCTGTGATTCCATTTTGAGTCGGATCATTTGTTAGTAACACTGATAATTTTAATGAGTTTAAAGATGTTGTTTTCGAAAAAGACATCGGAAAGAACGCAAAGAAAGAAGTAGAAAACTTGATTCTTAATGAATAATACTAAGAGTTCGAAAACAAACAATTGGGGGCAGCTCGGTCGGCTTTACGGGTTGACAAAAATTATGTAATATATGAAAATTAAAATTCCAAAGTGGGCTTTGGATGTCAAAAAGTTTTTAAATGCGAGACATGCACTGTTTATTGTAGGCATGAAGTACTGATTGAGTATAATTTCAAAGGAAGGCAATTCGGAGATTGGGAAATCCACTTTAGCAGATAGAAAATCGAAGAGCTCGTTGAAGGAATTGTCTGAGGGAAAACAGTAGATACAACAAATAAATTAGTGGAAGTTGCTAATGATAGATTACTACGAATGTAGACGCAGACATTACCGTTCAGGCAAAGTGATGAAAGAAATTCATAGTCAGGAAAACAAGGTGATTGGTTGCATTTTTAACGGTTAATTTTGGTTTCGTTTGAGGTACACGTTTAAAATGTTGAAACAAAACAGCGGCCCATAAATGGCCAAATGCGGATTGGAATCATTTCATTTGTTACTATTGTTAAAAAATATTCAAAACCGAAGGGTGAATATCAATGATACTAGCAAGCAAGTGAGGTTTGGGGTCTGATGAATTTTTCCCCCCTCCCCCAATATTTCCTCTTCAGTGCGTCCCTGATAGAGATTGTAAATCATTTATGGTTTCGCCTATTCCATATGCGTAGTTCCTGCTTTTCGTTAGAGTAGCGTTATTATCTAGAATTAAATTTTATTTAAGAAAAAAATCAAAGATGTATAATAAAAATGTATAAAAAAATAACAGATAAAAATTTACTAACATTGAAAAAGGTTTAATAAAGTTCACAATAAATTTGTTTTCTCGGTAATATCTTAGCTCAGTAATATTGGTTTAGCCTTAAAAATTTGCAAGTAAATCTGGAAATTGGATTGTCTCTAAAGGATTTTTTTAAACAGTTCGTTTTTTAAAATGGCTAAAGAGTTAGTAAAAAATCTCTGTCTATAACAAAAGTTATTATTAAATAAAAAATATATTTTCACTCTCCTTTACTTGTTTAAAAAAATAGAGTGACATGTTATGCTACGCTGTAGCTTCTTCTGACGTTACATCTCTAAACAAAACTAAATTATTATCATTTTGTAATACCTAGCAAAAACCATGTTTTTTATTGGAATTTTATTCAAAATTAGGAATTTTCCTGCTCTAAAATATTTAAAATATATTTATTTTTCGCTAATTTATTCAAAGTTTCAATATTTAATTTCCATATGGGGCTCCGCTTGTATAACAGCTCTAGGACATCTTTAAACATTACAAAATAAGGTAATAAAATGTATATAATATAAGTTACCATATTTGGAATCGACAACACATTTATATAAACCAAGAGGCCTTTTAAATTAAGAAAATTAAAATTCCAAAGTGGGCTTTGGATGTCAAAAAGTTTTTAAATGCGAGACATGCACTGTTTATTGTAGGCATGAAGTACTGATTGAGTATAATTTCAAAGGAAGGCAATTCGGAGATTGGGAAATCCACTTTAGCAGATAGAAAATCGAAGAGCTCGTTGAAGGAATTGTCTGAGGGAAAACAGTAGATACAACAAATAAATTAGTGGAAGTTGCTAATGATAGATTACTACGAATGTAGACGCAGACATTACCGTTCAGGCAAAGTGATGAAAGAAATTCATAGTCAGGAAAACAAGGTGATTGGTTGCATTTTTAACGGTTAATTTTGGTTTCGTTTGAGGTACACGTTTAAAATGTTGAAACAAAACAGCGGCCCATAAATGGCCAAATGCGGATTGGAATCATTTCATTTGTTACTATTGTTAAAAAATATTCAAAACCGAAGGGTGAATATCAATGATACTAGCAAGCAAGTGAGGTTTGGGGTCTGATGAATTTTCCCCCCCCCTCCCCCAATATTTCCTCTTCAGTGCGTCCCTGATAGAGATTGTAAATCATTTATGGTTTCGCCTATTCCATATGCGTAGTTCCTGCTTTTCGTTAGAGTAGCGTTATTATCTAGAATTAAATTTTATTTAAGAAAAAAATCAAAGATGTATAATAAAAATGTATAAAAAAATAACAGATAAAAATTTACTAACATTGAAAAAGGTTTAATAAAGTTCACAATAAATTTGTTTTCTCGGTAATATCTTAGCTCAGTAATATTGGTTTAGCCTTAAAAATTTGCAAGTAAATCTGGAAATTGGATTGTCTCTAAAGGATTTTTTTAAACAGTTCGTTTTTTAAAATGGCTAGCATTTCTGATTATTTCTTTGAAAAGAGTTAGTAAAAAATCTCTGTCTATAACAAAAGTTATTATTAAATAAAAAATATATTTTCACTCTCCTTTACTTGTTTAAAAAAATAGAGTGACATGTTATGCTACGCTGTAGCTTCTTCTGACGTTACATCTCTAAACAAAACTAAATTATTATCATTTTGTAATACCTAGCGAAAACCATGTTTTTTATTGGAATTTTATTCAAAATTAGGAATTTTCCTGCTCTAAAATATTTAAAATATATTTATTTTTCGCTAATTTATTCAAAAATTTCAATATTTAATTTCCATATGGGGCTCCGCTTGTATAACAGCTCTAGGACATCTTTAAACATTACAAAATGAGGTAATAAAATGTATATAATATAAGTTACCATATTTGGAATCGACAACACATTTATATAAACCAAGAGGCCTTTTAAATTAAGAAAATTTATATAAATTTAAGTTTGCTCATTAATTCATTCGATCTTTTGAAATGATAAACATTCAGTAATTAATTTTAAAAACATTTCTTCATTACATTACCATCAAACTAGACAACATAACCAAATTCAAATGATAAAAGTTAAAAGTAATTTTGACAAAAGATCTTCAGTTTATGAAGGAATACAGATTTACAATAAAATCTCAAAAATAATAAAAGATATCAAAAAAATATTGGAAATATAGTAAATAATTATATTTAAAATTGTATAAATATGTATAATTAATTATACATTTTTATTCTAGGATTTAGATTAGGTAGTAGTTTATCATATTATTTTTATTTAACAAGATAGTTCTTAGTTAGTTAGTTAGTTTCCCTGTAATGAACTTACTGTAAGTTAGTTGGGAATAAACTATTTAAACAGAAAGAAAAAGAATTGTTTGTTATGAATAAAAAACTGTAAACACATGGAGCTGTTAACGTTAGCTATTGGGAATCAAATTTCCTGAGACTGCCTAAAAAGTGCTGCCGAGAATAATTGTCCTAGAACTAAGTTTTTCTTTTTAAATTTTAAAACGACTGGACTACAGTTAAACATTTCAAAGAATATTAATAGCCTAATCAGAAACGCTTAGATTTCTTTCAACGAGTTACCTGCGGCAATGACACTAATAAAATTTTGGTACATAGAATGGCGGTGTCACACACAGGGGAGCTAAAAATATCCACAATACCTCAACGAAAATACTTTTGCTTCCCAGGAGAAATCTTTTAACAATGGCCAATAATAATTACTCTTATGTAATTAGGAATTTGGCTAAAATTATTTTTCCTTGCCCTGGAACACAAAACATGTTTATATAGTTCGTCTAGAAAGTAGCCGGAAAAATAATACGTAGTTATATCTCTCAAAATATAATTATAAATAAAACTGTCGTAATTAATACATTTTTACTGCAAGGTGTCATTCTTTCCACCTCAATTTTCATTAGTCCCCATATGTTTTCGATTGGACTAAGATCCGGTGAAGCTGCTGGCCATTGAATTTTGTCCATTTGATGTTCTTGCATTTTCTTGCAAGTTCTTGTACACATAGAAGTATGGCATCTTGCGTTATTATCCTGTTGAAATCGTCATTACACATTAGATGTTTCAAGAAGAGATTCACTTAAAATTTGGCAATATTTTAAGATATCTGCGGTTCCTTGGATAATACAGATAGATGTTTCACCATAGATATTGCTCCCCAAACCATTACTTTCACAGGAAATTTCGAAATCTGCGTGGTTGGGTGTTTACAGGGATAAATTCAATAAGCGGCTACTTCCTATTTGAAAATTACTTTTATCGAAAATAAAACAGTTTTAAAAATGATCTTGAAAACCATAACAAAATTCCATTCTCCTCTGAATATGTGCGGCTGTCTTTGCAGGATAGTTTTGAGTTTTCTGGGATATTGACCATGTCTTTTGAGCGACTTACGTACAGTTTCCGGACATACATGTCTTTCTCGTTGATTTCTGAACCTACTCGCTAATTTTCGAAGGCCAAGACGTCAATTTTGCTTTCCTAAGGTAACCAAACCCTAGGGTGTACTAAGAGGGATTTTACAAAATTCTATCCGTAAAGGGGTGAAAAGGAAAAAGTGTATGAAAAAGGATTAAGTTACGACGATGACACTTTGACAAGTTTCCATGAAGAAACGTTCATTTTGGACTCACAGACAACCGGTGTACCTAGCGTTTTGAAGTTTAGAGCAAATATACCTGGAGAACTCTAGGGGTTTTTTAAGAAGAGATTTTACAAAATTCCAACCCTAAAGGGATGAAAAGGGGTGGAAAGTTTTTATTAAGAAAAAAAATTAAGTTACGGTGATGATACTTTGTAAATATAGTCGTCAAAACAAATAAAATCACATGTGTTTTATTAAGTTTCAAAATTCATCCTTTGAGAGGGTGACCGGGGGTGGCAACATTTGTATGAAGAAACACTGATAAACTTAGAGGCTAAACCCGTGTACCTAGAGATTTGAAGTTTGGAGGAAATATGCCTTGAGTAGCCCAGGAGTGTACTAAGGACAGATTTTACAAAATTCCATCCGTAAAGGGGTGAAAAGATTGTATGAAAAAAAATTAAGATACAATGATGACACTTTATAAACACAGGGTGATACGAGGTTGGTTAAATTAGGACAAAGTAGCGCAAGTGAATGTCGTTGATAGAGTTGGAAAATTACGACTATTTCCGAAGATATGCCTGAAAAACAGAAAAATTCTCATTTGCCTTTTTAGTCTGAAGAGACAATTTTTCTCCTGTACAAGATGGTGCACTCAGATTTAAAATCTGTCGTTTCGTCTTCGAGGTTTCATCATCAACTTCTTCTTCTTAATACGGACCTGGATTTTTAATTTCATTTTCAACAAGCTCTTGGCCTCTCAAAACCAATGATTGATGAACACATTTAGAGTATTTAAAATTTTCCTTCGGGTCTGGTTTTCCGTCTGTCTCTAATGCATTGCCTCTTACGGTATTCAAAACAATAATTTTGATACATTGTTTGTTTTGGAAAGTCGAACGCTTGTTAAAAATAAAAAAAAACTCAAGGCCGCATTTAAAAAATGAAGTTGATGATGAGACCTCGAAGACGAAAGTATCTATAAAGATGTAAAATTTATTTTGTAATATCTTTTCAAATGCAGCCTAAAGAAATTCCGTATTTTTACGCATATCTTCGGAAGTAGTCGAATTTTTCCAACTTTGTCAGCGGTATATTATTCGACATTAAATGTATCTCGTATGTTTGAGATGCCAATGCTATTCCATCGAATTTGTAATAACCTGTATAGAAGCCATGTCAAACATGCGGCCCACACCAAAATATACAATTGTACATAGTGCCATCTATGTTTAGGAGGATGAACTATACATACTCAACCTAAAACCCAAAGCCAAACGTTATCTGGCTTTTTCCATTAAATTCTATCGCGCAAAAACACAGATGAATGAAAAAATTTAAACCAAACAACCTAGTATTTCCAGCATTTCATTCAGATTAAGCACCTCCATTTTTAATTTGCAAAAACCGTATTTTTATATTATAGTGACATAACGATTCTTCTTTTTATCGAATTTCATATTATAAATATGGAGTATAAGTCGAATACGGTCTTATCGTGCGGGTCCAAAAGTCACAAACATTATGAATAAAATCAGAAAACACAGTGAATACCAAAATGTTGTGTGATTCTTTTATCGAGCTATTAAATCTCGATGGGCTGTTGACAAATATACAGGGAGAAAGAAAATAGTTTTTTTTTATTATATTACGCAATATTATTAAGATAGCCACTTAATATTTTTTTATATATTAAATACCGAGGGACTAAATAAGAAAATTCGCAAAATATGTATTTGGTTAAAAGTTATTGGTTTTCAAAAACAAAAATACACAAAATGGCAAGAGCCTTAATAAAGTCGGAAGGCGGTTCGAATCAGTGGAACAATCAGGATATGTTCTGTTTAAACAGCCACTTAATGAAAGTGAGATTTTTTTATCAATCACCAAAAATTATGAGCCCCGCTTGACCTAAATATCTAACCACTTATACAGTGTCATTTATTTAAATACGAGCCACCCTTGTGCAAAGAAAACTTGTTTTTTTTGTATTGTTGGAAATTTATTTTGCGAAAATATTATACACTTTTGTTAAAAACACAAGATAATTATTTATTACTTCCTTGAGATTTTTCGTAAGGGTTCCTAGGTCCCTATATATATATATATATATATATATATATATATATATATATATATATATATATATATATATATATATATATATATATATATATATATATATATATATATATATATATATATATATATATATATATTTTGTCTTATAATTATTAAAAAAATTTACTCATTTTAAACACGCTTTAAAATTGGAACAAGTATTCTATAATTATTTATTTATTATCTACAAAATTACTAAAAAAGTACGCAAAAAAATGATTGACAAACAAAAATCTTTTTTGGCTTTTTCGCAACTGAATAAAAATATTTAACTTTAAATTAATTGAAGCAAATATTTAACATGATTACATACCTCAACATGTAGACTAGTCTGTCTACGGAATATTTGGTTATGTAATTGTATTAAATATTTGCTTCAATTAATTTAAAGTTAAATATTTTTATTCAGTTGCGAAAAAGCCAAAAAAGATTTTCGTTTCTCAATCTAAACGCAACAAACAATTTGAACACAATCAAAAAAAATTGTGTCAAATCTAACAAAAAAATTTTTAAATTAAAATTCACTGGCTAATATTCAGGAGCCAGTAGCAAAAGCTCTGAGAATCAGTATAAGGAATGTACAGAAACTTGTGCATGAAAAAAATACATAATTTACTTCCGAAGAAGATTAAGAAATGTACACGAAAAAATCCTTAAACTTAAGACTTAAGTTACAATGCAAAAATGGATATTCATAACGCAATTTATGATTTATATACGTCAAAGACTAATATAATCCTTCAGAAAATTTTTAATATTATAGACTAAAAAATATTATCACCACTTAAAAAGTCCTCCTCTTCTGAGTCGTCCTCAAATGGCGCAATGATCATTGGTGCTATTTCGACATCTAGAACTCGTTCTCGATTCCACCAATCCCATATTACTTTCTTCCTATGTTCCACAGATTTCTTGCAGTACTCCGGCATAATATAATTTAATGAATCTTGCCAAACAATTTGCACTTCATCTGATGTAAAATTATCGTTCACGTGTTTTTCGTAATATCATTTTGCCCCAGCCCATATTAATTCTATTGCGTTAAACTGGCAATGGTATGGCGGCAGTCGTAAAACGGCATATATTGTTGGTTTTTTAATAGATTTTGCCATTAAAAGAAGTTCTAGTTTCAGCATATTCGGTAAAGGATTTTGTTTTTGTTTTATTAGCCAGTCATAAATATCACTTTTCTTCCAGGATGAGGTAGGTTGTTTATTTAAGATTCTTGAATAATAAAATGCATTGTCCAGAATAATTAAAGATGGAGCATCTAAATTTGGAATCAGTTATTTTTTTAACCACTTTTCAAACAGTTCACAGTTCATATTATCATGGTAGTCCATATTTTTGGATGTTGAAGAAAACAGAAAACTTGCACCTGGGAGAAATCCTTTTGAAGAACATGCATGCAAAATGATGAACCGTTTTCCCGTCCCACATCCCTTTTTTCTCTTGACACTTTACAGACTCGTCCTGCCAAGATTTCGAACCACTTCTATTAGAAAATATCCAAGTCTCGTCTAAAAATACCACTTTTCTAAATTTTGAATTAACATTCTCCGTGTATTTCTTTAAAAACTGGATACGCTGACTTGCTAGACTGGCAACTCGCATAAAAATCTTCGATTACATACCTTTTTATATCGAACACCCAACATTTTTATTAATTTTGACAACGATTTTAGTCCAATTTCCAATATGCCTCGGTTTTTTAAAGCTTCTTTTAAAACTTGAAGGGTTATATTAGTTTTGATGTGTATAAATCATAAATTGCATCACGAACATCCATTTTTACATTGTCACTTAAGTCCTCTGTCTTTGGCTTTTTTCGTGTACATTTCTTAATCTTCTTCGGTAGTCAATTAAGCTTTTTTTCATGCACAATTTTCTGCACAGTCCTTATACCGATTCCCAGAGCTTTTGCTACTGTGTCCTGGATATTGGCCGATCAATATATATCAATATTTTATTAGATTTAATACCATTTTTTTCGCTTGTGGATGCAAAAAACCCGAAAATTGTTTTCTGTTACTCATTTTGTCACTGACTTGTCAATCTGACTTTGAAGTGACATCGCTCAAAGATTTTTGCAACTGCTGGTATTTATATGTTTATCCTCTTTTTTCATATGAAAATATCATAGGTGTATCTAATTCATCTTCCGGATTTTATGCGGAAGATATGATTACACGTAATAAAAGAAAAACAAACCTAAAAAGTGTGTCGTTGATAAATCGTATGACCCGCACGATAACACTTCTTTTGACTTATATCTTACAGAAAAACGGGTCTTGTTGGGAGTAAGTATGTCGGATTTTACGATTTTTTCAAATTTTAAACGAAAGCTCATGTCTTATAGTACAGATTATAGAAATAAAATTTGCGGATGAAACACTTTTGACCCAAAAAAAAAATAAAAGTTGACCAAATTTCCTACAATTTTCAAAACAGCCATATCATAAAAACAGGTTTTTATGATATGGCTTTAATGATGGTGTCTTGGGCGCCTAACCTGGTGCTAACCCTTTACTGTTTCACCTTGTGCTCTTAATGACAACATTTTAACAATGCAACAAAATATTAATAACAACCCTAATAAATAATAATGAATTATTCGCTAATAAAATGAAATTAAATTTGGCAACATTGCTTCTTGAATGCGAGGAAATGGCTGATTAATCATGAAATGTCAAATGTCTATTTAAGAATTTTTTAGTTGAATAACATTGAGTATTGACATATTTTGTAGTTACACTTTTAACATTAGTTAGCTGAGAACTTAAATTAAAAAAGATTATATTATATAATAATTTACTCTAATTATCTATTCTGCGTGCAATTTTAACACAATTAAAGTAAAAGTAGACGTTTATATCTACATATTGCCTTTCAAACTTACAACTATTTCTTATGCTTTTTTTGCAAAAAATTGGTTCATCCACAATTTTTTTTGCTGAAATGTGTTTATTTCGTGGAACTCTACAGTGAATCCAAAAAAAGTGAGAATATTAAAAATACCTAATCTCTACAAGAGCCAGAAAAACATCTATAACAAAAGAATCTTACGCAAATAAAAAATTTTAGACACTACACACAATCACAATGAATAATCAAACCCTAAGTATTCTCACCTAATCCAATGTTTGAAGAGCAACAACTTGTCGGGATCCAAATACTCATCTTCGGCTTCTGGCACCGGCTCAGGTGCAGCTTCCTCTGCTGGTGGAGGTTCTGCAGCTGCGGGAGCTTCGGCAGCTTCTTTTTTGGCATCTGCCGCAGCTTTTTTACCTTTCTTTTTGATGAGGGGTGGAGCTGGTTCAGGCTCCGGTTCAGTAGCACCGGAGAGCCAGTCTGCATTGTCGTCATCCATAGTTGGTGGTTAACTGTAACCGAAATTAAATTGGAACATATAATATTATATTATTAATACCCTATGTGGGTATAGAGGGTACGCATTGTAATCGCAAACAATTATGTTGCAGATTTTTGACATTTTAGGGTCCCTAGACACGGAAAACATGTCTGTACGGATGTGTGTGTATGTAAACCAAATTTACGCGTATGATAACTTAGAAACGGCCAAACTGATTAATTTGAAATTTACAGCAAAATTAGTCTAGGACAGGGGTGCTCAAACGGTCGATTGCGATCGACCAGTCGATCACGTGTGCTTTTTGAGTAGATCTCGAGAAGAAAAAATTTTTTCATAAGTAGGTACTTAACTAAACTACAAAAATTTATTACGTAATAAAATAACACTCTGCTAGCGGCAAAAGGCGGCTTTATCAAAGAAACGCGTGGTACTTGTCAAAGAAAACCGCGTTTTTTATTCTTGCCGCTTTTCCAGTAATTTCGGGCGGCGCGTTTAACGGGAACATTCGAGACTTTCGTTTACGCCTATATAAATGTTGCGCCTGCAAGAATTGGAGTCATTCTGAATTGCAACTTGAAGGCAATACTACGTCGATACAAAGTTTATTATTAAATAGTACAAAATGAGTGCGGCGAAGAAATCTAAAACGTATCATTTTAATAACGATTTAGAGGAAGAATTTTTTTTTGTATGGTGAAGGATGAGTGCATTTGTCTTATTTGTCGTGCGTCAGTTGCAATACCTAACCGTGGTAACTTAGAGAGCATCATAAAACGGTTCATAAAAACTATGAAAAGGATTTTCCGCCACAGAGTGAATTAAGAAAACGAAAAGTACTTGATTTGATATCTTGTTTGAAAAAAGAACAAACCATGTTCACAAGACCAGCCAAACAATCAAAAGCTGCTACGATCGCGTCATTTAAAATATCTCATATATTGGCGAAACACAAGAAACCATTCGAAGATGGATCGGTTCCAGTCCTCTGAAATCGAAAAAAAATATTATTTCAAAAGCGTTTAGCTTTTTTACCAAATGATGAAACACGTATAAATTCTTTGTATTCAATTATACAAGGTAGCTCTAGGGGATGAAAGTGTTCCTTAAAAATACAAATACTCTTTTTATTTCCATAACGCTTAAGTAGCGTAAAAAATGCAAAAACAGCGAAATTTGTTTTCATTTCTTTAGTCTAAAAAGTTTTTTTAACGGTAGAAAACGCCAAATTTATGTTTTGTAAATATATTTTTTTTCGACGACTCAAGTAAAGGTAAAACCTCGGGTAAAACAGTTTTGTAAAGAGGAAAATAATTTTTAATTTCAAAAACTATTAATATTTCTAAGAAACGGCAAAACACATCAAATTTTTTCAAATTTTGAACGTGTGTTTAGATCTAGTGTTCACTCGTTTGCTTCTGAGCCTAGAGGGGAACAAAAATATAATTTTTAGAAAAAAAATTAGTTATTTTTTTAAAAGAAAATTCGATATTAAATTCTTATTGAACGATCTGTACCAAATCTTTGTTAGAAATAAGAAAGAAGATTGCTCTAATACACTAAGTGATAATTTTAATGATAAGGCATTATTAACAAACACAATAGCAGATCCCCGTACGTCTTAGGGTTTACGAGACTTTTGTCCTTGATATTAAAAAAAAATTTAAAAAAATCATTTTTTATATTTGGTATCTTCGAATAGCAATTAAATATGTTGTTGAGATTTAGTATAGAGTTGTTAATGATGCTGAATATAAATCTAAAATCAAGAACTACATAAAAAAGTTGTTAATATTTGCTTTTAAAAATTGACCCCTCTTTCCCTGGCGAATAAACAATGTTAGGGCGCAAAAGTTTAAAACTATTTTTTGGCTTTCTAGTTTAATATGATATTTTGAACCGTTTAGACGTGTTCGAGAGTCCTTAGTTTTTGAAGTACAGGGTATTAAAATTAAAAAGAAAACTGAAAAAATTTCAATTTTAATACCCTGTATCTCAAAAACTAAGACCTTTCGAACACATGTTTATCTGAACTTTTAGTCCTAAAATGAAACAAACAATTACATCTTGCATTTTTGGTAATAAAAATAAAAAAAGAAAAAATATCATAAAATTTTAAATGGGTAGAGCCTTGGAATTTTACTAATAAACATCTATAGGTTCAAAATATCGGATTAAAATAGGCGACCAAGAAATTTTCTAAATGATGCCGCAAGAAAAATTTCGTGAGGGGGGGGGGTAAAAGGGGTCGCGACCTAGAAAAAAGTAAAACCCAGTAGGTTTTTCTAAGATATATTATAGCCGTTTTACAGACTTTGCTTACAGTATGGTGTATGTCAAATTTGAATGATTTATCTCGAAAAATGTAGGAGGTGAATGGAAAAAATTAAAAAAATTAAAATTCTAACACCCTATATCTCAAAATTGAAGATCTTATGGACAAATATTTGTATGAAATTTTTAGTCCTAAAATAAGGCAACAAAATAATTCCTCCGTTATTAACAATTAATTAAAAAACACCCTGTATATAGGGAAGTATTATGTTTACCGGAACACATTTGCAGTTAACTAAGAAATTTACCTTTCTTAGTTAACTGCACCCGAAGTTAAATTAAATCAAGTAGTTTTAGTCACCAAGTTGTAAATTATTAAGTAAATTGTATTTACATAGAATAAGCCTCTTCGTTAAAATACTGAAAGTTTTTATTTTTATGTTTTATTGAGTATTCTAAGTAGTTCTGCAAAATACTGGTACATGGAGCTGAAAGTACATTTATTTTAGGTATTTAACCTAATAGATTTTTCGAGTACATTCGGTGAGTACTTGTCAGTTGTCACAGTTATGGTGACGTAATACAATAAAGGAGCGAACGAATTGAAGCTCTTGGTCACTTTAGATGGACAATGGAAGGGTGCCTCCTGGTCGATACTCTTGTCTCCTTGAAATACAGGCGTAATGGAAACATAATAGATTTCATCCAAGCAGAATCTATTCTAGTAGCTATAGAACAGAATCAGACAACGAATAATGTAAACATGCTGCAGTTAAGGTTTAGCTTAGCTGTATGTTAAGGGTAAAATGAAATGCTATTCTCCATATACTATCACATTATTCATTGTTGGGCTTGATTTTACTATAGAGAAACAGACCAGTACATACAAATCGTGTGTTTGGACTCAAGAAATTAATAATTTTCTTCTTAATAACTATTTTTCTAATCATATTTCGAAAAAAACTTGGAAAGTCTCTGTATGGAAATACCTCAGATTAATTGCATTGGTAGCGAGTTTTTTTATATAATAATTCCCAACTTTTAACTGACATGAAATTTTAGTCAGGGTTAAAATACATTTTTTTTTATTTCAGAAAACATGAACTTGCCTTGCTAGAAATCTCATGAATCATATACCAAATATTTCACATGAAATGTCTAGATTATGATTATTTGTATTAAAGTGTTTGTAGTATAGAGGTTACTCATAATTTTACGGTAGGTGATTTTACTTGGACAAGTGCCTATTAATAAATCCTCAAGCCAAATTTCTGCCACCTTCACGAGGATTTACCAAATGTGCATAAAAATGAGAAAATGCTTTTGCTTGTAACTAGAAAACAAACAACAAATACTCTTTGTTGCATGTTAGTTTATAAATTAAAGGCCGTTTTACATGCTGCAATTCTTCTTTGCAATATGCAATAGTCTTGAACAAAGGCATGCGCAGTTTGACAAAAGATACAGATGTCTTGCCACTGCGCATGCTTTTGTTCAAGACTATTGCAACTTGCAAGAAAGAATTGCAGCATGTAAAACGGCCTGAACTCTAAAACTTGTAATATTGCAACTCTTGATAATATAACACATATATAAAATGAGATAATAGGTGGCGAGAGTTTATTCAAATCATAAACAAAAATGTTGACAAAACGTCACGACCTAACGTATAACTTGTTATAAACTCTGGAGTATATTATGTTCCTTCTATCTTTAAGTGTCAACACTCATCGTGGCCGTGTCAAGCAAGACGTATATTTTTACCTTTTGGTCGCTAAATCTAGGAAACGCTTTCAGATAAACGTTTGAAATTTGATACGTTTTTAGAGCTAACTAACTATGTATTATCGAACTTCCAAAATACAAGAGAATTATCTTAAAAAAAAAAACATTTTGTGACGCTTTTTAGAATTTTGAAGCAAAACTAAGTTAACTCTAAAAGTGCACAGATCTTCAGTAGCAAATGAGTCATTACAATTAAAATATGCAGCAGCTTTTTTAAGTGCTTAGACTTATTGTGGCAAGAATAGCAAAATGACCACGTATTTTACACAATGCTTCGAATTGCAAATGTTTTCCTGTACATTCTTTAAATTAACCTTTGTTAGTAAATGTTAGGAATAATTTGCTTTAGTCTCAACATGATGGGGAATCTCCTCATTCCTTCAGATAGAAATATGCGAAGAACAACGGTTGTGTGGGGATGGACTAATTTAATGACCTCCACGTTCTCTAGACTTTGATTTATGACAAGATATAGTTTCTTAAACTAAATTAAAATATAAGTGACAACCAGGGGCGTGCAGTCCATGGAAGCAAGGGAAGCAGTGCTTCCCCAAAAAAAATTACAAAACATCTTCTAAAATATAATTTTTGAAATAGGAAACCATTAATTTATTTTATAGTAAAAATGCTAAAATAGTATCTTAATTATCAAGCCCACAATAAATGAGGCCTTGACTCCGGCCCAGCCACAATAGAATATCGAATAGAACCTATGCGGCCCGCTAGCTTCTCTGCAGCCAAGTCCTGTATGCTTGATTTCCCGTGAATCGAGCCAGAGGTTATTGAACTTTCCACCGGCGGCTGTTTGCAATGTTTGCATTTCAGTCGCGTGCTTTAAGTGGTGGCGGAAGCTATCATTGGAGTAGATTCTTTGTTTGAACGGCTATCCGTGTGTTGTGTGATGCGTACGTCGCGTCTTGCATGGTGCCATATGGAAGACAATAATACGGACGTGGAAGAAAAAGTCTTCGGCAGTCAGAATTGAACACGCCCTTAATAAACAGGTGGAAATTAGTCATCGCCAACACAATGAACTAGTCGATAAACATAGGCAAATATTAAGAAGACTTATCGATGTTGTTTGTTTTCTCGGACAGCACGAATTGCTATTTAGAGGTCATGACGAAACAAAGGTTTCTTCAAATAGAGGAAATTTTCAAGATTTACTTAGTTTAATGGCTAAATATGATGATTGCTTAAAAAATCATTTAGAGCAGTCTAGCGTTTTTCGCGGAACGTCGAATCGAATCCAGAATGATTTAATTTCCGCTGTTGCAACCATTATTCTAAAAAGAATTAAGCAGGAGATTGGCGAGGTGCGATTCATTGCTATTGTTCTGGACGAAACAACTGATCACTAATTTTAGCCAATTATCTATAGTAATACACTACGTTAAAATAGACAGAAGTATTCAAAAGCGATTTTTATGTTTTAAGAATATGTCCAAAAATCGTACAGCAGATGCATTATATACCGTAGTTTATAACGTTTCTAAAGAAATTAATGGAGAGAAAAAAATAGTTGCTCAAAGCTATGATGGAGTTGCAGTGATGGCAGGACAATTAGGGGGTCTGCAAACTAAAGTTCGAGAAACTTTCCCAAGTGCTGTGTTTGTCCATTGTTTTGCTCATAAATTAAATTTAGTTTTATCCCAGTCCATAAATCAAATTAAAGAGTGTAAAGTATTTTTCGTTACTTTAAGTGGCATGACTGCTTTTTTTTTTCCAAGTCAACAAAACGTACACAAGCTTTAGACTCCATTGTCCACAAACGATTGCCCAAAGTAGCTCCTACTAGGTGGAACTATAATGAAAGACTTGTGTTAACAGTATCTGAAAATCGTGAATCACTGATTGAACTCTTTGAAAATATAATACAAAATAATGAAACGTGGGACTCAGAAGCAATAAATAGTTCGAGGGGGTTTTTGGACTGTTTGAAACGAGATTTTAATTTTAATTATTTGTTGAACATATTTTCAGAAATATTTCCATTCTCGGACAATGTTTTTAATAAATTCCAAACTAAAACAAATGATATTGCTTTTTGCCTAAAAAAAGTGGATGATTTTAAATCCATTTTAAGCCAAAAAAGAGATGACTTTGACTTATTTTGGGAGAAAACGATGACGTTCAATGTAGAGCCACAAAAAAAGCGTCATCGAACAGACAAGGTGGGAAATATTCAAACATCATACAGACGCCTCTTTTATGAAATAATCGACCAAACTCAGCAACAAATAAACTGTAGATTTAACGGTTTAAATGATTTTAAATTCCTCGTGCTCTGCAATTTTGATGCATTTAAAGGAAAAACTTTTCCAGAAGATGCGTTTAAATCAATTCTTCTTCATTATGGCCAGTTCTTCGACCGAGTGTTACTGCGATCTGAACTAAAAGTGATTAACGAAACTGATGACATTAGCGCAAAAAATAACGCTAAGGAACTAATGCAATTGTTAAAAGACAAGGAGCTGGAAGATGCCTACACCGAAGTGTCGAAATTGTGTGAATTAGTATTGACAATACCTGCCACAAGTTCATCAGTAGAACGCAATTTTTCAACACTTAAACGTATAACAAATTTCATGAGAAATTCAAAGAGGCAGGAGAGATTTTCGCATACATCGCTGTTGTCCATTGAAAATAAACTTCTCCAAAATATGTCGGAGCATCGACGTTTTTATGATCACGTCATTGACGAATTTGCAAAAAATAACCGAAGAATCGAATTACATTACAAATAGGTAAATTTCTAAAAATTGCTTCCCTTTCTTAAAATTTCACCGCACACCCCTGGTGACAACCAAATTGATATTTTTTTAACTTTAACACGTATATCAAAAGATTATTGTGCGGGAAAGCAGGAACAAATTTTGTTTCAAAAATCAATCAAAATAGATACAAATTTGATATTTTATATATTTAAATTTAATGTAAACCAAGACTAATTTTAATTTAAATTCAGGTAAACAGTATCTTATAAAAGTAATGTTCTTTTAAAGTTTTGTTTGTATTCCTATAAAAAAAAAGTTTTAAATTTTTTAAAAATTAATCTCATAAAATTTCAACAAAACCTCTTAGGTGCAATATTATGTTTTCCTTATTTAATTTCATTAGGTTCCCATTTTGTTCCATGATATTGGAATGATTCCAAAACGTGATCATTGTCTTGAAACATATTTGTTTTTATGCCAAACTTGTTAATTTGAATTAATTGAATCAGTCACTATACAGCTTTGGTGTTTACAAAAAATCGTTTTTCTGTGACTACTAACACCTTGAAAAAAGAACTCTCTTAACTTAAACTCTCGTAACTATGCTAGAATATAATATATCACACATGTATTGAAAAAAATCAACACGTGTGTTAAAAAATGCTTTACAACACGACAATGTTAATGTCACAGATGACGTAACCGGTGACAATTTTTTCAACACTTCTATTCAAATATAACAAAATATAAAATATAATAATTCTAACGCTAACGCCGCGTGCTAGATTTCTTCTCGTTTAAAAACTGCCACTTTCAACATTTGTTATGTAATATACTATTTCAACAGTAGTATTGAAATATAAATAAAAATTAGGGGCTCATAAAGATTCTTTGAAGTATAAAGAGCAAAGTAAAATGTGCAAACAAAAACCATACAAGCCTGATGTAATTTCAGTTTTTTATATTAAGTAGACAAACCTGATCTACGAAAAAAACAGAAATAAAATATTAAGATACAATGTATATTTATTTTAAAGCATTTTTTTACTTAAAAGGGGAGGTAAAGTCCGTTGGTTAATATCTTTTCTGCAATAAAATTTACCTGTTTCTCTTAGCAGTAAAACCCTATTTATATTGGCTATCTGAATATAGGTCTGGATGTTAAAATGTTTAACTACAAACACTAATATAAAATCTTTTTTATATTAGTATTCAGTGCATCCAAAAGTGGTGTTTCAAAAAAAAACATTTATCCCTTGATGCCAAGAAAATTGAAAAAAAAACGTTTATTTACCTCGTGATCAAAACCATTACACCAAGGAAACAACGGCAAGTATTGAAGAAGCTGATAAAGAGTTAATAATTAAGAGAAGAAAAATGTATGACATGTATTATAAACAAATGACTCCTACAATAGATTCTCTACAAAAGTTACTTATAGTAGTCGAAATTAACATTTCATATAGCAGAACAAACCTCTGGAGAATTGTTAAAACAAGCAGAAGAAGACGAAAAAACTACTACTATTAGATTGATTTCAAATGTTCATCAAAAAGTGGTGCTTATATGTAAATGGCCTGGTAACATTTTGGCAAAAATTCGATATGGCGGAACAAAATAACTATCTAGTAGATTGTTAAAAAAATATTACTAAAAAACTATTTATCCAAATTACCTCAAATTTTGCACAACAATTCTGGCAATGATTTGCTATGAATCCAAGATCGCAGAACGAAATGGCTACCTAATAAAATATTTAAAAAAAACTGCTTGAAAACTACCAATTAGATTGATTTCAGATTTTGTGCAATAATTACACAGGGTCACAAAATGACAACAAAAATTTGGTGCCGGAAATCTAACATTTGATTTTAGATGTTTTTAATGTGCTGATTCCAAAAATGCTACCAAATTTTTTCTATCAGCTCTAGTTTTTGAAATACTGTACTACATATATACTACAGTATACTACAGTTACAGGTTAATTGATATTTTTTTTTTGATAAAGGACAACAAATAAAGAGATAAATATGTACTTAATCGTCAAAATAGAAATTTCCCAGAATCTATTTAACCAAATGGATACCTGGAATTGTCCCTGACCCAATGTTCCTATACTAGGAACTACTCAATACACTGCTCTTAATTGCTTTTATACCTGTAATTGCCTATGACCCGATCCTTCTATACCTGCTTGGTTGTACTCGATTTAGTATATTACTGAGTTTTCCCAAGTAAAGTTGTGCTATCATTTTGTGTAAATTTTGGTCGTTTTGTAGTATCAACACACTAAACTGAAACAATGGCATCCACAAGCAGACGTACCTGTGTAGATCAAACCGATGTTTTTTGTTATGTGTGTGGTGAATACACTTTGAAAGAGAGCAGAAAAACGATTTCTGACTTTGTGAAAAGAGCTTATCTTGCCTATTTTGGCGTTCATATTTAGGAGATCAAGATAAATCTTGGGCCCCACATTTCATATATAAAACATGTGTCGAACATTTGCGATAGTGGACAACTGAAAAGAGGAAGTGCCTAAAGTTTGGTGTACCAATGGTTTGGGAGAACCGCGAAATCATCATGACGACTGCTACTTTTGTCTCGTTAATATTAAAGGCATAAATAGAAACAATAGAAACAAATGGACATATCCTGATCTAGATTCTGCAAATAGGCCTGTAGCGCATTCGGAAGAAATACCTGTTCCATCCTTCAGCAAACTACCCGAACTGACAGAAGATGATACAGAAACATCAACGTCTGACGAAGATCAAAGAATTCAATCAGAAAATGACAGCGAATTTGAAGCAGATTTAGCAACTCCGCAGTGTTTCAATCAAGAAGAACTAAACAATCTTATAAGAGACCTGAATCTCTCAAAGGAATCCGCTGAATTACTTGCATCCAGATTAAACGAAAAAAATCTGCTTTATGTAGGTACTAAAATTACATTTTATCGTAAAAGAGATAAGGATCTGCTGCCTTTTTTCGTTCAGGAAAATGACTTGGTATTCTGTAACAATATAAAAGGGTTCTTAGAAAAAATGGCTTTGCCTGAATACACTCCAGATGATTGGCGTCTTTTTATTGACAGTTCAAAACGTAGCTTAAAATGTGTTCTTTTACATAACGGAAACAATTGCATTAGTTTAAAATTAAATACGAAGAACATCAGTGGGCAATTTGTGTTGATTTAAAAATGGTTAACTTCCTCCTTGGACAGCAAAATGGTTATACAAAATATCCTTATTTTTTGTGCCTTTGGGACAGCAGAGCTAAAACTGAGCACTGGGTTAACAAAAATTGGCCTTCAAGAGATGTCATGATTCAAGGAAAACAAAACGTGATCAACGAACCTTTGGTTTCAAGAGAAAAAATCTTACTTCCGCCCTTGCATATCAAGCTAGGTCTAATGAAGCAATTTATGAAGGCTTTAAATCGAGATGGAAATTGTTTTGGGTATTTGTCACGTAAATTTCCTGGCATTAGCACGGAAAAACTAAAAGCTGGTATATTTGATGGTCCTCAAATAAGGCAACTTGTTAAAGATCCACAATTCACCACATCAATGAACGAGACTGAATCTAACGCTTGGTGTTCATTTGTTCAAGTAGTACAAAATTTTCTTAGCCATCATAAAGCAGAGAATTACGTAGAATTAGTGGAAACTATGCTTTCAAATTTTAATATTCTCGGCTGTAACATGAGTATAAAAGTTCACTACCTCCACAGCCACCTAGATCGTTTTCTAGAAAACTTAGGTGATTGTAGTGAAGAACAGGGGGAAAGATTCCATCAGTATATTAAAACTATGGAAGATCGTTATCAAGGACGATGGGATAGCCACATGATGGTGGACTACTGCTGGAGCCTTCAGCGAGACTGCCCTAGTAAACTCCATTCTAGAAAGTCGTATAAAAGAAAATTTTTATGTGATTAGTGACTAATGTAATTATGTAAATTAAGTTTTTGCAATAAATACTTAAATCCATGTGTCTTTGTTTTTTTAACTGGCAATAGTAATATTATATATTATAACAGTTACAACGTAAAATATATGCACATTTTTTTTTAAACTAGATCTGATAGACAAAATCTGCGAACTTTTTTACATTCTGCATCCAAAAATTACCCAAGAACAGTTAAAAAATCGCAGGCACCAAAATGTGTGTTGGCCTGTTTTATTTATGGTGGACATAAACTAGTAAAATTGGGGTATGAATTCAAGATAGCCAAACAGAATAGCGAATAAAATGTTTAAAAAATCAACTTGTTATTCAATTGACTTTAAATTTTACACAAAATTAAATGTGATACAGAAACCCTCTGGTCAAATTTTGATATAAATTCAACATGACGGAACAAAATGGCACTATAATGAAATTTTTCCAAAATCAGTGTAGAAAACTGCTTATTCAATAAATATATAAAACGTTAACCAAAATTGGGGAACAAAATGGCAACCTAGTAAAATTATAAAAAAAATATTACTAAAAACTATTTATGCAATTTACCTCACATTTAACACATCAATCGAGTGTTACATGGGAATAAACTGGTAGCCTTTTGTAGTTGGCGAAACAAAATGACGGCCAAATAAATTATTTAAAAAAATCGATTTCAAATTGTATGCAAGAATTATGTATGATATGGAGATAAACTGATAAAACTGTATTACAAATTCAAGATGGCCAAAAAGTATGGCGGCCAAATAAAATGTTTAAAACATCAATCAAAAACCTTGTTATTCAATTGATAAGTTTTGTGCAAAAATTAAATATGATACAAAATGACATTGTAATGACATTTTAAAAAAATCAAAGTAAGAACTTGCTTATTCAATTTATTTTAAATTATGCCCAAAATCAAGTGTGTCATAGGTAGAAACTGATAAAATATTGATTCGAATCCAATAAGGTGGACCAATATGGCGTCCAATAAAAATATCTGAAAAAACATTATATTTGTGTTTGTCCTACTAAATGACTATGTAAGGAATTAAATAAGTCACACTTCACTATTCCTAATGAAAGCAAATATTCATAGCGAGGGAAGTTCCGGGTAACGGAAATATACCGCTTTTTTTAATAAACACTATGACATTGAATACGCTGAATGAAAAAAAAACAAAAATAATAAAGATAATGAAAACTTTTAAAACATCACCTGTATGCAGCGCGCCTTATGCAATAAACTCCGTCATCAAATGTCACAACAACAAATATGTTCTCTAAAATTACTCCACTCACCTCTCGTAGTAATTGCACCACTTAGTACACAGCCGAACAATTGAATGTCGACCAGCCAAAAGTGTATTTGGAGAACAACGGAATCCCCACCACCGCCTATATGGTTTTTTGCCAATCGGAAAAACTATTTTCACTTTTACCTCTGCATTTAGGCTAGCGGTTTATGACTACTATAAAAAAATTGTTAATTAAGTTAATTAATCGTAGAAATTATATACACAGTTAGTAAAAACAGCATTTTCAAGAAAAAAAATATATACTCTCTGAAACTTATTTTTTATTAATTCTGACAACTTAGCAGCTATATTAAATACAAATTTAAAATCCTAAGTTCACCCCTTTGCGAATGCAGTGGCGTAACAAAAAATATTTATTTTTTTCTGAAAATACATTGAAAAAAAAATGAAAAAATGAATAGCGTGTTAGTATTATTTACATTTTTGGATCCTCTATACAGTAGTTTATGAATATTTTATGAATAAAGTTATATAAGTAAAATTTAAATAAGTAACAATAATTAACTACAAGTTATTAAATATGTTTAGCATTGTACGAACAAATACAGCGTAATAAATTTTGTGGATAGTTTTCAGATTGAATATTAAGATTGTAATTTTTTGCATGTAGTTTATAGGAATGGTGGGATTGTTCTGAAGCCTGCTCAGAAAAAAAAAAGCAATATTTGTCATTTTGATAAAATCAGGAACATGATGAATAACCGCGTGTATCTTGGGAATGTATGTTATTTTTGCTATTTGAAGTTCTTCTTTAAATTCGTTTATATAAATTTCGTAGTTGGCATCCAGACTACAGCCAAAGCAACTTGAAACCACTTTGTTAAAGGCTGTCAATACCGTCGTATATCTGTTTCCTAAAAAAGAAATGAAATTCATAACAAAAACAAAATAGGTATAACCATACGATATGACGAAATATTATTATCTTATACCTGGGCATATACTATTTAGCAGATCCACCTTCTTAAGCAGTTTTCTAGCATTATTTCCGTTGAGTTTTTGATAATGATCGAGTTTAACCCCTGCTCTTTTGATCCATTCGTCAGCAGCTTCAGGAACATCTCGTTTCAAAAAAAAATATCCTTTGCACAACACCCATAAGTAAATGCAATTCTGGAGGGGGAATATATTTTATGATTGGGGTATGCTCACATCCGGTAATCAATGGAATATTAATACAGTTTTCTAAAAAATAGGACATTCATGAAATAATTAATAGGCTCTTTATTAGCATTGATAGCTTACTAAAATCTTTGACTTTGTCAAGTCTCCCACCAGTGTTCTTCCATAAGATATTTTGTTCGGAAATGTTGTGAATCGTTCTTAATTGCCCTTTACCTTCCAAATCTTTATAAAATACATCGCACCATGGACAGGGATGTGAAGAAGAATTCGCCTGAAGTCCCAGCAGCATCATTATTAATTTTAGATCAGCAGCAAACGTGTATTCACAAAGTCCGCAAAGTGAATTCAAATTGATAGTTTTAAATATTAATTCAATATTACTGTAGGACTCGATCATCTTTGGTCCTAATCCAATAATCATAAGTTTGTTGATACCACCACCTTTATGTTTATGGTCTACTTCAGTGTTATCATATGGCAACAAATTCAAGCATACTTTTAGAGAATCACCTCCGCTATCAATTCCAATTTTTACATGAAAAGAGTCCCCAACATTTCTTTCATTCAAAAGATAAGCAGTCAACTGCGGCAAATTGTTGCAATATACGAAAGGAGCAGAAGAAAATTCATTTCATTTTTTCAGCATTTCAAAATCAAAGTATTCGTCAAGTTTATGAGATAATTTCTTAATATTAGGAAGAACATTTGGTTCAACCAGTTTTTTACCTGCACTTCGCAAGTGATCGCTTATTTTTCTCATTGAATTAAATGATAAATTGCAATCTTTCTGTATATTTTGAAAAACATTTAGAGTTACCTTTTGCTGATCTGGTGTCCCATTTTGACGCTTGATACCTATTTTCATACCAACACCTTTACCTTTGTTTAGCACCAATGAAGAGCTGCACTGAACTGATTCCTCTTTTTGAATAATTTTACTTGCCACCTGTTGTTCGCATCCACTTGCGAGTCTGACCGTGTTCACCACTCTTGTAGTTGTTGTACAAGTATGTTTTAAACCCTTTTGTAATTTAGAATTACACAAACTACACAACTTGATAGATTTTGGCTTGATAACATCGGCATCATTGTTTATGGCTGGTCTACCCACTTTACGTTTTTGGATAATACATTTTAAAGGCAGGTTTTGTCTGGGGTTAGATCGAGCAACTTCACAGATTGGACAGCTACACTTTTTTTCATTTCGCTTAAGTCTGATTTTGAGAGTTTCATAATCCACCACTTGGGCTAAAGTGTGCTTCTTTATTTTGATGTAGCAACTACCGCATAAAACTAGTGGAGTACACTCGCTAGTCTTGTCGAAATGAGGAAACATATTTTTAATTAATTGTTCTACTTTACCCGATATTTTGAAGTGCTTTATAGCTTTGTTAAAACAACAGTAGCAAACCACTAAACGTGACTCTTCATGAGATCTTCTATCGAGGGGCATTTTTTAAGGTTTTACACACACAAGAACGGTCAAATTTTAGCAATACACTCGAAAAAAAAACGCGGAATGGCGAAACGCAATCGCTCTGTCAAAATGATAATTGTTTATAATGATAGTTATGCATGGCCAGTTATGTTTAGGAAGCTCAACTGTCATGGCCTAAGCCACCCATGTTTACGCCGCTGTGCTTTAAAAGGGGCAAGCTTAGGATTTTATATTTTTGTTTATCATATCGACAACATAGCTAGTAGTAATAAAAATTATGTTTATATAACTTTATTCATAAAATATTCATAAACTACTGTATAGAGGATCCAAAAATGTAAATAATACTAACACGCTATTCATTTTTTCATTTTTTTTTCAATGTATTTTCAGAAAAAAATAAATATTTTTTGTTACGCCACTGCATTCGCAAAGGGGTGAACTTAGGATTTTAAATTTGTATTTAATATAGCTGCTAAGTTGTCAGAATTAATAAAAAATAAGTTTCAGAGAGTATATATTTTTTTTCTTGAAAATGCTGTTTTTACTAACTGTGTATAGTGAGGCTATTGTTACTTTTTTGATATTAAAATATTTTATTTCCACAATAGTCCAGGATGCAGATCCTATTTTTTTTTTTGGTCGGACCTCAGGAAAATTAAGGATCAAACAATTTTTATTTCCCACGTAAAAGGGACGTATGCAATAGTCAAAAAATCAGTCTGTCTGACTGTTCACAGCATAACTAAAAAAAATTATGGGAATGACCTGGTGACATTTTGGTAAAAATCAAATATGTCGAAACAAAGCGCCTTAGTGAAAGGCTGAAATAGTTACTTATACTATAAGGGATGTAAGTAACATTTATCAGTCGAGGACGAGTATATAACATTTTTCCCCCTCCCTATATTGTATGTTTAAAAGAAAATTCTGGATATATTTTTGGATGACGACTATTAATCCTCGCTTCTTTATGCGATATCAAAATGGAAAGTGCTTAAATCAGCCTTTCAGGAAAAATACGTTTTCATCAATTCCAAGTAAAACTGGGAAATTTCTAAAGTTTGAGAACTTCAAAATTATACTGGACACTCTCTTAGAAGAACGTCGGCAACTTAATTAGCAAATACTGGAGTTGATGTATTAGCTATCAAGCGACATGGTGGATGGAAATCCGCTACTATTGCGGAAAGTTACTGAGAGCCTCAGTAATAAAAAAAAGTAGCGAATAAAACTTTATACAACAAGACCCAGCCAGAAGTCTCTTGCAGTGCTTCAACAGTGACAGAAACATTGGTTAAAAATGAAGGATCTGTGGAGTCAGAAAATGTAATACACATCGAGAAGAAACGTAAAACGTGTTTCCAAATTTTGTTAATAAAGTGAATAATTGTAAAAGTAATAATTGTACCATTAATATTCATTTCAATTAATATCACCGGATTTTTGTAATATGTTGATGAGATCAAACATTAAAGCTACTTATAATAATTTTAGATTATTATTTCCCTAGAAATGTAAGTTGACTTACATCCTGTCGTTAAGGGCAACCAATACCTTGTTGAGTAACTTTCACTTACGTCTGTCAAAGCAGGATCAAAATAGGTTGCTTACTATAAGGGAGGGGGAAAAAATTATTATTAAATACTACTTATCAGAACTGAAATTTTGCACAAAAATTAAATATTACATATCGTCGGTACAATGCCAAAACCACGAATGTGCAAATTTTTAGTTTCGAGAAAACGGGGTTTAAGTGTTCAGTTTAGTTTAAAAAATTGACATCTTGAAGTAAGATCCTCAACTATGAAATAATTTTAATTTTCAATCAGCAAGATTATGCCAATATGAAATGCAAATCGATTTTTCTTTTTTTTTTTCAAAAAAATGCACATTTATTTTTTTGGCTTTGCAAAAAAAGTAAATATTTTTATTCGTGCAAATGAAAAAATACACATTTTCGGAAAACAGTGCTTTATTGACGTTCTAATTACGTAGGATTCATCAAAATACAAGAAAATAAAGCATCATTCTGACAAAAAAACAAAAATTCCTGAAAACACAGGGAAAAATCAGTCATTAATCTAAGTAACAAAAGTCTTGGTAACCTGAAACTAGAACAAAACTTATCAAAATAAAAACGTAACTTCAAGAACAAAATTAACTTAATCAAAATCCGAAGAATGACGCAACTAAAGAAATAGGAATAGTTAAGTCCTTGCACATCTTTAGCAAATCTGTTTTTTTTTTTGCTTCACTTATAGGAAGTTCACAATTGAAAGCTTTATTCACCATCAGTGTTGTAGGACGACCTCTGTTCCTTATTTTGCGGCAGTCTACCTCCGAAAAATCCTCAAGAAAGCTATTCTTGTAATACAGTTTAAAGGCTCGTCTTTCAAGTATCGGAGCCAGCAAACACTCCTCCATAGAATTTTGAAATTTGAACAGCTTGAAAAGCCTTTGAACTCATTAAATTCATCATACAAAATGTTTTTTACTTCGAAAGGCTCCGGAGATACACGAGCACTTCGAATCAATTGCGCTCACTCCATTTCACTGTGACCAGTTTCAAAAAAACGGTGATCAATAATCCGCAAGGACTGATAGTTCTTCAGTAGATGCATACACATAGAAGCAAACGCAGAATTCTTCTGTTGTCCACCACATCCATCTGACATCATACGGACCTCGGTGATTTCAGTGTGGAACATGATAAAATCATACACACAAGAGGCTATCTCATTTGCTCCACGTTTACCTTGAGTTTCATCCCATCATTTTACCTTTTGGTTACCCAAATTGTACATTGTCAGATTATAGACTGCCAATTTTCGTAAATAGAAAATTTGGCCTGCGGATCCTTTCAGAGTATTGAGGACAGCTTGCAGATCAAAATTGAAAGCTAGAATTTGAGGATTTCCTTTTGCGAGGATTTTGTCTTCGTTACGAGACTCTCTTGCGGCGACTTTTCTTTCTAGATGTCCTTTGTACTCATCTTCTTTTAGTATTTTTTCTTCTTCAGTTAAGGAGTCTCGTACCAAGCATCTCCTGCATTGGTCCTTTTTCGGTTTAAAAAAACCTAAATTGTATCCCTGAAATACTTCTTTCATTTTTCAAAAGTCACCGGTTTGCTTTTGTTTGTGATGCAGATGTCTTTATACATTCTATGCATTATTGATAGATTGAGAGATGGGTCCAGGTACTTCTTGGTACTAGAAACGCGACAGAAATGCGATTCTACCGATGGGAATGAAAGGATGTGTTCTTGTATAAATGTTTCATCATTTTCGGATAGTTTGTTGAAAGGTTTGTGTTTTCCGCGTTTATCTTTTTCCTGAAAGCCACTGGATGAACATTTTTTTAATGAACATCGTAGTAAGGCGTCCGTTATATTCAGCGTAGCCATAAAAAACTCTCTGCACACATTATGCCTAGAAACGCCAACAGTAAAGAAATACTTGTACGCGAATGTTCTACGTGAATGCTCAATATTTCGCGTGATGCGTGCTTTTAAAATTTGTTCTACGTGGCTCTTTATGAATTGTCGCTGGCCATCAATGTTATGCAAACTACGAAAATCCGCGTAAATTTTCTGGCGATTCTCTTCATCAACAAGTTCAGAACATTCGTGTTTTACTTTGCCAAGGCATGTAGCTGGTAAAAGAGGACGAGCAGGCTTCTCAATGCCTCTGTGTCCAGTATAGGATTCACCCCTCACTCGTTTTGCCTTCCTGATATTTTTTTTCCACCCCTTCTCGTTCATTACCCTTTTAATGTCAGGTTTTTTCTTGTCAGGTTGTTCATTTCTGTGAATATTCTGGACTGATTCTTCAACAGATTGAACTGAGTTAGATGAGTCGCTTTCGGATCCACTTTTAGATGGTTCATAATTATCTGATGACGAATTGGAAAAAATATCCAAATCACCAGAAACTTCTTCTCCGGCTAATGGTGGAAAACTTAGAGGGTACATAGTTGAGGTAGGTTGTCGTTCGTTTTCTGTAATAGTAAAATATCCATTAATGTCAATACAAAAAATATAACTAGAAATAATTAAGACTGATCTTGTTTATAAGGTACCAGGTACCTATACAAAGGCAAATAAATTCATGGTCTAAAAAATATAGTAGGTAAATAACTTAGACGCATGCTTACCTACAACTCCTCCGGATATTTGTGGAAGAGATTCAGGGTCCATGGACGATGTGGATGACTGCGGTTCGTTTTCTGTAATAGCAAAATATCAGTATTAATGTCGATACCGAAAATGTAGCTTAATGCTTAAGGCTAAACTTGAAAAACGCAGATTAGGTATTCTACTAAGTAATCTTTTTTATATAGGTACACAAAGGCAAATAAATTTATGGTTCAACCGTACAGTAAGTAAATAACTTGGACTTATGCTCACCAAAAATTCCTTCTCCGGATATTTTCGGAGAAATTGCAGGCTGCATAGTTGAGGTACATGGCTGTGGCTCGCTTTCGGAAATAATAAAATTATTGTAGTAATATTACACAAACCGGCAAAAAAATTCGTAGTCTGAAGCATTATAAGTGGATATGTAGCACAGACTCATGTTCTCCACACGAACCAAATATTATTACATCCTCATAAACAGTACAAACATCATTCTTATTATTACAATTTTTACTATACTTCTTAATATGCATATTTCGGCTTACCTTTTGCATCCAATTTCTTACTCAGCGCCAGTATCTTACACGTACGAGAAGACATTTTTATGAACAGTTTCACCAATGTCTCTAATTGTCACTGTCAAAAACACTAATGTGGCACATTCACTATTTAGAATTCCAGAAACTCACTAAAACTTCAATGCCAAAAACACGAATCAGCTACAGACGTACATTCGCTTCTTTGGCCTTGCAACAACTGAGCGATGAGCACATTCATGAAACAGACATTGGTAGTGGGAGGGGGTGTTGGCATTGAAAAATATCAAGGTTAACATTAACATATCCGTTACAGTACTTAGGTGAAAATCGCCAATTTTGCACATTCGTGGTTTTTACATTGTACCGACGATATATTTTTCGGACATTTTACCAGTTTGGCCTCCTTAGAAAAAATTGAGAGCTCACTTTACGAAGTGTGATATCTCAATGGTATTCAAATCTTTTACGCACTTGTGAAACATCACTAGACTGAAAATTTTACGCTTTTTCCAAAAATCAAAAAATCCAATATGGCGGCCATAAGAAAAATGAAAGTTGAGGCTGGTTGCGAGATAACAAAAATGACGGAGACATACAATAATGTCACTTTTGACAGCTGTCAAATTTATAGTTTTGGATTTACTGGAGAAAATTGAAATCCGCCGTTTTCGGCTTTTCGCCGATATTTCCACCGCGTTGGGCGCCAAATTGTAACCCTGGATTTTCTCAAAACCAAGGTGCAAGATTGCTACGCTCCTATTTAATAATTATTACTACTGTTTAATTTTAAATTATTTCGATCACAAAATGGTATCAAGATTACAGCTCGTGGTCAACAGAGCGTGCAATGTAGATGCCCTAGCTCAATTAACCCGGAGAGTAGGGCGTGGGAAAACTTAAGAAATCTTAAAGGAAAAAAAAGAAATGAGCGCCACCAATTTATAACGGCTTAAATTGGAAAGCCCCTTGATCTTCGCGGCACTTGCTTCCTCTTGATACTTTAAAAGAAAAAGAGTGAGCTAAATAAAACACACAAATGAAGTTAAGAAAAAAATCTATTTATCCATTACTGTATAAAAAAATATATATAAACAATAAGTATGTTATCAGTTACGGCATAAAGAAAAAGGTAAACAATAAGTGTCACCAAATCCAGCAACACGTAGCGCTCCTAACTTCAAACTAGGCCCGTGACATGGGATTAGTCCCGAGTCTTGAAGTTAAGTTTGTGGCTTGAAATTGTCTGTGCTTGCAGTTGCAATTAGCCCCTGACTGAAATTAGGACTGTGACTTACAGTTGGCCCCTGACTTGAACCCTATGAAAACAAAAATTTTCTAGAATTTTTCATAGTGATTCAAAGTCTATAACGAAAACCCAAATAATTTTAATTAACTCAAAAAAATCCCCAAAAGGTTTCTACTGATTCAAAATGAACTGAACAGTCAGAACAATAATTTAATTTTAAAAATTTAGTCCTACCGAGAAGTATAAAAATTTCAAGACACTAATCAGAACTTTTCTTTAAATAAATTAAAACCGCAAACAACAAAATAAAAAAAATACAATTAAATAATTTAAAATGAAGTCACTAAAGATACCATCAATAAGCACAAAATACCCTGATGGGTATCGAAAATTCAGTCGAAACGTTGTGTCAATAAATCCAACAAATACAAACTAAGATCGAAAAGGAAAATTCTAAAATTTACTTTATCAAATACAATCTCAATAACCAGCGTTAACACTAAAATAAATACAAGGTTTCGACTGAATCCGAATGATTTAAATTAGCAATACGTAATAAAGTAGAAATAATTCTAATACTTAAAAAAAAATTAGGCCCTGATGATGACCTAAAATTAATCGAAACGTTGGGTAAGAAAAATATAAGCCCATTATTATAACTGATTCCAATAAAACTAAATTCAATTTACAATAAATAAATTTGTAAGAAAATGGATTACTATAAAATTTCCCGTATAAAATAAATAGAAAATTTAGACTGACCTCGGCCAATTCAAATAGAAACGAGAATAAAATAAAAAAGCAAAATCTTAACAGAAGAAGGTATGTATAGACCTGAAGAATAGCAAATATTTAAGCGAAACGTTGTGAGAATACTTACAAAAATATAGATATAATAAGGCAGCAATAAGAAAAATCAAAAGGCCCAAATATATTTAAATTTTAATATAACCAGCTTAAAAAAGGGGTTTTATTTAACTAATTATTTTCCAGCGGCAAATCAAAATGCAAAAAAAAATACCATAAACTAAAAGAAAAGCAATTTACGTCATACTTAATTGTTACTGAAAACCTCTGCAAGCCATTTATTAATCTGTTTATTATCTATTAAAAAGAACGAATGCAGTAATGAAATCACACTATGCAAGCTGCTTAAATATTGTGGTTTTATTTTAAAATAAAATAGAGCCAATTTAGGATCCACAAAATAAGGTTAATATAATAGGAAAATGAATCAAATAACTGAGGTAAAAGATGTTCGACGAAATTGAAACTAAAAATGTGTCTTCGTATGAATTCGTTACACTTGCATTTAATATTTAAGATTTCAAAAAAACATATATAAAAACTAGCCCCTGTTGCATCAAAAAAAATCGTCTCACCCGATTAAAAGTTAGTTCCAAAAAAAAAAAATGAGAGAATTACCAAATTACGAATAGCAAAATTTAAGAAAAAAATATACCCTTTTCAGGATAAATGATATTAAAGCAAATTACCTATCCAATAGAGTCACTCAGTTCTAGTCAAAAGATGGTTTCACGTGCCAAGTACAAGGGCATGGAAAATGGCGGTCTGGTCCAATCTTCAGGTCAAATCCTCTCTTAGAGAGATTTTCTAGCACGAAAAATAACACTCACAGTGCAAACTATAATGTGCCCGAAAAACTATTGCGGTGTTGAGGAAAAATCCCGCTAACGGATTTCCAAGATTTTCCTGGATTATTTCCTCAGACCCGCGCTGAAGACCTGTGGTTTATCTGCAGGTGACCAGAAAAGTGAAAAATGTGTTCCCCCAGCTTCCTTTCCATCTAGAACTTTGGTTAACTAAGGTGGCGGAATACCATTGGCTAGAATATGTCAGGTGCTAACAACCTTGCCAAAAGAGCACATAGACGGAATAAAACAAGGATATGATTAACATGTTAGACAAGAAAAACGACTCTGCATTGGTTGAGAAAGATACAGGAAATAATGCAGGAATAGACTTGGCAACAGCGAAAAAGATGCCTGCGCTCTTGATATGAGGAAGTACCGGATGGAGGGTTTCGAGAATAAGTTAATATGGAAGTCTTAGCCGAATAGATCCGAAAAGTTCCGAGACGACGCAATAATAACATTGACAGAAACAACTAACCTGAAATTTAAAAGCAACGCCTAGGCGAAATGGAAACGTAAATAAACAAATAATATTTAATTAATTACTCTAGTACTAATGGAAAAGGACCACTCAGAAAAGTCAAATATTAGTCCGGATTAGAGTACCATAGAGTCAAAAAAATGATGTGCTAATGCAGGAGTAGTTAAATGCCATAAAAATGAAACGTAAGTTGAGTTTAATTTAATAGAATTTTCCCAACTGTATAAACTTTATATTTTATTATTTAACCATAAAACAGGAATTTATTCACACAATTATTAACTATTTATTTTAGGAAATGCATCAGACGCAGACGTAACGAAATTTCAGTTTATAATAGGCTCCAAGTAATTATGCAACTATGGACAAAACAAAAGTCGATCTGAATTTCGGAACATCAAACATTGATAGAAATTATAAGAAGGCTGTAGTTTTATAGTCTCAGAAAAAAAAAAGGTAAGAATATTAATATTGAATCGAGAAATACCTTTGGTTTATTTATGTCTAACTATATGTTACATATTCACAGCAAAAAGGAACACGAATAATAAAATGTAGATTTAAGAGAAAATATGACGTGGTGTATATATAGTATCTATAGTCTAAAAAATAATCCTATGTATAACTGAAAAGAAATATTTATCAAGGCAACCTTTTTTTTATACAAGTATTTACAGTTCAATATTAATACATAATATCGACTTTATATCAAAGAATTTATTGGGGTACTAATGATTTGGTTTTTTTTACACCGACAGAAGAGTTATACAAAATACACGCTCGAATCTAAAAATGCAGCATATCTAGCCAAAGAAAACGAAAATCCCAAGACTTGTATAAAGGACTCGAAAACAGGTTTTCAAAATTAATAAAATTTAATTTATATCTACTCTGTAAAATATATGGGAAATAAATAGTTTGTCTAAAGTGCTATTTGAAGTTTTTCTTATACAGTATATAATTATTAAATTCGGCAAAATTAAATAAATCCAACAATTATATTTGAACTGATTTTTTTTGGCGACATCTATGAACGAACGCTAAACTTATACCATTTACTGAAAATTATTCCTTTATATCTTGAGTTCAGATATAGGTACAAAATTAACTACTTATCGAGAGGTGACACTGTGTGTACCGAAATTTGCTGCAAAAGGTGTTGAATTTATATTTCGCTTAAATATGAACAATGTAACCGCTTCTAATAAGAAAACTACTAAAATCTAAGTAAATCAAACCAACAAGGCGTACATATTAATCACTAAACTTAATACTAAAGTAGTAGATTATAATATTAAATTAATCATACAATGAAATGCACTTATAACAAAATTAAACTGTTACAACCAAATGACCGATCGTGAATTTGAAATCGGTTATCGAATATGCTAAGTTTCCTCTAAAACTTCTTCCATTTAACCCCTGCTGTAAGTATAATAGGAGCTGAGACCCCTATATAGAGAAGCGAATCTGGGACACACTGTATATGATGTTTTAGCGTCCTTAGATGCCAAAAAACATACTTTCTCAATTCCTTTTGTCTCTGTCTCTCTGTCAGTTCGTAGCATAGTTAAAATACTACTTACCCGATTGACTACGATTTCGTCTTTCATCAAAATTGTCTTATTCAGTTCACTTCAAATTTTGCACAAAAATTAAATAGATATAAACTGGTACGAATTCAACATGACGGATCAAAATAGCGTTCTTAAAAAAATCATTTTAAAAACTTTATTTTAAATTATTCCCAAAAATCAGGCATGGTATAGGTTGAAACCAGTAAAATATACGAATCCAATATTGTGGAACAAATACTTCAATATTGCTATTAAAAAAAAGATTCATAACGCGGGAAGTTCCGGGTAGAGGAAATTTACCGATTTTTTTTTATTACAGCTCTTTAACTGACCAAAGTTTATATTGCTAAAACTTCCGCAATTTGAAAGATTTGCAAAAAATGCAAAAATTCATTTTTTTGTCAATATCTACTTTATTGGTTGAACAATTATGTCGATTGACTGGATCCCACGAAAACCACAGCAAGGCCTATGAGGGTTCTTCTCCAAAATGATAATATTGTTCATAATGTTATACCTATGGCTAAAAATGTTAAAAAATAATAATGCTATGAGAAACATAAAAGTGTTAAGGAATGAAATATTAAATAAGCGAATACTAGATCGAGAGGCCGATCTTTCAATTAAATATATACGGGGTGTTCACATGATTGTGTCTTTAAACTAGTGGTGCCCAGCACTATATGTAGTGATGTTATGTTATTTTCAAAATGTCCGTCGACTCCTACGTAAGGTTAATGATTTATATTCTAGAACTAAGATTCTGAGTTCGACATTATTGGCCTGATTGAAACCTGGCTGGCGCAGAATGTCGGCAGCTCCGAATGCTTTCTTAACTGTTACACAGTATGTCGGTGTGGTAGGCGATATAGGGGTAGTAGTGCTTTGCTGGTACTAAGAGATAATTTATTAGGTGAAAGACTGGATCTAATAGAACTTTGGGAGACCTCTAACATGATGGCTATTGTTGGATATAAATGCTTTCTAAACGGTTATTGTATATCACTTTTTTTTTCTTTATATATCTCCACAAACTACTCATTACAAATTACATCACATATAATACTTGTATCAAGAATTTTATTATTTCAGGCGTTTTCAATATTCCGTTTTTTTTAACAGATTTAGCTGATTCCAAAGCTGAAACTCTGAGGTATTATGCTGATTTTTTAAATATAAAACAACTAAATACTAAATAAATGCCAACAGTTAGACTTAGTCTTTACTGACATTAAATGCAATGACCTCCCACTTATCGTTGAAGATAACCACACCCGGGATTATCAGTTAAACTTGATTCAAGAATGGGCTCTCCACCAGTTTTGCAACAAAAGTTCATATATATCTGAGGACTTTAAAAGGGTTGATTCTTCTGGTATATATGCATCTTTGTGTAACATAGATCGTTCTTGATTAGCTGTAATGACATTAATGTAGGCTGTAAAATGTTTTATGGCAAGCTTTACTCTCTGCTAAATCAATTTGTTCCCTTGTTTGGGAATAATAAAAAAAACGCGGGTTTCGTTCCTGGTATTTTCTTCCTAGAATTAAACATTTTATTAGGCCCTATTTTATTTTGCAATTTTAGAATCATACCAAAATTGAATCAGTTCATTTCTATGACACATTTAATTTTTGTGCAAAATTTGAGGTAAACTAATTAAGCAGTTTACTTTAATACAATTTTTTAACACTTTACTAGGACGTGATTTCATCCCCATATGACCGTTAAGGTTTAACCAAAATTTGGTTAAGTAGTTTTCTAGCTATTTTACGAACAGGCAGAAAGTCAAACAATCAATCAACAACAAATCTGTTTTTCTTTGCATGTGGGAATCTTGAAACATGAAGATCTGAAAAGATCTCTGAGGTGACTTTACGATTACAATAGTTATACTTCCCTCTTACGGTGGAAGCAAAAAATTGAAATAAACTACGGTTTCTAGAACTTAAATTATTACCAAATAAATATAAACATATAGAAACCGTGTTATCTGTAAATAGTGAAGTTCTATACGGAGAATGTTGTAAAGGGGAATTTATTGTTTTTTTTAAGTGGGGAACTGATTTTTAGAAGTTTACGTCATAAACGTAGAAACGAAAATAAGTTGTTTTACTTTGAACAGCATTTCTTTGCACTTTTCAGACCCATAGATAACAGATCTAAAAATCCATTTAGGGACAACAGGCATTGAGGGTGGAGGGGTCGTAGTCGATTTTATACCTGGGTTAGCGGCCAGTCTCCCTCTCTGGTAATACCGGCATTCGGAGGTTTTCCAGCAGAATTCGATATTATTGGTACAAGAATAAGGACATTGCCTTTGTGCCATCAATTGTTTGTGTCTAATTTATTGTAAAAATACGTCTGGTAAACGTTGCAAAATTTAGCCTGTTTATTTTTAATTTTTAAATGATTTTTAACTAAATTAAAAAAATAAGTACCTACTTTGTTAAACATGAGAACGAAAGGGGAGTTTATATCAGCGATCCCGTGCCAAAGTCGGACTAGTTGTTTACTAATGTTCAATATCAGTGGAGTATTTGGAGGAGGTTCAAGGAACCTAGACTCCCGTGAACTCTTTATATATTTAGGAAAATTTTAATTAACATGGATATATAGTGATATCTTTTTAGATTTTCCATTGTTCCTGGGAACCCTCCCCCCGGGATCTTTTATTGTATTAAGGAAAGGTATAAGCATGTGATGTGAATTTTCTTTAGTCGACAAATACTGTGGGTGATGTATATTGGCGAATTATTCATGAATGGAAAACGACTTTTTTCTTTTGGTCAGCAAAAAAAATTATGAGCTTGGACCCCTCCCAGAATGAAATTCTAAGTACTCAACTGTTCAATATAATATTTATACCGATTAATAATATTGTATAACTAAAACTGGTAATTTTAACTTCTTATGTCTTATGTTGTAATGTACAGAGTTATTCAATATATTTACCCAACTACAGGCTTTATTTTTGAAAACTGAAAAAAGCTTTCAATACAGAAGTTGTTGGATTTTTATACTATCTTTTGAGATTATCACAATTGAAAATATTTTATGAAGAGGTAAAAAACTTACCAAACTTAAATTTTTTAGATGATTATTATATTTCCACCAACTGGGTCTTCTTTCTAATTATAAATAGACCAAGTTTGATAGTTTTTTATCTTTAAAAACCAAGCCTTAAGAGGCAATCTGTTTGAAAAACATCGAAAACGTCTAGGAATAGATTGCTTCTTAATATGTCAGGATTTTTCTCGAAGATCTCGGTTATCTTTGAAGATAAAAGTACCATCTATCAAACTTGATATATTTGCAGTCAGAAAGAGGAGACGTAGTTAATAGACATACTATACAGGGTGTTAAATTTGCAAAAAAATTTAAGATGGGATTTTTTTGTTTATAAAATATTTTTAAGTTTTGATGATCTCAAAAGATAATAAAATAAAAATCCTACAACTTTTGTATTCAAAGTTGTTTACTATTGCGAAAAATAAAAGCTGTCAGTATGTGACAAAATATAATGATTAATTTTGTATGCCTATAAACCTAGGATAATATAAAATGATAATAAACGCCAAAAGTTCTCTTGAACCTAACTTTCTTACTACCCATATATAAATATAAAAATATTGCTTTTAAAATCATAATTTATATTTAGTTTCTATAGAAATGTGTTATTTAACATAACATCTACAAAAATATTTCTCATTTTCCTTCTAATATGAATTCAATATAAAATCCAGTTTCAGATTTTTTAAAATTCGGAATGGAGAACAAACAAAAATTTACTCAACATATTCTGTAACTAAAACAATACTGTTTATATTTGTACCTTAACGACAGGAACTTTTCTGGATGGTCCTATAACATCACATGCGCGCTTTTGGATACAGGATAATCGTTGAATTTTGAAATATTTCTAATTCGCTACTTCCATGGGCCATTTAAAAGACTAACACAAAGTTTACAACTATTTATTAGTATAATTATCATATTTAATTTTGTATGCAAGTCCCTTTTTTAGTCAAAACTCTACTCCACTAATAGCACTTAGTCTTTAATTAGTTCACCTTCAACAGAAATTACAGTACATAGATACTTTTTGTAGTAAGCGCCGTTCTTTTCTTCTAACGTGTAACATATCCAATAAAACGGCATCTATTATATTTAACACTGAAGGCCACTACTTGTAGCTTTGATTAAGGGACGTGAATTTAACGGTTTTCACATATCCAAAACAATGATTAAATGAATCGTCTGTTAGAACATTCGAAATATTAAACCTAAACATAATAAATAAATATGTAAGTACTGGCTGAACCTGTTCAAAACTCATAATTTATTTATTTCGCTAATTTCAAAAGAGGCAACATTAAATTGACCATAAGACAGTTTCTACGTCAACACAATGAAATTTCCAGATTTAAAAACCCTATTCTTTCTTGTTCACGAAGAACAACTGAAAACCAAAGCTAAGAGAGTTACAATGGCTTCCAGTGGATAAATTTTTCCAACATCAAATATTCATTTTTACCTCCCCTTAGAACTGTCCATAATACAATATGGGCTAGAACTATAAAAGGGAAAAAATTTTCGGAAAATATAAGTTGAGTTTTTTCGATGTTTTAAAGTCCCAAGATGTTTTAAAGTTCCTTGGAACAACTAAAACAAGACGCTAATAAATGCCAAGAAGAACTAAGCAAAAAAATATCAAACAATAAATGACCTGCTAGCACCTAATATCGACAAATAATAGAATAAAATGACAAACGACGAAAAACGTGTGACTAAAAAAATATACTCAACTAAGTCTAAACATAAAAATGCGAGGATAAGTAAAAAAGCACGAGAACTCATGGAACGATGAAGAAATGCAAGCAAAGAATTACCAGAGTACTCTTCACTCTTGCATTGGAAGATGTATTCAAATATTGATATGGGACTCTAAAGATATTTGTCTGTCTGTCTGTTCGCGGCGTAGCTAAAAAACTACTTATCCGATTGACTTTAAATTTTGGTTAAAAATTAAGGCTCATATGGGGATGGCACGGTAACATTTTGGTAAAAATCCAATATGGCGAAAGAAAATGGCGGCGTAATATATTATTTAACAACTAAATGGTTTTCGTTAACAATTCTTTTGTTGGTATGTTAGAGTGGTGTATTATTTGGGTTTAGGATCCAGTAAAAAAAACAAAAGACTATTTTTAAATAGGCGACGTTTCGCAACTTTATTGTTGCATCTTCAGGACACATATGTAGATTCTATATCCTGTAGTGGTGTATTATTGGGGGTTAGGAAATATCTGCGGGCCAATGGAGTAGGTCAAGACTAATATGGGTTTCATGCAGGATATAGAATAGAGGATACAACAGTAAATTATGAGGATCGTTAATGAAAACCATTGTGCAGACCAACGGAGTAGGTAAAGACCGATAATATGGGTTTCAATTTAAGATGGAAAACAAAAATGACGGCCAAATAATTTTTTTTTATCAACGTAAAAACATCTTGTTCGTAAGGTTTTAAATTTTGCAGAAAAATTAAATGTTAATATAGGATACTTATTGAATTTATTTTAAATTATGCCCAAAAGTCAAGTGTGGCATAGGTAGAAAGGAAATAACATATTGGTGGAACAATATAATGGAACAAAATGGCACCCAATAAAAATGAAGAGACAGTATATGTAAGACGTATGTACTGTGACTATGTACTGAACTAACTTGGATCACACTTCACTCTTCCCAATAAAAGAAATAATTCATATCGAGGGAAGTTCCGGGTAAAGGAATTTACCGATTTTTTATAATAGTGTTTCTTGTTATATTTAAAATTATATCTATTCTTTCTATTTAAAATGGCGTCCCACCCCTATGTTGATGTTTTCGCTCTCACATAAAAAAAGAAGAATTTAGTCTTTATATACTGACTGGTTTAAAAAATTTAAAGGAGGGGGGACATTAAAGAGCTGCACTGTATACATAGGATGCACAAAACTTACAAAACAAAATTAATCGAAATATGAATTTTTAAATTCATTATGCAACTAAACACAAATTATTGGCTGACCCTTATAACTTATTTCTTTACCAACATAATAGAATGAAACTTCGGTTAGTGAAATAGGACATAATTTTTTGCACAACAACGTTGCCATATCCTTTTTTATTTCGTACTTTTAACTTTCCTTTTTTAAATAGGACATTCTATATTTATTTGCTTATTTTGATTTTAAATGACATTCTTAGCGATATAGATATATAGATAGTCTATTTGTTGATTTTTTAAACTGGACTTTATTGTGAGGTATCAAATTATTTTTGGCAAATCCGATGAGCCACCCTGTTTCCATTAAAAAAACTGAGAATTTCTAAAAAATTCTCCAAGTGATATATTACATCGAATGCAAAAATATAGGGAGTGTCCCTTTTAAAAAGCCAATTTTAAGAGCAGAATTTTGTAAATGAAAGAAGATATGGCAACCCTGTCATGATAAATAATTTAAAACTTCATTATTTAACTAACGGAAAGTTAATTTTAATATATTGGCAAAGAAAAAAAAGTTATAAGAGTGACCCTCTTAATTGGGATACCAGGTTTACTTAAAATACTATTGATTAATTAAACATCTTTAAAGAACCTTTCTTTATCGTCTGTTCGCCTCTAAGAATAATAGTCCAGATCTGGGTAACTTTCCATCGTAAATATCCTTTATTTTTATGCAAATTTCTTTAATTAATATTTGCGTCCGCTAATTACAGCACATGTCTCGTAGAGGTAATTTGTATCGAGCATCCGTGGCAGTCACCCAAAAGCGATTTGTTACAATTAGCAATTTATAATCAAATTCCGCAGGACTAATATCAGATTTTATTTATATAAAACATTACCGAATAATTTACCGTGCGAATTTATCACTATGATTTAGATCCTGCTGTCAGGCCGGTTATTTATGATAACTTTATAGAATCGGTGGATCCTTGGGAAAAATTCATATTTAATGTTTACGGATTGAACTGTTTCTAGGAAAAAAAACAATAAAGTTCACTTGTCAACAACGTTTCGATCAGCGATGATCTCCAATCGTTATCAAGCGTAAACGATGATGAGAAAGAAATGATTAATGCGGTCAATATAAAAGGTGCGCTGTTAGCTCGACAGCTTGGCATTTCCATGGCACATCAGATTTCGAGACTAACCCGTTCTTTTGGTATAAAGTTCAATGTAGAATCTGAATTATTTGGATTTGCCACGTTTCATCGTTTGGTTTTTAAAATAATCGATTTAAAACAAATAAATAACGATTTTGACAATCTTAAGTTTTCTATCTCACTTATCTCTTATAACAATGTTAGGGATGTTATCAACAATATCAAAAATAAGCAAAGTAGGGATATGTATATGATATAAATGTGAATATGATCAAGCGACTTAAAGGTGAACTGATTGCTTCTTTGACAAAGCTCTTTAATCTCTGGGAACTATCGGCCCATTTCCCTAGTACCAGTATTTGGGAAGCTGCTGAAGGGCTTACTAAAAGAGCAAATTTGTGAATTTTTTGAAACCAACAACATATTTATTAAGAGTCAATATGGTTTTAGGAGGAAGAAATCCACCATCATTGCGTTGATTGATCTGATGGGATGTCTAATGGAGGCTTTTGAGGATGGTCAATATGTCGGGACTACAATTTGCGACCTATTAAAGGCTTTCGATTGTGTTGGTCACGAGGAGCTATTATTTAAGCTAGAGTACTAACGGTTCGATGAGGATAGCGTAATGATGATTAGATCATACATGTCAGGGAGACAGGTGACATGAAGCACGGGGTTCCTCAAGGCTCGATACTTGGACCTCTTCTTTTCCTGGGCTATATAAATGATATCCTTACTGCTAACTTAGCATTGTGGTTGTTCGCTGACGACACTACTCTGGTTGAGACTGGACACATGCTTGGAATGCATGTCGCTTGAGTATAATATACAAGTATTGAATGAGTGGTTTATAGCAAATAAACTGTCTTTCGGACCATATTTTGACTGTTTCGGCGAAACTTTCTAGAACTGTATTCCTATTAAAGAATCTAGTAAAGGTTTTGCCATTTCCAGTCCTGCTGCAGACTTATCATTCAATCTCTCAATCTACTGCTTTGTATGAGATCCTTGTGTGGGGTCACTCACCAAGTGCAGACAGAATTTTTAAATTGCAAAGAAGGGCTATGAGGGTAAGGGTTGGAGAGATGATGTTAAGCAATCGTTTGTCGATCTTAGAATATTTACCATACCATCTAGATTGATCTATGAGTGCCTTATCTATTGCCACTCCCATCCAGGTTCTTAAAACCAGAATAAAAACTAGACAGAGATTAGATATCAGATTACAGTTTTTGAGATTGCAAAGATCGCGATTTTCCATATGCACCAGTCTTTTATGACAAGATGCCTCTAAATTTTAAACAAATGTCGTTGGCCAATTTCAAATTGTCTGTGCGAAATTTTCTGATAAAGGGAGCTTTTTATAGTTGTAATGAATTTTTAACTTGTGACTTCTAATTTTATTTGAATTTTATCGCATATATTGTACTTATATGGATTGTAATACTTGGTTTTAACTGTTGACTGTATGCAGAATATCAAATATATATTTTAAAAGCTAAATTGTATTATTAGGTGAAGTAGAGACTGTGTAGTATACTTAAGTAAATGTTATTTTATTATTGTAAATGTTACTTGTGGTGTATTTTAATGCTACGGTAGAAACCCACTATGAGGCAAGGAATGATATTATTGTATCAAGTACCTGAATAAAAATTTTGTATTTTGTATTTTGTATTTTGTATAAAAAAAAATATATGTAAAAATAGAAGACAAAATTTGGCGTGTTTTGCCCTTTTTTCGAAATATTACGATGATATGCCAATGACTTCCACAATCTTTCATTATCAGTACGCTTGTCTAGCTCTTGTTTTCAATTTGATTGTTATTGGTTTCTGCGTTCTCAAAATATGATTTTTTATGTTTATTTACCTCTAAAAAATATCAAAGATCCACGCCTATGTCTTACTAAATCTAACGCCCGCCACACACACACACACACACACATATGTACAAACATCTTAGTTTTGTTTTTCGTATATTAAGGACAAACTTTTTAATTCAGTGCCTCTGCTTCTGTGCACAGGTCAAACTATAACTTTTGCTTAAAACACCATCTGTGGATACTAATCTATATTGCCTTTTTCTCTATTATATAGATGATATACAAAATTCTGTTTAAAATTCTTGCAATCGAGAAGATATTTGCGAATATCTGGACCTACATACAAACTTGGTGTCTTGTCAAAATGGTTATTCTGATTTATATCAATCAAAACTAGCCATCACGGCTTTTTTAAGGTTGTCTTCAGAAGTATGATGGAGCTTCTGATTTGTTTTGTTTTTGTTCCTGAAGTTACCAATACGTCGTTAAAAAGGCTTATAGCTGAACAAACAAATGTCAGGCACACTACATTTCAGAAATTTCTCAAAATGTATCTTCCGATCGGAATGAATTTTATGCTAGGCTCTAGAGGAAACAGACGAAACTTGATTCGCCTAGATTTGACCGTTCAGATGCTACAATGCCAACCGTAAAACACTAGTGAAACATAAAAAAAGAAGTCTGCAGATTAATTTATAAATTTTTTTCACTGTATAAACCGGAGAACAAATTTTGAGCCGATGTTCTAAGTTATCTCATTGTAGGGTAATCATTGGATTGGGCGCGGAGAACCGGTTGGATGGCCACCTAATTCGACTGATTTAAAGCCACTGGACTTCTATATTTGTGACCTTTTGCAGAAAATAGTATATAAAACGCCTATCCATACCAGAGAAGAACTATGGCAACGAACAGATGAAGCATGGTGGTCATTTTAATCATTTCCTTTAATATCTAATTATTTGTTAATCTAACCTACTAATTTGCTAGAAGTAAATCCCTTTGTCTCAAATTAGTCAAATTTATTATTAATATTTAATTTTAATTAAATCTCTGAAACAGTTCTATTATCGAAACGACATAAAGTGAATAAAATTTCTTTAACACCCCACATTTTGAAAACCAAATATCGGCGAACCTATGTTCATATAAGCTTCTCATCTTATGTGCATACAAAGAGACTCCTTTTAAACGTTAGCGGATGTTTTTTGAAACACCCTGAATATCGTTGAAATCCGGAGAACTTAAAGACTTTAAAAAAATCAAAAGTATATAAGATGTCCTGTTTACAAAAACAGAGTTTGAAATTTTTACAGCTTTGCGATACTCATTTGCTTGATATGACAGAAAAATTGTGAAAAAAATCGCAATCTTACTTGTTTGTATGCCACTGGTCGGAAGAACTGACAAAAATATTTTATAAAGTTTTATTCGAGTCTAATAATCTGGTTTGGATCTACAGGTAAAAAGCAATTAAAAAAATTTCTTTGACGCAGCCTGTATCTCGAAAACCAATGTGGACAATATTTTCATCTCAAAGAATCTCCCTCCTTTAAACTTGGGCGCATGTTTGGTGAAATACCCTGTACATCGATGAAATCGGGAGATATTTTATAAAAATCAAAAATATATAGAGTGTCCTATTCACAAAAACGGAGTTTGATATTTTTACAGCTTTGTGATGCTCATTTGCCTGATTAGAAACTATATTCTGGGTTTGAGGGAAACCCTACGACTTCTGAATTTAAAGTTTTTTTTTCTATTTTCAGAAATAAACCCTATAGGTGGGACGCAAAATATACGGAAACACCCGGTAACCAATTAGAAATATGCTGAAAATAAAGAAAATTCCTTTTTAAGGTGCCTGTTGTTTCAGTAACAGCTTTGTTATAAGATGGGTAAACATTAACCTTTTTCGAAAAAGCCAAAAAAATTAATTTTAATTAATGCATTAGATGTCGTAAAGTTCACTCTATGTGTGTGACGGATAAGACGGAAAAAAAACAAACGAAAATTGCCTCGGCGAAATTTAAAATTGCGACTGTAATATTTTCAAATAAGAGGGTCGAGCAATTTTCCGAATCTCGCCGACGACATTTATTGCGACGATTTATTTCAAAATGACAAGTTTCAAGCAAACTTTCTTTTAGGCTAAAACGATTCGCTTTTCACCGCTGCCAAATTGATATTTTTACGAGTAATAATTCAATTTCACCCTATAACTGAAAATGAATAAAATGAAATTAACGTTTTAGCGTATTTTGATTTAGGAAAAACTCCAACATCAATATGGAGAATTCTACATAGACATAATATGCATGGCTACAAACTAATTACATTACAGGCTTTACAACCAGATGTTCCTCCAAAATGTGTAGATCTTTGCGAAATGTACGCAGGAGGATCTAGATTTTCTGATAATAGTTACACTGGCCGACAAAAATTTTTTTTTGTTGTAACACAAATCAGAATAGCATAATCTAATATAATGGACCTATCCAAATACGAAAATGACAAATAGAAAGTTGTAGCACGTAGGATTTTCTTGTTAGAGTTGTAGAACCATATCGAATGTTACGATACTTCATATCTATAGAAAAAATTATTTCAGAAAATTCTTAACCCTGTTTATTGACTATGTTTACAGTTTTCGCCTATTAAACATACCATACATCTAAGAGAAAAGCAAATGAGAAAAATATTAACTTAAAATTGACATCGTCCAACAATTTTCTGATTTGTGGCCAAATAAAAATTCCTTCTTTTAATTTGGCATCACTTAACTGGGGAAAGACTTGTCTTAGGTATTTAAATCCATCACCATCTTTATTCAAAGCCTTCACAAAGTTTTTCATCAGCCCAAGTTTAACGTGAAGAGGAGGCAAAAAGACATTTTTGGGATCAACAAGAGGTGTAGATTTAACATTTTGAGATCCGGATTGAAATTCTTTCTGGTCAAATTTTTGTTACATAATGATGATTTATTGCACGATTGTCCCATAAACAAAGAAAACAGCAATATTTTGTTAATCCCCCCTGAAGTCCCACTAAAATCTCTATAACTTTTAAGTCTCCACTGGCATTTATACCTATTGTTGTTTATTTTATCCAAAATCGTGCGCATATTTTCATAATTTTCTTTCATTGCAACTGAATGGGCAATTGGCATAGAGGGTTTTAAATTTCCATTATGCAATAACACAGCTTTTAAGCTATATTTAGATGAGTCTATGAATAAGCGCCACTCACGGGGAGCATGTTCATTATCAAGTTCCTGCATTAAACTGTCTATATCAGTACACGCGCACAACGAATTTTCCATACTTTAGAATTCAGAAAACATAGCATTTCTTTTTCTGAAATTCGTAATTTTTGTTTCTTTGGCCAATGGGTTCCATTCCTTAAGACGGGAACCCAGAAGTTCTGACTGTTGCTTGGATAACCCCAAATCACGTACTAAATCATTTAATTTATTTTGAACAATCAAATGTGGCTCGCCGGAACTGGCACCTGTGGTAAAAGTGGGATCGGTGCACTGTTCTTCTGAGCTGCCTGATGATACATTATCTCCATTATCTCCCAAATCAATAGCTTTCCAATTTAAACGTGCAATCGGCACTGGCAAATTTTGCATTATGAGAAACTGGTCGTGTGGCAGATTGCAAATTTGGATATTCTATATTGGGCTTTCCCTTTTTGGAATAACCTTCAGTCGTTGTCAGGCAAAAATAACAATCGTCAGAACGATTGGTGGGTTCTCGCCATACCATTGGAATTGCAAAAGGCATACTTTTTCTCTTTCTCTTCATCCACTGCACCAATGATACACTACAACTAACACAGCACACATGGGGAGCCCACCGCTTATCTTGATCCCCAACTAACACACCAAAATATTTAAAGTAGGCTTTTTTTACATTTTCGGAAAATGGCCTGGCTGGAAATTCTCCACAAATATAACAAAATTTGTCAGGAGAAATTTTGCAACTTCGGCGCGTTTGACTCGACATTCTCGTCTTCACATACACTTGCTTATCGATACACAGAGAACCACTCAATTCGAAATTCGACAGAAGAGTGATGTTTAACATTTATTTTATGTCTAATGTTGTAAACAACCCAGTCTACATAATTTTTCCTTTGTAAAATGGACCCATTTTAGCCGCCCCACAATAAAATTGTTTACTTGCCAATATAAAAGGTTCTAATTAGGCTATTAAAAAATGGTACGTATTAGGGCTTTCCGAATATTTTTTTTATTATTGGGAAGGTATTTCCATTGTGAAAATAATGAGCTCGACTGTGTTAGAAAAATCTTGTCGGCCAGTGTAATTTGGATTGATGACCCAAATTCTTACACGAAGGAGTTTTTAACCGTCAAAATAATCATTTTTAGGCTGCAGAAAATCCACACTTTATAAAAAAAAGGTTACTAACAAAAATTTAAATTCTGCATAATATATTGACATTCTAAGAACGACAGTATATATGTTTTTTTGGATAATCTACCGCTTATCGATTTGAGAAATGGTATCAACTGGATGAAGCTCATGACCATTGTGCCCATGAAGTGTTGGCCGAACTGTATGGTATGTTTGAAGATAAGTGGATAAGACGTGAAAGACCATGAAGTTGGCCACCGCGGTCTCCAGATTCCATTCCATTAGACTTTGTTCTGTGAGATAGGATTAATGAAATGGTTTATGAAACACCAGTAAATTCAAAAGAAGATCTAGCAAACCGGATAAGGCGCGCTTTTGAACAACTTGATCCATCAAAAATTCAAAGAGCTACTACCTTTCATGTGATGAAATGTATTGCCTCTATTCAACGCTTCAATAATATTCAGAGTGTTCCATTTAAAAAAAGCCATTCTTGATCAAATTGATCTGAATTGCAGTTAATTTTTAGGACACTTTGTATAAAAGTCGGAGATCCTATGTTGCTAAAATTTACCCATAAGTTGACTAAATAATTTTACATTGATTTGACATCTCGAGACGAAAATATTGAAGTTTTAATTAACATCATTTTGGTAAAAAAAACACTAAATAAGTAATATTTAAGAATTGTTTTGCAGAACATAAAAATAAAATAAACTACAGCATGTCCCATTTAAAATTCCAAAATTAATGCCAATTGCCCGTAGATCTGGCAACACTGCAATCGCTAAATTATTTTTAATTTCAAATTTATTTTTCTTCTCGATCTCCAGATACTTCTAACCCACAATCGACTATGGAATACCCTGCAGAGTGCTTCAACTTTTTGGTGAAACACCCAGTAACTGGACTAATATAATATTTAGACCATACCCTCAAAATTAATTATAACATATAAAGCAATTTAGCATAAACGTTTTAAGAAGCAAAAATAAATCTATTTAAAAAGATTGATTACGGGAATGCATGCAGTAAAAATCTGTTTTTTTTTGACATCAGGTTTTATTTTTTTCGCCTATTGACGTATAGACGGATAATTAGTACGCCTTTATTGCTTTGTTCCTTTTGTATTTTTAATGTCACTCGACAAGGATATTGGCACAGGCAAGACGCGATAAACTATTTTTACTCTGGCTTCGATTAAATATGTGATTGACATTAAATATAATAGTATACCTGTATTTGTTTGTAACTTTATATAAACGTATTTACTTAATGTTGTATTGTAGATTGATGGGATAGTTGCGTCAATTCAAGGATACATCCCCACGTGGACGACATAACACATTACTTAAGTGCCTGCAGGAATATTACAGAACATATGGAAGAAGTCAAAAATATTGCTCGTATTTAAAAAGCCATTTTGATTATTTTTATAGGCCTAACTAAGAACACACCGCCCATGAAAATCGATCTAGGCGGCTAGCTTGTAGTTGGTAACAAACAATGGATATGACTTTAAATGACATGACTGTTAAACACATTACTCTCTTCATGCGCAGCCTGTAGAAATAAGGAGAATGGCTATCTTGATTTTTTTACAAATTGTTGTTTAAGCTGAAAAGCGATGTGCCTACTTTATAATGAATAACAGTGTACACCGTGTTCCACTTAAAAGTACCCACTATACTATCTGGAAATCCGTAACAGATACGGAAAAAAGTTTCATCCAAACGTTCTCTAAATCCGAATTTCATTTAAAATATCATATTTCCATGTATACAGGGTGTCCCAATTTTGCTGGGACGACATCAGTTATAAAAGTTTTATCGGGACACCATGTATTTTTATCTATTTAAACTATAGTCGATTTCGGCGTAGTTTCCGAAATAATTAAGGTTATGTGCGATTTTTTGAAAACCGGAGTTATTTTTCAAATCGCTATATAAAATAGCAAAAATCTAAAATTGGGCTTTTGGGTGGTGATTTTCAGTTTATAAAGCATCAATGCATATACGGGATACAATTTTTGTCGACACCTATACCGGGTGGACATTCTACGAAGTCAATCTTGCACCTTTTTAAAGTAAAAAAGTCGGTTTTTTAGATAAAACACCCACTATGTTTTTTATGTATGCAAATGATCAAAAAGATGTATATATATATATATATATATATATATATATATATATATATATATATATATATATATATATATATATATGGATGTTCCTTAATGACATGCTAATATTTAAGGGGGTGATTCTTGGACCCATTTTAAGAAAAAATCTTCATATGAACTTATGTCCTAAACGTCTTAACTTTTGAGATACAGGGTGCTAAAGTTTTCAGAAAAAAAATTATTTTTTTTAATAACTGTGATACTACTGTAGATATCTTTATGAAATTTGGTACACGTGTTCTATGCATCAAGATGCATTTTCTAATGTACAAGCAATTTTATTCTTTTTACCAGTGGCGTCCGTACGCGTTTTGCTTAGAATATTTTTGGAGAAAAAAATGGTACGCCACTGCTTTATCTTAAAATAAAAATTATTTTTGGAATTCTCATTCATTTCTGAGCAAAGTCGATCTCTTGATTTTCTTTCGGCCGACGCATAGTTTTCGCTTAAAAAAATAAAAATCGTTTTACTTCAGGGTCAAATCGTTAAAAATCTGATGTGGTGACTGTTGTGTGGAAAGCGTTTTTTTTTCTTTTTTCGTGCTATTCAGTTCATTTAATAATAAATATTAATTAATTTAGAAATAAGTAATTGATTTACTTTATTTTAGGATTGATTACTTTAGGAAACAATTTTTAAAAAACTTTCATGTGCCAATAAATTACAGCGGGGATTTCAGCTTGCAGAAAACAAAGTTTACAGAAACGGCTTAATTTTATTAATTATTAACAATACTAACATTAATTATAAAAATTGTTGGAAGTGGCCACCTTCACTTAATATGCATGCTTCCGCCCGTCTACGGATGGAATTGCGCACTCGTTCAAATATTCCCGGCGTATTCTGTATAGTTTCACACGAGGCAACTATTGGCTCTCTTAAATCTTCTACAGTGTTAACGGGAGTTTTGTACACTAGAGTTTTAAGGTGCCCCCATAAAAAGAAATCCAAACTATTGAGATCGGGGGATCTTGCTGGCCATTGCTGAGGTCCTCCGCGACCTATCCAACGATCAGGATAAACTGTATCTAAATGATTTCGGACAATTACGCTGAAATAAGTCGGTGCTCCATCGTGCATGTACCATATGCGATGCCTTAACGCAACTGGTACATCTTCAAGCAACCCAGGTAGTTCTTCTTCGAGAAAATGCAAATAAGACCGTCCATCAAGACGTCCTGGTAAGAAAAATGGGCCTATGAGATGATTACTAATAATTCCTGCCCAAACATTAAGCGAAAATTGTTCTTGAAAATGGGTTTCGGTTATGGCATGCGGGTTTTCTTCCGCCCACACATGATTGTTATGGAAATTTTGAATAGCATTCCTAGAAAAAGTTGCTTCGTCTGTGAACAAAATTTGTGACTCAAACTGCGGATTTAGTGTAATACTCTGAAGATACCACTGAGAGAAGTTCACACGCTGTGGGAAATCCCTGGGGAGTAATGCCTGTACTCTTAGAATATGATATGGATATAACAAAAAGTCAACTAAAATACGCCAAACAATTTGGTGACAAATATTCAAAGCTCTAGCGATCTTCCTCGTACTCGTCTCAGGATGTTCGTCGATTTCTTGCAGCACCGCTTCCTCAACTTCAGGTGTTCTGACAGTTCGAGGTCTGCCTTCCGAAGTACCTTTATTGAAACTACCTGTTTCGCTAAGTCGGCGATGAATATTCGAAAAGGTTCGGCTATCTGGCAAGGAACGATTAGGATATCTTTCCTGATAAATGCGTCTGGCTTCTGTTGCATTACCATTTGCAAGGCCATATGCGTAATGCATTGCCGCCATTTCCGCATTCGTATAATTTACCATATTTAATGATATTATTCGAAAAAACGGCGAAAATAACTTCAATAACTTCAATGAAACACTAAAAACCAAAGAGATGACACACTGAGATGGTTTTGAACACCAACAGCTTACTTTAAGTCATTTGACATCGACGTTTGTAAAAACGTAATTTATTCCAGGACTACTAGATTTATGGGTTTAAAAATTATTATTAGTTGGTATTGAGATATTATGAAGCAATTTTAACTCAATTATTTAATCAAGAACGGACCATCAGACGAGAAAACTTTTTCGTTTATGAACACATTCGATGTCATAATTTTCTTTCACCCGATAAATAAGCGATTTCCACACAACAGTCACCCTATCAGATTTTTAACGATTTGACCCTGAAGTAAAACGATTTTTATTTTTTTAAGCGAAAACTATGCGTCAGCCGAAAGAAAATCAAGAGATCGAATTTGCTCAGAAATGAATGAGAATTCCAAAAATAATTTTTATTTTAAGATAAAGCAGTGGCGTACCATTTTTTTCTCCAAAAATATTCTAAGCAAAACGCGTACGGACGCCACTGGTAAAAAGAATAAAATTGCTTGTACATTAGAAAATGCATCTTGATGCATAGAACACGTGTACCAAATTTCATTAAGATATCTACAGTAGTATCACAGTTATTAAAAAAAATAATTTTTTTTCTGAAAACTTTAGCACCGTGTATCTCAAAAGTTAAGACGTTTAGGACATCAGTTCATATGAAGATTTTTTCTTAAAATGGGTCCAAGAATCACCCCCTTAAATATTAGCATGTCATTAAGGAACACCCTGTATATATATATACAGGGTTATTCACGCAACCCGTTCATTAAAAGTTTTTGATGTTGCCAGTTAGATACAAATTTCAAATTTTGGGATTAAGGTAAGGTCAAGGGGTACTTTTTTTTGAGATGTTTTCAACTTCCTGTCATTTCCGGTTAAACCGGAAGTTGGTATCAACTGGCTTATTTTAAATGGAACACCCTGTATTTTATGATATTTTTGGATTCTACGGAGAATTTTAATGCTATTTTATGTAGCATGTCCTATACCTAGGTTCACGCGTTCTTAAGATACTTGACCTTGAACCAAAAATGAGCCTTCCGGGTACCAAATTTTAAAATCTCATATTTTTGTAAGTTTTGAAGATATAATCTTCATATTTTGCAGACGATCGGTAATTAATCTTAGGTTTCTATTTTTTTTTTTATTGAATTTGTCTATTTTTCTACAGGGTGTCCTAAATTCAGCGGCAAACATTCACATTTTCAAGGCCTCTAAAGTCCGTTTTTTTAAATGGGACACACACCCTATAACTTTATGCACTATCAAATGTAGAATTTAATTTTCTATCGAACTGTATTAAGGTTCCCTATACCTATTCGTAACCATTTTCGAAATAATTAGGTTTTTATTAAACTATCATATGTATTTGGTAAATGCTTACACCTTCCCGTAGTAAGCCATGGAAAAACAATTGTTGTGCTTTTTTATCAACATGACAGCTGATTTGAAACTTTTAAATTAAAATAAAATAACACTCAAAAGCTGATATTCTCAATTTATTTTATATTCGCGGAGAATGTTACAAAATATTGGAGAGAACGGGCCATGTTTTTAACGAGAAACATCCTCATTTATCGCCAATGAACAAGAGAAAATTGAAGAGGATTGAAACGAAATTTTTTCGTTTCGGAAAAGTTAAAGTTATAAAAAATGTAATAAATTGTTTACATTATTTTTAACTATATCTACTAAGTTCGAGACTGTTCTAAACCTGTTTTAGTGAACTTAAAAATTATAGCAATCTAACAATCAACAATAAATAAATAAAATAATAAAATTGAGTTATAACAAATGTTCTATATGCTGTCCGTTCATTTAAAGACACATTTCAATTCTTCTTTGTACAGTTGCTGTGGCCCGTTGAATTAGTCCGTTTTCTAATTCGGCAAAAGCTGTTCGTATCCTGTCCAGTAAATCTTGTTGGTTATTTACTGGGGAAGCATAGACTTTACCTTTGATAAATCCCCATAAATAAAAGTGTAAGGGTGTTAAATCAGGCGATGGCGGGGGCCACCTCCAAGGGCCATTGGGACCAATCCAGCGATCTTCAAAAAATCGAGATAATTGGAGATAAACTGCAGCGGAATTATGTGCTGGTGCCCCATCTAATTGATATCAATAATTTTGCAGCTCACCAATAGGAATTTCTTCTATAAATTCAGAAACCGTCCCTCGTAGAATTTCCAAATACTTATCACTGTTTAAACTGTCTTCATAAATACAGTACCGCACCTGGTCATTTAATACTATACCGAAAACATTGAAGCTAAACCTCTCTTGAGAACGCGTTTCGCGTAAAGCGTGCGGATTTTCTGCTGCCCAGAAATGTTCGTTTCTTCTATTTGTTATTCCTTCTCTAGAAAATTTCGCTTCATCGGTCCAAAATATTTTTGAAAGGAATTGAGGGTCCTCTTGAATTTTCAAAAATATGAATTCGCAAAATTCTACTCGTCGGACGTCATCACCAGGTCTCAAGGCTTGCACGTTTTGGAAGGAATAAGGGTGCATATGATGGTCGCTCAAGATTCTTTGGACGTGGTCATTGTGTCTGCTGTGATGCAGAACATGTTCCAAACAAGGATCATTTTCTTGTTATGACGTTGGTGTAAGTGGAATGAAAACATAATATCATTTAATACTCCCAACGAAAGCCAGGAGTCACAATGTAATTCAATGCCGGTCGTGGTATTAGCCAGCGGAGTAGTTGTTTTTGTGATTCAGTTTTGTGCCTTTGCCCTACACGGGGCTGGCAGTACTTGCATTAAGAGAGTATCGCCGAATATTTCCCATGGCAAGTATACCAAACAAGAATATTTTTGACAAAATTTGCAGTGATTCATTCATTATATCATGGACTTTTGAAATATAGAAAAAGGGAAAAAGCCCGTTCAGTCGTCTCTGAAAATTTTCAAATGGAGCTTTTATTATATTTCATCGAATATCCTACCAACCCTTTAACAGATGCACAAAGGGATTTGAATTTTTCCATGCCCAGCATACATCAAGTATTAACAGAAAACAAAATATCCCCATACAAGTGAAGCTGATTATCCGACTGGATTTTTGTATGAAAATGATGGACCTGCATTTTGAGAGAATGATTTTAAATGTCTTCCTTTGGATAGATGAGGCGATATTTTCCCCTGCGGGAATGCATAACAAAAAAAATAACTCACTACTATTCTGAGACAAATAAAGATTTGGTAAAGCAAATTAAAAGGCAAGGACATCAAAGTGTTAAAGTGTAGTGTGGTATTATAAACGACCGCATAATAGGACTTGTGTTTTTGGCCATTATTTGAATAGACAAACATGTTTAAACTTTTTAGGAAATCAAATTATGGAAAAACTCAATGATCCTCCGGAACATATTCGTGTGGACTTGGTATATCAACAAGATAATGCTTCATACCACTGTGGAGAAGATATAAGAGTATTTTTAAACGAGCAATTTAATTTAAGTATATACAGGGTTTTTCACGCAACCCGTTCATTAAAAGTTTTTGATGATGCCATTTAGATAAAAATTTCAAATTTTGGGATAAAGGTAAGGTCAAGGGGTACTTCTTTTTTGAAATATTTTCAACTTCCTGTCACTTCCGGTTTAACCGGAAGTTGGTATCAACTTGCTTATTTTAAATATAACACCCTGTATTTTATAATATTTTTGGATTCTACGGAGAATTTTAATGCTATTTTATGTAGCATGTCCTATACCTAGGTTCAAGCGTACTTAAGATATTTGACCTTGAACCGAAAATGAGCCTTCGGGGTACCAAATTTTATAATCTCATATTTTTGTAAGTTTTGAAGATATAATCTTCATATTTTACAGACGATCAGTAAATAATCTTAGGTTTCTATTTGTTTTATTGAATTTGTCTATTTTTATACAGGGTGTCCTAAATTCAGCGGCAAACATTCACATTTTCAAAGCCGCAAAAGTCCGTTTTTTTAAATGGGACACCCTATAACTTTATGCACTATCAAATGTAGAATTTAATTTTCTATAGAACTGTATTAAGGTTCCCTATGATTTGATTTAACACCCCTAGACTTTTATTTATGGGGATTTATCAAAATTAAATTATAACAAATGTTCTATATGCTGTCCGTTTATTTGAAGACACATTTCAATTCTTCTTTGTACAGTTGCTGTGGCCCGTTGAATTTGTCCGTTTTCTAATTCGGCAAAAGCTGTTCGTATCCTGTCCAGTAAATCTTGTTGGTTATTAACTGGGGAAGCATAGACTTTACCTTTGATAAATCCCCATAAATAAAAGTCTAGGGGTGTTAAATCAGGTGATCGCGGGGGCATCTCCAAAGGCCATTGGGAACAATCCAGCGATCTTCAAAAATTCGAGATAATTGGAGATAAACTGCAGCATAATTATGTGCTGGTGCCCCATCTAATTGATACCAATACTTTTGCAGAAACTGTCCCTCGTAGAATTTCCAAATACTTCACTGTTTAAATTGTCTTCATAAATACAGTACCGCACCTGATCATTTAATACTATACCGAAAACATTGAAGCTAATCCTCTCTTGAGAACGCGTTTCGCGTAAAGCGTGCGGATTTTTTGCTGCCCAGAAATGTTCGTTTCTTCTATTTGTTATTCCTTCTCTAGAAAATTTCGCTTCATCATGCATCGGTCCAAAATATTTTTGAAAGGAATTGAGGGTCCTCTTGAATTTTCAAAAACATGAATTCGCAAAATTCTACTCATCGGACGTCATCACTAGGTCTCAAGGCTTGCACGTTTTGGAAGGAATAAGGGTGCATATGATGGTCGCTCAAGATTCTTTGGACAGATGAAGAAGAAATTCCCAAACCGTTTTCTGCAGACGGTATTGAACTTTGCGGGATTGCGTGGAAATAAGCTAATGTATTTTTTACGTTATCCTCGGCATTTGTCACTGGTTTCGGAACATTTTTTGTAACTTTAACCTTGCCAACACGTTCTCTCCAAAGTTTTATAACATTCTCCATGAATATAAAACAGATTGAGAATATCAGCGTTTGAGTATTCTGCCATTTCGATTTAGAAGATTTAGTTTATCACTGACAGCTTTCGATAAATAACGCATACTAATCATCTGTCATATTGGAGATTGGATTTCAATAGTTTTTCCATCGCTCACCATTGGAACATGTAAACATTTAAGCAAATACATACGATATTTTTATAAAACCCAATTATTTCGAAAATGGTTACGAATAGGTACAGGGAACCTTAATACAGTTCGATAGAAAATTAAATTCTACATTTGATAGTGCATAAAGTTATAGGGTGTCCCATTTAAAAAAACGGACTTTAGCGGCTTTGAAAATGTGAATGTTTGCCGTCGAATTTAGGACGCCCTGTATAAAAATAGACAAATTCAATAAAAAAATAGAAACCTAAGATTATTTACCGATCGTCTGCAAAATATGAAGATTATATCTTCAAAACTTACAAAAATATGAGATTTTAAAATTTGGTAGCCCGAAGGCTCATTTTCGTTTCAAGGTCAAATATCTTAAGAACGCTTGAACCTAGGTATAGGACATGCTACATAAAATAGCATTAAAATTCTCCGTAGAATACAAAAATATCATAAAATACAGGGTGTTCCATAAAATAAGCAAGTTGATACCAACTTCCGGTTAAACCGGAAGTGACAGGAAGTTGAAAATATTTCAAAAAAGAAGTACCCCTTGACCTTACCTTAATCCAAAAATTTGAAATTTTTATCTAAATGGCATCATCAAAAACTTTTAATAAACGGGTTGCGTGAATAACCCTGTATAGTAACGGTGAGATTCCATGGTCGCCGCGAAGTCCCGATTTGACACTCTCAGATTATTTTTTATGAAGCTCGCTTAAAGACATAGTGTATAAAAATCGAAATAATTATTATGTAAATGAGATAAAACAATAAATTCGTGAAGAAATTATTAGTCTTAATAATAGTGAAACCGTCCGAAACGCTGTGGCAAACATTCAAGTGCTAAATACACTGTGTATAGTCATTTGTTTTAAATTTTTCCTGTTTTTCTATTTCCATGTAATCTGTTGTTATATGTTTATGTTGATGGCTAATATATATTAATTTCAATAATGGTTTTAAATTTAAAATTTAGCAGTAAATAAATATAGATTAAAATTAGGACTATAGTTAGTTTAGAGTAGACTATAAATAGATATATTATCAATTCAATGGCCTCCTATTGCTAGCAGTATGCAGCATCACAATATTTAAGAAATAATTGGGATATATATATATATTTATATATATATATATATATATATATATATATATATATATATATATATATAGTGTGACCCATTTAAAAGCGGAACACTCTTATATCTCAAGAATTATATACCAGGTTAGTTTCAAATTTTCATGATGTCTATGGATTTAAAATATAATTATTCTGACACATTGAACTTTGACATCGCTCATTGGCGATAAAGATATCAGGGATTTTTTTAACGAAATTTTGATTCTCGATTCTTACTCAGCATCATCAAGAACCCCCTTATACCAAATTTCAACAAAATAAGTCAATAGCCTTGGAAATATGAGCTTTCAAAAAATGCATTTTTTTTTTCATTTCAAAGGCAGATGTCTCTTGTCTCTCATTGTCTTGATCAAGAAACTGCTATTGTGTTCCTTTATTATTTTTATTAAAATTATAACAATAACAAAATTGTCTTAAAGCAATGTTTTTACTGAAATTCAATAAAGTTCGTTAAAATAATAAAAAAATGTAAAATAGCGTTTTTTAATCAAGAAATAAATAAAATAGTATTTTTTGATCAAGACAATGGTTTAAGAGATTTCTGCCTTTGAAATTAAAAAAAAGAATTTTTTGAAAACTCGTATTTCCCAAAGCTAATGACTTTATGTTTTATTATGTTGAAATTTAATATAAGGGGGTTCTTGATGATGCTGAGTAAGAATCGAGAATCAAAATTTCGTTAAAAAAAATCGCTAATATATATTTTTCTTTAAAATGGTATCATTTTCCTCCCCTCTATGCTCGCACGCCAATGAGTGATGTCAAAGTTCAATATGTCAAAATAGTCATATTTTAAATCCATACACATCACCAAAATTTGAAACTAACCTGGTAGTTAATTCCTGATATATAAACTGTATATATATATATATATATATATATATATATATATATATATATATAAAGTAAGTATTTTTATGATCATTTGCATAAATAAAAAACATTGTGGAGTGTTCTATTTAAAAAATCGACTTTTTTCACTTTAAAAAGGTGCAAGATTGATTTCGTAATATGTTCACCCTGTCTAGGTGTGGACAAAAATTTTGTATTCCCTATATGTATTAATGCTTTGTGAACTGGAAATTACCACCCAAACGCCCAATTTTAGATTTTTGCTATTTTTAATAGTGATTTGAAAAATAGCTCCAGTTTTCAAAAAATCACACATAACCTTAATTACCTCGGAAACTACGCAAAAATCGACTATAGTTTAAATTGTTAAAGTTATGTTAATATTTGACAAAGAATCAAATAATGGGCAAAATACAGGGTGACCCATTTAAAATTTTATAGTTGATGTCGTCCCAGCAAAATTGGGACACCCGTATATATGAAAACATTATATTTTAAAGGAACTTTAAATTTAAAGAAACTTTTGTATGAAACTTTTTTTCGTATCTATTACTCTCTTGCCAAATTATACGATATTCGAATAAGAATCAATCATTTTTAATTTGAAGTTTGTGTTATTAATAAAGAAAAACAAAAGTGGTCCAAGAAGATTCACGCATTGTTCATGTGAACGATATGAATCCATAACGAAGACACACATTATAAACTCGTGTATTGTATTTTTCTGTTTTTCCGACATTTTAATATTATTTTTATTAAAAAAAGAACAATTAATTAACATAGATCCATATAACAGTTTCCTGGGAAGTAATGTGTGTATATTCATCAGGTTCGTGAATGGTTGCATGCGGTATTGAAAATGAATATTACATTGGTTTATCGGCTCAGTTTTAGCAAATCAACGTTACGCAATAAAAAACCTTTCGTTCGTTTTTTCTCAAACTCAAATTCAATTTCATTTTCAAAGTACAATTCTCGTTGACAAAGCAACATACAAGAAATTAAATTAAAATTACTAAAGCAGTATAGATATAGACAGACATCCGCTTCAAAATTCGAATTAAAGTGAGTTAAAACGAAGTAAAACAATTAGTACTTCACAACCGAAAACATTGCTAATATAAAAAAATCGGTAAATTTTATGTGTCCCATAGTCGACGGCAGTCTAATAAGTCGGGTGTATCGTTTTATCAAGGACAAATTTTTCTACTAAGACAAATAAAATTCAAAATATGTTTAAAATATGAAAGTAAAAAATGTGATTAACTAATTATTAAATATAGCTAGGTAGCCTGAAAAAAATATTTTTTTAAAAGTAATAATTGCCTCAAGTTTAGCTTATTTTGTTCTACTTTATTATAATACATTAATTTCCAATCGAATATTTTTTTAGATAATTTAATTTAAAACACTGTTTGGTTTGTCACCTCGGTTGTGAAAATGAAAAAACCTCAAAACTCAAGATTTAAGTGGGTGCATAACATTTACAGTTTTAAAGGACACTTTAAGGGCCCGCGGGATTTTAAAAATTGGGCTTAACAGTAGCGGCTATTCAGGTGAAGTAGGTGAAGTGCTACTTCACCAGGAAAAATAAACAAACAAACATCTAACTATATTTATTATATATCTCTTAAAATTTAAGTTTTTACATTCATTTATTCACCTAACTGCAAAAAATAAACTGTACATCTCGAATAAATATTTTACTTGACCGTTGGCGGCATGTCTTTTTAAAACATTCAATCGAACTTTATTTTAACAACTATAACAGTGGCGCACACCGCTTTGACTTTACTGGAAGTGCTATGTTTGGTTTACAATTTCCCTACTACGTTGCCATGACAACGCGTACGCCATGACGTCGACCGCATGGAAGATTAATGTTAACCAGCGCCATACAACGCTCTCGGTGAATTGCTAACGCAGTACACTACACCCACGTGTCGTTCAGTTTGGGGTGGTTATTTACTTTTATTTTCGCGGATTTCGCTGCAACCGGTTTGTTCCTTTGCAGTGTACTTGACTGGTTTGTGTTATATTTATTTATGGTGTTGTTACAACTTTATTTGGGGTCGGGTTTATTAACTTGCATTATTGATGAATCCGATCACGGATGTGGTTTGCATTTTGTTGGAAACTCCATTAAATCGATGGAAGGAACAAGATAAGAGTTTTAATCGGCATGCTGGTTTTCGGCGTACAAATGGTTATATAGTAGTCAAATATTACAAAAATTGTTTTGCTTGCCTTGTTTACTAATTTCCAATACATATTCAGTGTAGAATAAGGAAGGATTTGCAGGTATGTTAAATATATGAAGGTCTTTACATAAACGTGAAGACTCGGCGGGGCATTTAAAATGCGAATTAATGCTAAAAACATTTGTAAAAAATCATAGCACTATAGCTGATACTTTAAAAGAAAATGCTAAACTATATAAAATACATTTTAACGTTCGATTAAATAGACTGTTTACGTAATTTCGATTAAATAGACTAAAAAGCTTTTAGGTTTTATTTTACTAAAAGATCATCACAAAAAAATTAAAAATGTTTTTGACACGAAAACTATTCAAAAGGAATTAATTAATTAATAATTGAATTTAATTGAATGCATTTCTGATTATTTAAATGATCATGTAAAAAATGAAATAATGAACACACAGTTTATTTCTGTGCAAGTGGATGACACCACTGATATTACGCAAACCTCCCAGAACGTCGAAGAATTTATATTCTCTATTGGATCAAATTTTGGACCAATTTGACTGTAAACATAATTTAATAGGGCAATGTTACGATGGCGTAAGTGTGATGTCTGGCTATCTAAATAGCCTTCAAAAAAAAAAGAAAAAGCGCCGCAGGCTGTATTTGTCCCGATGCAGCAAAGTTTGAAAATATTTCTAAATGTCGAATTTTTTGCAAGCCGTAGTGGTATTCCCTCATTTTTTCATCACTCAGCCAAACAAACATATGCTCTTACATCTCCATCTACGAGGCGTATACCAACAAGTACAGAAATTCGTTGGTCTTCAAATTCGAAGTTAGTAAATGTGATTGTTCAAGTTGCGTTCTTCAAAAAAAATCGTTTGACATTAATTTTTGCATATCCAATATAAAACGCTGTCCTGAGGCGCTCTGTAACATTTTTTTTAATACCATGTTTGATAAAGCAAATTCTATTACAGAAATAAATCATTTAAAACGTGAGCTTGCTAAGCTTTCACCTAAAGAAATTAGGGCTAAGTATAAAACCCTTTTTTATAAAATATTGGACCATATTTTAATGGAAATGACACTAAGCTTTCAAGACTCTGAAAAACTTACATTTTCATGTTTGGCTGGTCCGTTTCAAAATTTGTTACAGTTATATGGAGAAATATTTTCAAAAAGTCAACGACTTAAAAATGAGCTTGGTTTTATCTTTGACAGTGACAGTAATGGGAATATATCGCTGCAAGAGCAAGTGAAAAAAATTAATGAAAATAAAGATATTTTAACCAAAGCATATACAGTGTTTTCCCTTATTTTGACAATATCGTCGATTAGTAAAGAAGTTTTTCTTTCCTCAAACGCGTAAAAACTTATTTAAGAAATACAATATCTCAAAAAAGACTTACTTCTCTAGGCAATATTTCAATTCAAATCCATTTTATGAGGATGTTATAAATAAATTTGCTGCTATGAAGGATAGAAGAATTGATTTAGTACCATACAAAATTTAGGTAAGTCGTAAAAAAATATTCTACCCCTTCCACTTTTGACTTTGACATAATAGGTTTTTTATTATATTCTCTGCAACTGGCTAAAATTTGGAACAGATACCTTCTTCTTCGTTAAGAACTGTTGACCGTTAAACAAGACGCAATTTTTAAACGACATGCACGCGGAATATACTGAGTATATAAACAAATATAAAGCAAAGTTGCAAAAATTCTTTTCCGGTACAAGATGTGGAAATAAATATTAATTTTATGCTTAAATTATAACTACTCTGGTGAGAATGAATTAATTACAAATTAAGTAAGTAAAGTAAACTAGGTGAACATCGGATACTCATGCATGATAAATTAAGTTATTTGAATAAGAAACCGGAGCGAAATTCTCAAGATTTATGACGATGATGGTATCTTTACTGGTAAAAGTTAAGGTATAATTTTACAAAATGCCGTCAATACTAATTTTCTTTTAGATATTTTCTTAATTATTACATATTATTGGCGTGGGTACTTAATTTTTTTTCGATCATACAGGTCGGTTTAATTAAAAATGTAAGCGCAATTTTCTCGGGAAACAACAATGATATCAAAAATTATTAAAAAATAATATGCCACTAAACTATTGGAACAAAACCTAAATACCACTGAATAAATGGCCCTAACGAGGCCCCCTAAGCAGATAAAGGAAACGCATCCTACATACAAAAAATGCAGGATATCCTACAAGACAATTTTTATAAGCCTGTTCCAAGGGACCCGACTACGTACCTAGAAAAAACAACTAAAAACAAAATAAAAAGTTCAACAATAAGCCCAGAAAGGCAAAAAAGAATCATACCACGGGAAAGTCGAGCAGATGTCCTAAACTCTATTGTTTACCAAAAATGCACAAACTCTAGACGCCTATCGGACCTATTGTTAGTGCTGTTAATTCGCAGCTAAAAAAACTTGAAAAATATCTTGCTGAAATTATGCAATCAGTTGTAGAAAGAGCTGATTCATTTGTAAAAAACTCGGAGCATTTCACTCGAATTATACGAGTCATCGTTCTTGAAAAAGACGATATCATACCAAGCCTAGATGTCAAGTCGTTATATCCCAGTATTTCCATCGACAAAGCATTGGACAGGATTGCTATGAACGAGGATTTCCAGGACATACAATACAACTCTCAGAGCATTGCCTTAAAAACACTTATTTTGTATTTAACGGGCAAATATATAAACAAATAGATGGTGCTCCAATGGTATCCTCGCTATCAGAATACAATTTACTCTAGAGTTAGAGGAAAACAACAAACTTAATTTTTAGATGTTTTGGTCACAACAGACATTTCGAATACACCATGTATAGAAAACCTACACATAGCAACAGATCTTTAAATCTAAGTTCGCATCATCACCCAGCACAATTATTAATTAATGCCCGAACAACAAACAATAAGAATCAAGAACCAGGAAGGCAACAAGTAGTCTTACTATATGTGAAAGACGCAACAGAGAGACCACAAAATAAATTTCGGTGGGTGTAGGGACACTGTCAACATAGATCATTATAAGACCAGAATAATTCGAGAAGCCATAGAAATTGAAAAAACAAGGTGCTTTAAATAAAAGGACGAATCATTCATCATTACTAAATGACTATGTGTGTATATAAACTAGGTCACACTTCACTATTCGTAATAAGAGGAAACATATTTACTGATTTTTTTGTGTATAAAAAAATTCTTCATATGTACAGGGTAGCCCAAGAAGGATGAAACATCCAGCTGAAAATAAAAAAATATATTTTAGAAGCATTTAGCTTGTCTAGATAACAGTAAAATACGTCAAATTTATTTTATCATTTTGCATATAAAAACTTTTTTTCTTTATGCAGGATGGCTCCAGGAATAAAAAAACTTTTAGTTTTTTTTTCATAAACGGAGAAAAATGTCAAATTTCATCAATTTTTTTGTATATAATTACATTTTTTTCCGATATTCAGAGTAGCCTTAGAGACATGAAACAGCTCCACAATTTTTTTTTAAAACGGTTAGTTAACAAACCGATAAAACACATCAATTACCTATTATCTCTTTAATCTCCCATTATACGGTTTAGTCCTAGGTTCTAGAGGATACAGAGAGTCCCTAAAAAATACAACTAGAGAAAAAAACCGTAGTAAACTAGGGAAGATTTATTTTTTCTAATGCATACAAAAGCATTTTTTCCTTTATATAGGGTTAACCTAAGGCTAACAGCTCCCTGAAACCAAAATTAAAATGTTAAGTATTTTTAACGATGCAAGACACTAAATTGGTTTTATTTTTTGTATACAATTTTGTTTCGAATACACAAGTTGATCTTGGGGAGAGGGGGTAAAATAGACATTAAAAGGCAAAAATATTTTTTATTTCCGAAACTAATAGTATTTAAAAAAAACTGTAAAGAACGGAAAATGTATTAGATTTTTTGCATATGAATCTTGAAAAACCAGTTGAGGTTCATACAAAACACATTTTTTTAATGATGCCGGTTTTTTCCTCTTTTAATCTCATGTCTTCAATCATAAGTTAATGTAAATCAAAAACATCTAAAATGTTTTATTATTTAAGAAAAATTGTCCCAATATACTTAATTTATTTTTTAAAAAAAGTATGAACGTATACGGTGTTGCAATTTCAAAGACTTCAACTTGTGTATCTTGAAGTGGTGAGTTCAAAACCCGACGAAAGCAGGTTAACTCTTTGACTTTTTACTTGCCTCATAAAAGGGAAGTATTGCAATAGTGAAAAAATCATCCTCCGATATGGTTTCATATCTCCATGTTTCAGGGACCCTAGATGCCGAAAAACATGTTTTCTGAATTCCGTCGGTCTGTCTGTCTGTCTTTCTGTCTGTTCGCAGCATAGTTAAAAAACTGCTTACCCGATTGACTCATATGGGGATGACCTGGAAACATTTTGGTAAAAATCCGATATTGCGAAACAAAATGGCGGCCTAGTAAAATGTTACAAAATTATTATTAAAAAGCTACTTAAGCAATTTATCTGAAATTGTGCACAAATATCAAGCAGTATGTTGAATTCAACTGTCAAAATATTTACAAATTCACTTGGATGAATTGATTGCAATTAAATAAAATAATAAAATTTTTGTAATCGTGAAAAAATCGCTTTCTCAGGAATCTTCACGTTTTAGCGTCACTAGAAGCCAAACATATATTTTATCAATTCCGTCAGTCCGTCTGTCGGTCTGTCTGTCTGTCAGTTCACGGCATGGTTTAAAGACTACTTACCCAATTGACTTCAAATTTTGATCAAAAATTAAGGGTCATATGGGGATGAACTGGAAGTATTTTGGTAAAAATCCAATATGACGAAACAAAATGGTGGTCTAGTGAAATATAAAAAAAAATATTAATAAAAAACTATTAATCCAATTTATCTCAAATTTTGCACAAAGGTCAAAGGATTATGTTGAAATCAACTGCTAACATTTTTGTACGAGTCCAAGCTGGCGGATCCAAATGGCGGCCTAATAAAATATTTGAAAATTCATCCTAAAAAACTACTTAATGAAATAGTTTCAAATTATGTGCCATAACTAATAGTGGTATAGGAATCAACTAGTAAAACTGTGTTACTAATTGAAGATGGCAGAACAAAATGGTGGCCAAATAAAATGTTTGTAATCGTGAAAAAAAATCACCCTCGCAGATTTTACATATCTTCATGTTCTAGCTTCCCTGGATGCCAATAAATATGTTTTATGTTTTCTCAATTCCATCGGTCCGTCTGTAGGTCTGTCTAGCTGTCTGGCTGTTTGTCTGTTTGCGGCATAACTTAAAAACTGCTTATCTGGTTGACTTCAGATTTTAGTCAAAATTATGGGTCATATGGGGAGGACCTGGTAATATTTTAATGAAAATATTACTAAAAACTAATTATCCAATTCACCAGTATACAAAATAAACACGTTTAATTACTCAAAAATAAAGTTAATCATATTATTAAGAACGATATATTGGATTTGTTAACAGTGTGTGTTGATCAAAATTACTTTGAATTCAATGGCTCCGTGTATGTAAGTAAAGAAGGTTTAATAATGGGTAATCCTTTGAGTCCTATACTAGCAGAAATATTTCTAGATAATATTGAAAGCAGATTGCAGTTACCAATGGCTATAGTTATAATATAGTGAACAAAATAGTAAATAAAAAACAATATAAAAAAGCAATCAATTTAATCTATCCAAATAACAATTTAAAAGATATAGCCAAATTTGATACAATAACATATACATGCAAAATTAGCTCTAACATCAGTAAACATCTCATGAGAGCAGATTATAAAGTTGCCTTCTGTAAAAATAATACATTAGGGAAATATATTAAAAATAATTAATCCAAGTCTGATAAATCTAAAAAATCAGGGGTATACGAATTAGAATGTGGTTAGATCTTTCAATAAACGTATAAAAGAATACAAATCCTCATATAATAAAGAAAAAACAGACTCCAATTACGCTAAACATTTGATAGAAGCAAATCATACATTTAAAAACGAATATAAAATTTTGCATACGGCTAATAAAAGGTACAAATTGAACAATTTGGAAAGTTTAGAAATTAACAAGAGGAAAACCTGAAATATTTTATTAAATGACCAGTTGGACTTAAATGGTTCCCCTCTATTAAATCTTTATACCTAGAATAGGCGAGGTAGGTAAACACCGATATTGTTTTACTGATACTAGTAAGATTTTTATATATTTTTTTTATATTTGGTACAGATTTTAGTGTTAGTTTTAAATTAGCTTTTGACAAAGACACAGTGTGTCGGAACAGCTGTCAAGGAGAAATAAATAAGTGGAAATTAATAAACTAAACGTGTTTATTTTGTATACTAGTGTATAATGAATTTCCATCAAGTAACGGCTACATCGATAAGAAATCTATCCAATTAATTTTAAATTTTCCACAAAAATCAAATGTTACATAGGAATGAACTGATAATATTTTGATATGATACCAAGATAGGAAAACAAACTAGCGGCCTAATAAAATATCTAAAAAATCAGCCTAAAAATACTACTTAATAAATTAGTTTTAATTTTTGTGCAAGAATTAAGTGTGATATAGAGATCCACTAGTAAAGTTGTGGTACGAGTTTAAGATGGTGGAACAAAATGGCGGCCAAATAAAATTTATAAAAAGTCAACGTTAAAAAATCTTGTTCAAGCGACTTTAAATTTTGCGGAAAAATTAAACGTGAAAATGGGATAAACTGGTACAAACTCAACATGGACGTAACAAAATGGTATGTCAATATGAAAACGACTTATTAAATTTATTTTAAATTATGCCCAAAAATCAACTGCGACAGAGAAGAAAAAATACTGGTAAAATGTTGATAGGAATCCAATATAATCCTAACACTGGAACCTGTGGTGGACGATAGATCAAAATACAAGAGTTCTAACCAAACTACACCACAACTTGTTACGTTCTGGACGCGCGTTTCGCTAACCAAGTTAGCATCATCAGCAGATGATATAAACTAAAGTAACTTATCCTAACCGAGACTATTTATAGGTAAATGTGGTCACACTTGGTTGCGACCGACTGCACCGTTGTCAAGTAAACAATAGAGGGGACTATAGGGAATAGGCCCTCTGTCTTTATTTAGTGCTTTCTTACAAAGCAAAGCAACTCTTGACTTTTCTGTTCTTCCGTATCTTAAATGTGCCATGTGTTCTTTAAAACGAATGTTTATGGAGCGTTTAATTTGCCCAACATATTTTAGATCGCAGTCATTACAGCTAATTTCATAGATGCCACTCTCTCAAAAAAATTCCCCTAAATTAATTTCAGTCAAGATCCCTAAACAATCACCCGTTACTGGAAAGGTTGAAGCTTTTGCCAAACAAAGTGGCTAGATTTAGAAATTAAAAATCTGTATAGCAAAAAAAGTATGCTTGAAATTGAAGCATACGGATTATTTAAAAAACTCACGTATAAACTTAGTAATTTAGAATTTGAACAATGGTTAGATTTCCAAAGAAAAATGTTCGTAGTTATTGATGCCAAATTTTTAAAGAAAATGTGTTCACTTAAAACCAAACTGAAAAAGTTGGAAGAAAACCACAAAACCAAATTTCTTCGGAAGTCGAGAACATTGTAGAAAACCTTTCTTCTCAGTCCTTTGATAATAGAGATATCGCCCTTTTGAATAGAGGTTTGAATTTTGCAGAGCCTCCACTAAAAAATAGTTTAACAACTATTATAGCGAATATCGAAAGTTCTATTCTATACGTGCCAGAGTCAACTAAGGGATTCATTAGAGAGGCTTGCAGAAATCAAATCTCAAAAAACGTTGTAAACAAGTCAAAATATGTTTCTCGTAAAAATACTGAAGTTATCCAAGGACTGAAGAAAAAAAGAATGTTTTTATTTAAAAGCTGACAAAGGAAATAAGGTTGTTATACTAGACAAAACAGATTATCTTGAAAGAGTAGACCATTTGATTCAAACTGGTCCCTATTTAATTGAGAAGAACCCGTTATCAAAAATGATAACAGAAGTAAAAAATACCTTAAAACAGTGTAAAAACCTTGTGTCCGATAAACTAAAATTTAAACTAACACATAGTAACCCACAGTTATCTAAACTGTATTGCCTTCCCAAAATCCACAAACCTGGGAAGTCCATGAGACCTATTGTTTCAGATGTTGGATCACCAACGTACAATATTTCAAAATGGTTAGTAGAAGAATTCGGCAGATTAAATATCTCGTACGATGACTTTGAGGTTACTAACTCGTTAGAATTCCTAGATAAAATTAAGAATGTTCACTTAAAAGAAGGTGAAATTTTAATATCTTGATGTAAGCTCGTTGTTTCCTAGTGTACCCGTACCACTAGCTTTAGAGTACCTAAAGGAACTACTTGAAATCAATAATTTGAAGAAAGAAATTATTGATGAATATTTACTTCTTACAAAATTGCGTATGAATCAAAATTTTTTTCAGTTCAACAATAAATATTATAAACAACTTGAGGGAACTGCGATAGGCAATTGCTTATCTCCATTCCTTGCAAATTTGTTTATGGGTAGATTAGAAACCCAGTTCAAAAAAGAACTCAAGTATTTCCCAAGGGTGTGGTGTAGATACGTAGACGATATATTTGCTATTTTTGATACTAAAACAGAAAATTTGGACACTTTCTTAGAAACATTAAACAATAAATATCCTTCTATTAGTTTTACGTACGAAAAATAGAACAATGGGCAATTACCTTTTCTCGAAACGTTAGTTATTAGAAATAACGATAAATTAGAATTTGATTTTTATAGGAAATTTACTAGTACTGATAGGTATATAACATCCGAGTCATTTCATTGCTGTCAACACAAAATGGCAGCATTTCATTTCTTAACTCACAGATTAGTCAATTTTCAATTAAGTTAAGAACGTTTTAACAATGAAATGAATCGGATTAAAAATATAGCTAAAAGTAATGGATATAATGGTAATTTTGTACATAAATTAGTAAATAGACATAAGCATAAGAAAGTGTTAAAAGATGCCACTACTCTTCAAGCACCTGAGGCTCCCAATAAGTTCATAGTAATCCCATATGATCCCAGAGATACGAGAGGTCTAGAAAAAGTATTTAAAAACGTAGGTTAGAGTAGCCTACAAAACGGAGAACAGTTTTAAAAATCTCCTTGGAAACCCTAAAGACAAAGTCGACTTGAAGGAGAAGAGTGGCATCTATGAAATTAGCTATAATGACTGCGATCTAACATGTTGGGCAAACTAAACGCTCCATAAACATTCGTTTTAAAGAACACATGGCACATTTAAGATACGGAAGAACAGAAAATTCAAGCGTTACCCAACATGCTTTAGAAAACAATCACCAAATAGGAATAAATAATCTTAGGTTGATTAAAAATGTATCTAATAATAGAATATTGGATGCATTTGAGAGTATAGAAATAGTTAAATGTAGTAAGAAAGCACTAAATAAAGACAGAGGGCCTATTTTCCCTATAGTCCCCCTATTGTTTACTTGACAATGGTGCAGTCGGGCGCAACCAAGTGTGACCACATTTACCTATAAATAGTCTCGGTTAGGATAAGTTACTTTAGTTTATATCATCTGCTGATGGTGCTAACTTGGTTAGCGAAACGCGCGTCCAGAACGTAACAAGTTGTGGTGTAGTGTGGTTAGAACTCTTGTATTTTGACAAATAAACTATGACTATATACTGAACTAAATTGGGCCACACTTCACATTCCTAACAAATAGAACAAAAACGTAACGAGGGAAGTTTCGGGTAAAGGATTTACAAATATTTGAACTAATAGTTCTCCCATAAATTTCTCTAGTTCTCCCATAAATTTCTCTAGTTCTCCCATAAATTTCTCTAGTTCTCCCATAAATTTCTCTAGTTCTCCCATAAATTTCTCTAGTTCTCCCATAAATTTCTCTAATTCTCCCATTATTTTGTAAAGAGGACATACACGGAGGACTATGGAGTTTAGATGTTATAACTCTTGTGAGTCTCCATTTTACGTTGCACTGTAGAGATAGTAATAAGTATAACATGCTTATAGATAAAATGGATGGATAAAAAAAACACACACTATATTATAAAAAAGCATGTATTAAAAACCTATTTCTAACATGGTACAAAAGTCATTATTATATCCTATACATAACTAAAATCTGTTGAGAAACGTAAGTACAACTTTGCTAAACATCATACTTAAAAATAAAGTTGCCGGAAGTTTGGTAAGAGACGGTGATGTTCCTAGAAAACCCAGCAGTGTTGCTAAGAGACACGTAGCTTAGATATACGTTATCAGGTGAAAGACCATCAATATTAACTTGCACATCTGGTCTTAGGAGACTGTCTTCAATCGGTATTCTAACAGTTGTTTTGTTGTCTGGTGCACCTATAAATATTTAAACCATTTAAATTGAAATGTACTAAGAGACACATGAAATGACTACATCACATACAAGTTTACTTACAAATATAGAGCTCGTTTAAAAATGATTAAAGTTACAGACGACGACTCATGATCAAGTTCATTTTTTAACTGGAGCTCCATGTATATTGTAGGTTTGATACTTTTATCTGAAATCATCAGAGAAATTTGCAAAAAACGTGCCATAAGATGCAATATGTCACAGAGAGACGTTAAAGTTTCTACTACCCAGAAGAATGAATTCTTCTTATAACAGGATTTTTCTAAGATTTCTTGGGTGTCTTTAAAGAAGGAGGTATCGAATTTAATATGTTTGTTATTAGCAGTTAGCAGGAAGTAACCCATTCTATAGAAAAATAATATACGGGGTGGTCCATTTAAAAAATAAGAACTTTTCGACCTACCCTTATATTAAGTTTAATAGTTTTTCATCTACCTGTGCAAAAATTATATAAAAATATCTAGGTTCGCATATTTTTTGGCTTTTTGGACAAAAATAAATAGGTTGATATTATACGTTATCACCATATACAGGATGTTTGACTGAATGCTGACCACCCCCTTTAGGGGTTCGCGAGATCACGAGACTAGTCTCGGTCTCTAAACGAAACCGAGACGGAGACTTGAAAAAGTATTTCGAGACCGAGACCGAGACTTGGTGTTCGAGACCGAGACCGATACCGAGACTTACCTATCGAGACTCTCGGTCTCGATCTCAAAGTGAAGTAGCAAAAAAATTCGTAAATTATTTGTTTTGACAAAATAATTCAAAAAAATATATGTTTGGGGGCAAATTAATGGATGCAAAAAATAATTTTTCTATAATCAATTATATTATACTAGCATTGTATATATTCTTATAACAATGATACTAGTGAAATGGTAATTTAAAAAACGATATAAATAACTATAAAAAGAGAATTTCCCAAATTTAGAAATTCTAGTAGCCAAATTCCACTTTACATGTCGAAAACCGGAAATTGCTACCCTGTTCTCAAAGAGAGACACTTTATCACAACTATACTATATAGGATTTTGATATTGTGATCTTTATAAATTTATAGTTTTTATGTTTAATTATTGAAAGTAACTAAAATCCAAAAATGTTTAGTTTTTTGGTTCAATATTAATAACTAATAGACTGTAACAACTAAAAACATCGCAATATCATATTCTTATATAGTATAGATACGATAAAGACTCAGACGAAGTAATTGTGGTGATTTTTGTTTAAAAAATTTCCGACTCAAAATAAACAAAAAATTGTTAAAAAAATCATTGAAAATTTTTCTTAACATTTTCTTCTTTAATCGCTTCGATGGCTTGCTAATTAAAGAAGGTACGTGTTTTATAGAACAATATTTTTGTATTGATTTTGTTTGTATTTGCAAATAATGGATGATATACAATTTTTAACTATATGTGTATAATAAAAATAATACATAGACGTACAGACAAGATTTTCAACAAACAAAACACAAAGTAAAATTTGGCTTAGGACTTTAAATAGATGATCAATAAAGCTAATTCAACTATAACGTTAAAAAAATAACAAACTGTTCTAATAACAAAGTAAAAATTTAACTTTCTAAACATACATTATAAGCATATTTTTAGATTTTATTTCAACCTATATGATAAACCTAAAAATATTATTTTCAAGTAACTTTTATACCATGAATGAATACATAATAAGCATTTGTTTGAAGTGTCATTTAACATGCTTCTTAGTTTTGTATTAATTAACCCTGCTTGTGAAAATAAACGCTCTACTGCTACGGAGGCCGCCTGTATAGACAAAAGATCTTTTGCCATTTTGGCTAAATTTGGAAATTGTTTATCGTGTGCTTTCCACCATTCTAAAATATCTGTACCCTTTGGGGCGCGCTTTAATTGTAAATATTTTTTTATTTCTTTTCTCCAATGTTCGGAATCACTTTTTTTTTCAAATAGTGATGTATAATTGATGTCATAGTTATCATCGCTTGAGGAACTTGATATTACTGGTGATTCAGCAGGCACAATATAATATTTATCCCTGTACAGTTTCTCAAAAAAGGTTATAGATTGATCTTTCAGGCGAAAAATTGAACAAGTATATATTTGTTTAATAAATAAATTAACTTTTAAAATCTACTCCACTTTTAAAATTTATAGTTAATTTACCAAATAACAGAAATAGTTGATTCACAAGTATATTATGAACCATAGCCGCCTTTGTGCAAGCACAACGTGCAGACCCCTAAGAACGGTCCTAGTTAAGAAAGTAAATACGCATCAAAGTAATAAAAGTTTGGTTCAAAATAGCAAAGTTTACAGAATACCTAAGAGTGCTTTACTTGGCCATCGATCGTTTTCTACCTATTGAATTATAACGTCTGTCCCTAGAATGCCCAGCACGTTGCTTGCATGAGTTCGGCAGAATTATACAGTGTGTCCTTATTTTGTGTTTAATATATCTTATTCCATTTGTATATCTTTCGAAATGTCAAATAATTGTTGTTCTGTGGATGGTTGTTTAGGTAACTCTAGTGATATGTGGCCTTTCTGTTGATGTCCAAAGAACAAGAGATATGTCACATTTATTTTGTTACGCCTACTATTGTCCGTATATCTGTAACTGATTCCATCTGTTGGCAACATCATTTCGAATTATAGATTTTTGGAATAATTTTTTATATAAATATTCCTACATTTTTTCTACTTTACTGAAATGTTCAAACATTGGGTTTTTTTACATTAAATTTTTAAGATTGGAAAAACTCTGGGTTTCGAACGAAGGCTTCCATGTACTTTTGTCTAATTAACATCTCGGCGAACAAATATTATTTTTAAAATTTGGTTTTCGAGACCACCGAGACTTTCGAGACCGACACCGAGACTAAGTAGGTCTCTGTCTCGGTCTCGAAGCATCGAGACCGATACCGAAACCGTAAACGCGAACCCCTAACCCCCTTAGCTTTCTTATTTTTAAAGATAAGAAAATGATTTTTTCACCAAATTGTAGGGATGAGATGCGGTATATATATAAATATATATATATATATATATATATATATATATATATATATATTATACAGGGTGTTTAAAAAAAAAGTATCTCAGTTTTTTAAAATAAAACATTATGTATATTTATAAGTATTTTAAAAGAGCGTTAAAAGAATACGTTATATGTTTCGCTCATTTAGTTTTTGAGATATTAAGGTTTAAATAAGTATATAGGTTTCAGCTAACATCGTAGTGTAATTTTTTAATGTCGATAGTACTCTATTTTTTTATTAGATAAGGAAATGGCTAAGTGTTATGTAATATTAAAGTCTACACTCTACCTCTAAAAACAGAAAATATTAATTTCTTGTATACCGGCATATGACGGTACAAAAACTAAAAAAATCTTTTAAATTCAAATATATCAAAAACGAACAAAGCGAAACATATCATATATTGTATTAAAAAATATTTCATTCCCTACAACTTGTTAAAAGAATCATTTTTTAATCCTTAAAAATAAGAATGTTAAGGGGATGGACAAAATGCAGTCAAACTCCCCATACTACATATGTGACTCTTTGCCTTACCTATAGTGGTAACCACAAGTGAGGTCAGCTCGCAACGGTTTTCGTCGTATGATGGAACTTTCCAAAACATATTCACCGAGGTATTTGTTGTGGTCATATTAACCAATTTTGGTGGGCTAGAGACTAAAATTTAAAAAAAAATTAACATCAGAACCATACGATTTGGTAAAAAAATATTTGAACTAAGTCTAGATGAGATAAACGAAGAACCAAAATGGGTAGAGGGTTTTTATTTATATTTCGACACCTATCTACAGCTAAAAACTATACAAAATAGGTAATACCTTTCTTGTATTATATTTTAAGAAAATAAAATATTAAAAAAGACATTAAAATGTGAAAATATAGACACAATTTATATTTTTTTAATTAAACATCTTATATAGTATTGTTCCATTAGGTAGGTTCTTGTTGCTGATATAAATTTATGTGGTTTTTTTGAAAAGACCCACTTAATGAAGGAAGAATATTCATTGATTTATTTTTAAAAATATAGATTGCCTACCGTTTTCGTAAATTATTCAATTTTTGATATTCATAAAAGTAGGTATCAAAATATAAATGAAACATCTATATTCAATATATGATCCTGTTCATTTAGACTAGATTTAAAGATGCGCTTTGGATAAACCATAAACAATGAAAGATTTCCCCCATGAATGGGCCGAGTCGCAGTTAAATCTTAATATTACCTCGCAAAAAAGATCTAACGCGGTGTTGCCAATAGCGCGACTTAGGTTTATTTGTTCAAAAATAGTTTAATATGTTTTCAAATAATATTGGAAGCTATAGAAAAGTTGTATTTGTCTAGATGATCTAATCGAAGAACCAAAATGGGTCAGCTAATTGTTTAACTAAAAAAAAACAACCTTTGTACCAGAATGTGGCAAATAAACATGTACATGGTTTTTTATTTATATTTTGTTTTGACACCTATCTACAGCAAAAAACTATACGAAATATGTAATACCTCTCTTGTATTATTTTTCAAGAATATAATCTATTTTTAAAAAACATTAAAATGTAAAAATAATGACGCAACCTATGTATATATATATATATATATATATATATATATATATATATATATATAATATATACGTATACAGGGCGTTCCATATGAAAATATAAATTAAGCAAAACTTGTTTATTTTTAAATTTTAACAAAAACAGATTATTATCGGACATTTTCATAAATTTCCTACATGAATGGACCGTGTCGCCCTTAGACAAGGAAAGAGAGAGGACGCGTAACACCCGTTTACGGCGCTGGCGCAAATTGAAGCAGAAATTCATTAGGACGCCATTTTATGGTGCCAGACAATCGAGGTGTCACCACAGTTTCTTTTGTGGATTATTCAGCGGAAAGTGTGTTAAAAACTATAAATTTTGTGTTAGAAAAATGGTGGTTTGTTGTGCTTACAACTGTAAAAGTCGGAGTAACAGAAAGGAACCTGAAGTTACGTTTCACAGGTGAGAAATAATAAAGTAATTTCTCAATTGCATTTAAAAAACCATTTATCTCATGTTCTAAGTAGTTATTTGGTATAATATTTTAATATGATCTAACAGCTGACTGATTTCACGATACTGCGCAGTGTGGGACATAAACATGACTATTTTCATTCATGATTACCTAATTAAGTATTCATAATTGGGTTAATCTCCTCGAGTAAATGTCATTTGAGCAGTGGTGGCGTTCATATATATTTTAATAATTACGCTTATGAAAAATTGTTTATTACTATATTTTTGAACCATAATGTTAATATTGTTATTATTAACTTTGTTTAATATTATTTTATCTAATTACTATTAGTTCTGCAATAGGAAAATTGGTTTATTTTGATAATAAAACATATTCTTTTGAAGTTTCAATAAGTTTTTTTTTAAGATTTCCTACAAATCTGGTAAGGCGAGAACTTTGGGTTCAGAATCTGAAACTTGCAGACTGGTCTCCAACAAAGAATCACAGACTTTGTTCCAAGCATTTTGAAAAAAAATTCTTTTATCGCATTGGCGAAAGAAATTGTCTTTTGGATGAAGCAGTACCGACAATATTTCCAGAACTGCCCAAATATATGCAACCAAAAAAGGTAAAGTATAGTTTTGGAACTATCCAAATAACATTGTTTGATTAGTAGAAGTAATTGCTATATTTTTTTTACTTTATTATATAATTTATAAGGTATTTAATATAATATTTATTGTTATTTACTATTACTATAGTTAATTTCTCTTTAATGGTAGGCAAAATTTAATAATTGTTCATGTTTAAACAGTTACACAGTAATACCTCTCTGATATGGAAATTGGAGTATATTTGATTGATAAAACAATATATATGCCTTTAAACCACAATTTCTAAACCATCTAGTTATTTATGCCTAAAGTGATATATAAAGTATGCTAATTACAAATCATAACTATTTATAGATGTTCAAGATATAAACCTATTATAAACCAAATGTTGAGTTAAAGTGGCACAAAAAACTACTATAACATTTATATAACACACATTTTTTAAAGAAATATTAATGAGACTTGATTACCATTTTATATATTTTGGTTGGAAAAAATGTTACTAATTGGTGTACTGCATATTATTTGACTGTACAGTACTAAAAATTTAACAAATCAAATTGTTGCAGACAACAAAGAGATCTCATGAACAAAATATTCAGAATACTGCCTCCACATCAGCAGTAGCTTCTACATCAAGTAGTACCCTGGAAGATATCCATCCAGAGACTCCTAGGAAAAAAAACTACGTCAACAGCTATTTAGGGAAAGGGTAAAAAGTCAGCAAAAAACAAAGAAGATAAAAATCTTGTCGCAGAAAGTACGAAGGTATAAAAAGAAGGTTTTGTCATTGAAACAAATCATAAAACATTTAGCTAGTAAAAATTTGATAAGCTCTGAAAATTCTCTATTACTTTCCAACATGTCTGGAATAACCAAAGAACTGCAAAAACTTAAATTGAAAAAAAATGCTAAATATTCTCCAGAATTAAGAAAGTTTGCAATAACGGTCAGTTTTTTTTCACCTAAAGCTTATGATTACATTCGAAAAGTTTTTGATACTTGTTTACCCCATAGGAGTACCATAGGAAAGTGGTTTAAAAATATAAACGCGGAACCAGGTTTTACCAAAGAGTGTTTTGACACTTTAAGAAAATATGTCCAAATATCTGATAGACCTACTCTCATTGCACTTGTTATTGACGAAATTTCAATTCGAAAACAAGTGGAATGGGATGGGAGAAAGTTTCATGGATATGTTTACTATGGGGTAGACTTGGACGATGATCAAAATGCAGTAGCAAAAGAAGCTTTTGTTTTAATGGCTGTTTGCATAAATGGTACATGGAAAATACCAGTAGGGTATTTTTTTGTAGACGGGTTTCAAAAAAGTTCCCTTGTGTCTCAATGCATAGAATTAATTAAAGAAACTGGTGCCCATGTATTATCATTAACTTTTGACGGTGCTCCTTCGAATGTCGCAATGGCAAATCTTTTAGGCTGTGTCACAGAACTGCAAAATATGAAAACATATTTTACAATTCGTAACAGCAATATTTTTGTTTTTTATGATCCATGTCATATGCTTAAACTAGTTAGAAATACATTCGGAGAGAGCAAACAATTAGTAGATGGTCAGGGGAATTTAATTAAGTGGGAGTACATAGAAAAATTAGAAAATTTACAACAATCTGAAGGACTTCATTTAGGGAACAAACTTAGAAAAGCCCACATCAAGTTTTTTAAGCAAAAAATGAAAGTTAGATTAGCTGTCCAATTATTAAGCGAATCAGTAGCAGATGCTCTAACTTTTTGTGAGGAAACTTTAGGCCTTGAAGAATTTCGTGGTTGTAAGGCTACAGTCAATTTTATTAAAATGTTAAATAATATTTTTGATGTATTAAACAGCCGAACCCTTGCTGCACCAAGATATAAAAAACCCATTTTTAACAAAAATATATTCCAAACTAGGAAGTTTATTTCTGAAGCAATTGATTATATTTCAACATTAAAATTTACAAACAATCAATTACTAATACATTCCAAAAGGAAAACGGGCTTTCTAGGTTTTATAATATCTTTAAAAAGTGCCTTGCTGATGTATGATGAAGCAATTTCAAAAAATTATCTTGTTTACCTTCCATGTTATAAAATTAGTCAAGACCATCTTGAACTATTTTTTTCATCCATAAGATCAAGGGGTGGTTGGAATAATAATCCTACCTGTAGACAATTTACGGCTGCTTACAAACGACTTTTAGTCCGAGCAGAAATTCGTGAAGGGGGAATGGGGAATTGTATTCCCTTAGATGACATACCTATACTAGTGGGATCAAGCAGGTTTGAAAAACCAGAACTCAATATTGCACCACCTGATTTTCTCCCAGAGGTATCTGAAAAGTATCCAATGTTGCAAAGCATTTGGGAAGATCATGAATATATAATGAATACCCATGTAATTAGTAAATGTTCAAAAGAAATTATAATTTATATAGCGGGTTTTGTATCACGTAGGTTACAATCATTAATTAAATGTGAAATGTGCATACAATCTTTAATTGGGGAAAAAAGAAAATTATTTAAACTCCTTAATTTCCCAAAAAAATCGAGGTGGATTAACATATCCCTCTAAAGACATAATAGAAATTTGTAAATTAAGCGAACATTTTTTGCGAATTTATGAGCACGATATCAAAAAGAAGAATTTTTTAAGTATCTTAAAAAGCAAAATTATGTTTAGCTGCATACAATCAAAATATTTTAATTATTTAAAAGAACATGCATCAGAAGGTACTACAAACCACTTATATTTTTTGATGGAATCTATCATTTTACAGTATTTGAATATTCGTTTGCATTTTATAAGTAAAAGGCAATCTGAAGTAGTAGATCTTATCAGAAGTCAATATACCAAGCTAATTTTGTTTAAGGGAAATAACATATTGTATTGGTTTAGCTTTAGTATTTATAATAATGTATATAATTTTTTTAGTTTTAAGTTTTTTGTAATTGTATTTAGTATGTAAAACCCTGTAAAATATTTCAGCTATATGAAATAAAATATAACGTAATTAAATTATATACCTAGTTTTATTTCAGTACAAGAAGGTCCATAAATACATAAAAAGCAGAATAGCGAAATACTAATTTTTCCAAGATAATTTACATTACAAAAATTTAAAGCTAAAGGCGCTCGGTAAAAGTTTAAGCAGATTTTAATTTTACATGGTTATATATATATATATATATATATATATATTATATATATAATATACTATATACCTCTTATATATATATGCGTCGGTGAACCAAAACGCTAAATAAGTTACATCACAAAAAATGTACATTTATTTCTAATATCAATCATGTGATACGCCACTGAGCAAACATGCGTGGTGCCAGTTGGCCTTCAGTAAAACAGCTGGCGTTATCCGTCCCCTCTCTTTCCTTGTCTAAGGTGTCGCCCTTTAATCTTAATATTGGCTCACATACAAGATCTGACGCGCTGTTGCCAATAGCGCGACTTAGGCTTATTTGTTCAAAAATAGTTTAATATGTTTTCAAGTACTATTGGAACCATAGAAAACTTGTATTTACTTCAAAAGAAGATCGTTTTATGTGGATGGTGCTGGAAATAAAAATTAGATGTGCAAAACATGAAATATCAATCTAGCAGTTTTTGCCGTATGTTTTTCAAAATGAAAGCCTTTTAGTGTGCTTTGGCAAATAAAGTAAATTGTGATAACTGTTACCTAGATAAAAGAAAGGATTTATTATAAGAGAGCCGGTTAATTGCGAAAAATCAATATGTAAATGAATTTAACCAACAGGTCTTTTATTTTCCTTTTGTTAAATTTTCTATTCGTACTACAATCTGACTTTGCCTTAGCATAATCCTACCTGTTTCATTTCCTACTACCGTCACTTCACGTTTTGGACCCTCTAAGTCAGGATTCGTAACGATGGCATTCACCTGAACGTGGTACTGCATGCAAGGAACAATATTGGGTAAGGTGAAGGACTTGTTTGGTAAGTAAACGTCTTTGGGATTATTATTTTCGTCCCAATAGATCACTCTGTAGTATGAGACACAGCTGGACACTGAGGAATTGAACATGGCCCAGTTCACTTCAACTTGGCTGTCATCAGTGGAGTAATAATAGTCGACAATTAAGGTCAAATCCATGTCTAAAATATTATTATTAATAAATAGTATATTAGAAAACTGAAAAACCAGGATTTTATAAAGTGAACTAGAATGTAAAAAGTAAGAATTGAGTACATATTTTATAACAATAAAATTTGTGCCACACATATATAAATTTATAACTCAGAAAAATACATGAAATCCTTCCCTAATTTTTTTCTTGTAATATGTACAGGGTGGTCCAATAATAGAGGACGTCGGCTGTAGCTCGGGAGGAGTTAATGATAATTTAAGGAAAAAATATTTATAGGTAAATCGGCCAACAGAATTCGTTGTGAATTAATTTCAGTTTCGAAAGTTGGCCGCTAGATTTCCCTAATTGAAAATATAAACATTGTACTCTTCAAGCAATTACGCAGTTTTTGCTTGAGACCATTTTTATCTATTTTCACTTCTGCCCTATAGCAGAAGTGGAGAGACGCTGCAGTCCAATCGGGACAGTAAAGATTGCAACTTTGTATTGACAATGACGGCCGGCATTTTGAGCATCTGCGAGAGTAGTTTTCAGTAATTTTAAATATATTGGAGCCTTGTTTTTTTCCAGTTTTTTGATTTTCCGAAAATTTTAGGATTAACTAAAATGAGAGATGAAAATAATTTCCACTTTGCCATTGTCACTTTTTCACAAAACAGCAAGGTTAATTTTCCAATCCAACGTCTCGGGTTCGAAAGACCATCATCAACTTTTTAATTTAAATGCGGACCTGGATTTTTTATTTCAGTAGCCATGCCCTTTATAACTAACAAATAAATCGTGATATAAAAGTCATAGCGTACCATTTGATTTTTTTGAGAAAATGAGCATTGTGAATTCCGAAACAACACCATCTAGTGACCACTAATAAAGTCATTACGGTACAGATTGTGTCTCCACGAGTAGAGGAAAAAAACACTTTTTTTCGACACCAAGTTAAATAAAATCGGTGCAACCAAAACAGAGATATCAACCTTTGAAAGTAAAACTTTATTTTTGAAAATAGTCAAAAATGGTTTCAAGCAAAAAAGTGCATAATTGGTTGAAGAAAATAATGCTTATATTTTCAATGTACCTCAATTAGGGAAATTTAAGAAAAAATTGGCATTTATACCTTTGTGTTGCTGTTACGCCCCCTAGCGGCCAACTTTCGTACTAAAATAATTTACAGCGGTTCCTCTTGGCCGATTTACCTAAAAATATTTTTCTTCTTAAGTTCTGTGATTAACGGTTCCCAAGCTACAGCCGAAGTCCTCTCACTGGCCGACAAGATTTTTTTAACACAGGCCAGCTCATTATTTTCGCAATGGAAATACCCTCCCAATAATAAAAAAATATTCGGAAAACCCTAATACGTACCATTTTTTAATAGCCTAATTAGAACCTTTTATATTGGCAGGTAAACAATTTTACTGTGGGGCGGCTAAAATGGGTCCATTTTACAACGGAAAAATTACCTACACTGGGTTGTTTACAACATTAGACACAAAATAAACGTTGAACATCGCTCTTCTGTTGAGTTTCGAATTGAGTGGTTCTCTGTGTATGGATAAGCAAGTGTATGTGAAGACGAAAATATCGAGTCAAACGCGCCGAAGTTACAAAATTTCTCCTGACAAATTTTATTATATTTGTGGAGAATTTCTGGTGAAATCACAAGCCAGGCCATTTTCCGAAAATGTAAAAAACGCCTACTTTAAATATTTTGGTGTGTTAATTGGGGATCAAGATAAGCGGTGGGCTCCCCATGTGTGCTATGTTAGTTGTAGTGTATCATTGGTGCAGTGGATGAAGAGAAAGAGAAAAAGTATGCCTTTTGCAGTTCCAATGGTATGGCAAGAACCCACCAATCATTGTGACGATTGTTATTTTTGCTTGACAAAGACTGAAGGTTATTCCAAAAAGGGAAAGCACAATATAGAATATCTAAATCTGCAATCTGCCATACGACCTGTTCCTCATAATGCAAATTTGCCAGTGCCGATTGCGCCTTTAAATTGGCAAGCTATTGATTTGGGAGATAATGGAAATAACGCATCATCAGGCAGCTCAGAAGAACAGTGCACCGATCCCACTTTTACCACAGGTCCCAGTTCCGGCGAGCCACATTTAATTATTCAAAGTCAATTAAATAATTTAGTACGTGACTTGGGGTTATCCAGGCAACAGTCAGAACATCTGGGTTCCCGTCTTAAGGAAACAAAAATTACGAATTGCAGAAAAAGAAATGCTATGTTTTCTGAATTCTACAAAATTCGAAAATTCGTTGTGCGCGTTTACTGATATAGACAGTTTAATGCAGGAACTTGATATTGAGCATTCTCCCGGTGCGTAGCGCTTATTCATAGACTTATCCAAATATAGCTTAAAAGCTGTGTTATTGCATAATGGAAATTTAAAACCCTCTATACCAGTTGCCCATTGAGTTGCAATGAAAAAAAATTATGAAAATATGCGAACGATTTTGGATAAAATAAACTACAATAAGTATAAATGACAGATGTGGGGACGAATAGCGATTTTAGTGGGATTTCAGGGGGATTTACAAAATGTTGCTGTTTTCTTTGTTTATGGGAGAGTAATAAATAATCATTATGTAACAAAAATTTGGCCAGAAAGAAGCGAATTTCAACCGGGATCTCAAAATGTTAAATTTATACCTCTTGTTAATCCCAAAAATGTCCTTTTGCCTCCTCTTCACATTAAACTTGGGCTGATGCAAAACTTTGTGAAGGCTTTGAATAAAGATGGTGATGGATTTAAATACCTAAGACAAGTCTTTCCCTAGTTAAGTGATGCCAAATTAAAGAAGGCATTTTTATTGGGCCACAAATCAGAAAATTGCTGGACGATGTCAATTTTACGGAAAAGCTTACCAGGCAGGAACTCAGAGCATGGAATTCATTTGCTAATGTAGTAAGAGGATTTTTAGGCAACAATATGGATGAAACTTATGAACAATTACTTAATGAACACTTAGATGCCTATAAAGCGCTTGTTGCCAGAATGTCATTAAAAATTCACTTCCTCCATTCCCATCTGACATTTTTTCCTAAAAATTTGGGAGCTGTTAGTGACGAGCAAGGTGAAAGGTTTCACCAAGATATCAGAACAATGCAAATTCGGTAACAAGGACGATGGCAACCAGCCATAATGAGTGACTACTCTTGGTTTTTTAAGAGAGAAGATAAGACACCTCATAAACGGAAAAATAAAGTTTAATTAGTGTTTTAAGTTAATATTTTTCTCGTTTGCTTTTCTCTTACATGTATGGTATGTTTAATAGGCGAAAACTGTAAACATAGTCAATAAACAGGGTTAAGAATTTCCTGAAATCATTTTTTCTATAGATATTAAGTATCGTAACATTCGATATGGTTCTACAACTCTAACAAGAAAACCCTACGTGCTACAACTTTCCATTTGTCATTTTCGTATTTGGATAGGTCCATTCTATTGGATTACGCTATTCTAATTTGTGTTACAACAAAATATCCCTGGCTCAACATTTTAGTTTATTTTATAAAAGAAAAGTTTTTACATTATTTAATTTCATTCTAAAGATGCTTTTTAGTTTTGAAAATACTAAAAAATCATGATGAGAACTTTCAATCGAATCTGTACAAATTTGTCCCCTCATGTTGCAACCGTCATTTTGAATATTTATTAAATATTTTTACTAAAAATTAACAGATTCCGATTGTAGAGTCAAATCTGCACAAATACCGATAATACTGGTTTAAAGTTAATTGATGGGTAAGTGAGTAAAAAATTACCATTATGTTTATTATCTAATAATGGGATCCGGGGAGAGACTATAGGAAGAACTGGCTATTGCGCTGGAGAATAATGAGTCAACAATGACAACAAACCGCCCTGAATTGTCATATATAGAAGCATTTCTGAAGGAGTCATATGAGTGACCATGTAAACAATCACCATGTTGACAATTAGTAAAGTAACTCGAACACGCCAGGACACCAAGCCATGGCACTCTTAGTAAAATCAGGACATCACGAATTGACACATATGACATTAAGCCTACTACTCACTCTTCGGTTCGATTCGTTAATTCCATTCGTCAATTCTTATGAATACTTAAATAAATAGGCGAATCAACGAATGGACGAATATTTCACCCACACCATTCATCAATTTTCATTTAATTCGTTTCCATGCATTTCAATGTTTGACAAAACACAAAAAACAAAAGATATTATGCCTACGTGATTATTCACCTAAACCCTTTAGGTACGCTATCATTGAAATCGCCTTAAAGGTTTGATGCGATCTGAAATAATGAATTTAGATGACGAAGGTGCCTCGTGCAATCAAAGGCGAGACATCGGAAAGTAATTTCACTTTGACCCGTTCTAATCCCTTCATTTATGTTCACTTATAGCATATAAGGGCAACCCCCAGCCCCCAGGCCGGATCCGGCCCTCCACCAGATCTAATCCGGCTTACGAGAAATTCAGAAATTTCAAATAATGTTCAAAAAAAATTAAAAATTTAGCACACATAATTTATTTGTCATTACCGTCAACCAACCTAAATCGATACATATTTTTATTAAGCGTTCGCAGTGGAACGCCACAGGTCGAGTCAGAAATAGTCATTAGAAAGAGACAAACATATAAACATTCGGGAAGCCGCCCGATGACCTTAAAACACTCCGAGCGATGCGTTATGAATAACAGTCGGCTCTGAGCGCTCGCATCGCATTTACGGCCACTACAAGTGACCAATACTATATAAGATATTTTTACCGAGGTACAAAGTACTTTTGAGCAATATGGTTTCAAGTTTCTAGTTTCTCAGCTTCAAACTCAAGTCTCTCATTAATTTTCATTTGATTTTTCTATCTGTTTTTGTTAATTTGTTTTTTATATGTTCTTTGGTTATGCTATTATAATTAATAAATAAAAAAAATGCGTGAATTTTTAGCGCAAAGCAAAGGTTGCCCATATCTGACTTATAGCATCCCGATACTTGGGTTTTCGTTTTTTTGGTACGTATGTAATAGTATTGGTTGACAAAAACTATATCTTACCGTCTAAAGGTGCTGTAGTAGCGTTTACTCTGATAGATGGGCCCAAAACGTATTCTTCGGTTAAGGCGTGCACTTCAAAAGTGTATGTTTTGCACATATCCAAGAAATATAGATCATAATTTAGATTTGCACCATACGTTTGGAACTGATACTGCGTGTTATCATCAAGATCAAACACATTAACGATATATCCGGAAATTGAGCAATTATTTGGATTCAAGGCATCTGTCCAACTGAGGGTGTAGTTAGAATCCAACTCAATATCTTCGACCATTCCAGGAACTAAAAAAAAAAAGAGAAAATTAAAAGCTGTAAGAATACTTTCTCTCAAAAAATTCCTATGACTTGTTAACTATTATAATTATATTTCAGGCAATGAAATTTTAACGAATATGTAGACATCTTAAGCCGCAATTTTGTTTGCCCTATAGGGTCTGTAACCAATGCGGAAGTGATTTTTTTTTTACTTTAATGAACAATGATGGGATTGTATAAATAGATGGATTAGATAAAGAGTGAACTAAAGTAAATTAACATATACAGACTTTTACAAATATATTGAGGTCAAAACGGAATTTCTTTTAAAAATAATAGAAAAAATGAAAACTGTATCTATTTTTTTTAATTAATTTTACTGTTTCATTTTTAACCGACTTCAAAATAGAAGAGGTTATCAGTTTAACTCTATTTTTTTTATGGATTACATCGATTACTCCGCGATGGTTTAACCAATTCGGATGAAATGTTCAGGGAATATTCAGGATATACAATATATATTGCGTTCATCATATCATCAGGAAAAAAATATACATGGTAATATAGGACTTCATATAGTTTTTGGGGTTTTTAATGGCACGGAGTTCAATTTTACTCATTTTTTCAAATTTTAGATTGAATTGATTCTGGCAAAATTTACTCATTTATTTTATTAGGGACCTTCAAAGATTTAACCTAAGTTTAGATTTTAGACGTTAAGACTTTCTAAAAATATAACTAAAGAATCTGAAATAAAAATTTTTATAAAAAAATAGAACTTCAAAAAAACTCTGAAAAGTAAAAATAGTTATTTACTTATCTAGTGCGGAAAGTGATATTTTCCGCACGAGTTAGGTAAATAATTTTTCCTATGAGCGTGCATAAATTACGTAGCCTATGTAATTAGCAAATGCAGTTTAGTGAGGAGGGTGAAATGAAGTATGTTATATTTTTATTTATTAGATTTGATCACAAATTGGAAGTTTAAAATATGTTAAATGTAATTTTCAGAATTTCTAATCTGTATTTACTTTTAGCGACTTTCAAAAATAGTTACAAAACGCACGTACATGTTACATTTATTCACAAATAAAAATAACAATATATTTTTAAATTATTATTTTATTACACAATTATTTCTTGTTGGTTGTAACGTTTATATTGTCGGATTTTTTACATTTAGAGGAGATGCCAATTCTAAACACTGTTTTTTATAAGTTGTACTACTTGTTAATGGAAATGAAACATCTTCACCTTCAACTTTCTTTTCGGTAAAAATGTTATTTGCAATTTGTTTTTTGTTCCCTATTGAGTCTTCCCAATAGCCTTGTGCTACGATAGTGGATTTCCATCAGCCATGCCTCTTGATATTAGTTATATTGTTTCCTGAATCAGCTAACATTGTCACGAAAACTGTGACTTGCGTACATTTCTGGATCTGCCAATCCCAGGTATTCGGCAATATTGGAAGGCATCTTCCCAAATGTATTAATCTCCACACATTGTATTGTGCATTTTCCCTGTTTGTAGTTTACAAAAGAAACAACGATAGGGTGTGTTCAAAGGAGGAGAGCTACATATTTCCTATAAAGCTGAAGGCGAACTGCATCTCCACTAATTACAAATGTTCTGGAAATATGAGTTTTTGTATCAGGAATTTTGATGATTAGTAGGGTCTCTTTGCCTTCAGTGTTATCATTGGTTAATATAGTAAGATTTTCGCGACGATATGCACCTGCCATTTCAATAATAGTCACAATTTTAATCAACAAATAGACATCATCAGGAGCCTCAGAAAAAAAAATTTGCAATTTCCCCTTTTTAAAAAACTTTGGATTTTTTGAGCAGTATCCTACGTTTTTCCGATTCCAGAATGCTGTTAATTTTAAATATATACCTAAATCCACATCTTTGTTTGAGGATCAATTTGAGCATTGAAAAAATTGACCATAGCGTAGAAGATTTGCGCCAAAATAGGCTAGAAATACTTCTTTTTTAGGAGATTTTATCTGTTTCTTCTCACACCATTGTGCAAAAACTTTGTATTCTTTTTCATGCCTATGAAGGGATTTTTTGGGCAATACCTGTAAGGGGACTGTTGCAAATTCTTCCAAAATACTTTCAAGAATTACATCTTCGTCTATGTCTTGCATGTTGAGTGACGAACCCGTAACTTGGATTAATAGGGATGTTAACATTTTGAAATAATTTCAGAAATGTAGCTAGTATGTGAATCAGTGTTGCCAGAATATCGGTCTGGATTTTCTATTTTGATTGGTATTATTAATTTTCTTTGTGACAATTCTGTTTTATACCACATTTCATCTTATTTATAAATTTTTTCCCTGAGGGTAATTACCCCCATTACCCCTCTCCCGTATATGCGCCCCTGATTGAAGAATTACAAATCTAGATGAGAAATTGTTTCTTTCCGTTGAGCGGGTTTTTTTAATCATTTTTGACCAAAAATATTATCTAATACTTTTGATACAGCTGAAAAATAATATTTGTTTTTTCAAGCACAACATTTTTCAAGTAACACGCGTGCGGAAAGTGCTTACTTTCCACACATTCAAAGGAAAATAATATTTTTTTCTATATGAATGAAAATTAGACTTTATGAAGTCGTAAGTAACAAAAACTGTGTCTACTTAATATCTGTTTGTGATTAAACAATTAAGGGTTAGGTCGATGTCGACTTCATAAAATCAAATTTTCAGTGTGGAATAAAACTTTATCTTTTATTTTTTAGTGTTTTTTTTAAAGTTAGTTGTATTTTTTTATTGTCGTTTTTATAATGTATATGAGCCACCACTTCCTTAATATTGCTTTTAGAAAAAGGGAAGAGTGTTATAAAAAATTTTAATCTAATAACCGGAATATTGTGCAAGTGCAGTCAAACAAATTAGTAAATACACTGACATGCAAAAAAGTGTCTAGCTAAATATTTATGAATATTTTGAAGGGCAATATCTTTTGAACGCCTTATGGCATTTTATTGTGCTTTATATCAGTCGAAAGGAAATTTCATAGACAGTAATTCTGCGTTTCTGTTTTTGTCAACTTATTGCACTGATTTTTATATACAGAGTGTACTATGAGACATTATTTTTTGTAAATTTTTGGAACACCCTGTAGAATAACGTAACTGCAGAAAAATAGTAAATCGTTGTTTATAATTTAGACCTATCTCCTATATTTTGGCTTTTGATTCATTGCTCTATGTCTATTTTTAAAGGAGAAACAGTGTTTAACGTAAAATATTGCATTTTTACCATATTATCCATACAGACTCACAAGTCTTCAAAAAGATCTAGTAGCCTTGGAAATTAAAACTGTCAGAAGGCCATTTGTTGTTTTGTTAGCGTATCTCAAAATGCCAAATAGACGTCAAATTATTAAATAACAAAATCAACATCATTCAAACTTCTATCCAATAGTTTTAATGGCTAGCAAGCAACTCTAGAGAATGTAGCCGAAATTATTGCATTAGTAGATGAAGTCAATGGTGTTAGTTATGCTGCCCAAAAAGCGGGTATATCAGAAAAGCAAGAGAAAGGTTTCTTGAGACTGGGTAGTATACAAGAAGGATCGGGTCGGGTCGACCTAGATGCACCACAAATATCGATGACACGTTTATTGTCCTTCAGGAATCGATTTCAGACCGCAACGATGACCAACAGACGGCTACAAAAAGTATATGAACAAAGTAAGCTATGAGCAGGTACAATGGGATGAGGAGCAGTGGTCCAGGGTTTTATTTTCTTTTTATTTATTTATTTATGAGTCACGCTTCTGGTTGAAATCATCTGATGGAAGACAGGAAAGTTTGGAGACGGCCTGGGAAAAGATACGAACAAGAAATATTTGTAGAAGAAAAATTTGAGGGTGGTTCAGTGATGGTATGGGGTGAGATTTTCGTACAAAATTTTCGGTGCTACCAATAAATTCTTTGAATGCTCCGGGATATATCGACATAGTAGAGCAGTATGTTATTTCGTTTCCCCACCTTATATGCCAAGATTTTATTTTTATGCATGACAATGCGCGACCCCACGTTGCTCGTTTTGTAACTAAGTATTTGGATAATAATGGTATAGAACGTTTACCATCGCCTGCTATAAGCCCCGACTTAAACCCACTAGAAAATGTACGGGTCCAGCTCGCGCAATGCTTAAGAAAACGACCTCGTGTGTCACAGAATTTAGAAGAACTTGGCATAGCGCTTGTAGAAAAGTGGAACAATATTCCACAACAGGCTATTGCACGATTAATAAGCGATATGCCAAGGCGTGTAGAAACATTAATTTTTAGTCCTAAGCTGGGATTTGTAATTAATCTTTATTTATTTACCTTTAAATAAAACGTTACATTTTTGTAAAAAACATTGTTTCATTTAGCTGACCTAGATTTTATTGAACTCAGTTGACCTCTGTTTGACATTTGACGACAAGCTAACAAAACACAAATGGCTGACGGTTTTAATTTCCAAGGCTACTATGTCTTTTTGAAGATTTGTAAGTCTGTATGGATAATATGGTAAAAGTACAATGTTTTGCGTTAAACATGTATATCTCCTTTAAAAAGAGAGATAGCGCAACGAATCAAAAGCCAAAATAATCCTAGGAAATATAAACTACCTTTTGAACCAAAAAAACAAATTGTAAAGTTTCTCAATATGTTTTTTCCTAATAATTGAAAAAAAAACTTTTTTTTTTGTAACTGTTAGTAAAAATCTTGATAAGCAACCCTACAATTTTATTTGTTTTTTTAGTATAGCTAACTTTAAAACTAATAGGAGGTATGGCAGGTAAAAATATTATCAAGACAAATTGATCGCACTGTATGTACATAAAAAAAAATGTTGCTTAAGCTCACTAGCTACTACTCTTATATAAAGTGCTTTTCTCCAGGAGAAATATTTTAAAGATTAAGCTGGTAAAGCCCTTTACATATTAACATTTCTTAGTGTAATACTATATATACTGTTTCTTTAGAAACCAACGTCTCGATTTTTTATCAAAAGTCCATTTCTAAATGAAATGCCTGATCTGGCAACCCTGTCTCACCTCTAAAGCCACCCTTCAATAAAAATTTACGTTTATTTAACTTACCACAACGGTCAGCAGCAGCCAAAATGGTGCACAGTAAGAAAGTAACACATAATTGAAAATTTTTCATTTTTTGTTGAATAATATACACTTGAACTTCTAATGTCAAGTCAACAATAATTATATTATTATAAGTAATTTGAATATCCGACTTGACTTTATATGATCCAGACGCTAGATCTCTTGCTGATAATACACTTAACTTTTTCTATTTATAAACAAGATAATATTGTTCCTCAAGAGGTAGTAGTTTATTTTCTATAAGATTATGTTAATAGGAACATGTTTCTTTTGATTTATCGCTTTATAGTATCTGATTTTCTAGAAAATAATAAGAAAAAAATCCTGTTGAATATTTCGTATAAATTGTTATCACAACCAAAATCCCAAACTGGATATGAGGTATTAGTTTTTGGAATCATTAGATAGTTTGATAAAAATAGAACCCACTTCATTCAACCGATGTTGATTAATAGATACAGAATGACCGATTAGTCTAATCAAAGGGTAGAAAATAGTGGAAAGTTTTGGTGGAGTTTTGAAATTTTGTTTGTATAAATTTTTTGGGTTGCTTTTATTTATTTTTTTTTTTTTTGACAAAAGGGACACAAACAGATACATACTGTATCTGCTGAAGTATCCACATATTGTAACAAAAAATATCATTAAAAGTTTAGAATTCTTATACTAACTATAAGGTAATGACCAATTCACCATGAAAAAATTACAATTAGAAAACAACATGAAAGTTAAGAATTATATACGCTCATAATATTTCAAAAGTTAGATGTGCCGATCCTACATTGTCTTTAAAATATTTATCACCTTTCTAAGAGTCATAAAGAAAAAGTCAATGTTAACACAATGCACATTACTATGTCTTACTATTCGACACTAAGGCTAGTTCTGAGCTGAGTATGTGTGCCTAAAGGGCAAGTGAAATAGTTCTCTCATCCTTACAGACCTTTGGGGGACATTAATATTAATTTGTTCCAGAATATTGGAACAATCTATAAACATGTTTAAAATTTTAGATAAAAAAAGTACATAAAAATTCTTCCGCCTACTCTCTAGTGACATCAAGTGAAAGTGATTACGTGCCAGAGAAATATCGTTATTGGGTATGACAAATTTTTGTTAATAAGAGAAATATTTTATAAATCTGTTTTGAATACTCTCCAACCTGTTACTGAAGCTAATTTGCTGCAGACTTCAAATAATGCTTGCAAAGCACAATTTGCTCAACAGAAAGGAGTTAAACAAACACATGACGGATTTAACGTTATTGAAGGGTCTACATTTTTTTCTTTCATTGGTGGTATTGACTTTGTTTAATAGGGTATTTTTTAAATGGTAGTGCCGAGCTATTTGCTTTAGATTTCATGAGAACGTAATTGTTGTACATTTTGATATATTCATTGACATATTCACAAATCACGCAAATTTAAATTATTTAAATTATTAGGGATTTGATTAAATTGATATCTCTCAGGCACGAAAACACTCTCAAAGTATGACCCGAATAAATCGGCTATATCGGAGCCACCTCTAACATACTTGTCACCCCAATGCATCTTGCTAGGTATCTTACTAACAAACTGTTTTTTAGAAGAAGCATAGTTCCAAAATCTTTTTGGATTATTAATTAAATCATCTTCTAGTGACCTGATAGTAGTTTTAAAAACTGGTCAACCGCCTTACCTGAGAACAATTTTTAATAATATTCTCCATTCGTACAATACAAGAAACATCAACAAATTTAGCATACCTAAGCATCGAACTTCCAAATTTCAAAACTCATTCTCATTTCTTGCTGTTAATCTTTGGAATGAGCTAGCTAACAATGTAAAAGAGTTCTCTTATAATAAATTTAAAGAGCATATTAAATGTAAACTTTTGATTGAGCAACGCGGAATTGCATGTAGTATATAAATGAAATAGAAATGCAGTGAACATCGATGTATGTGTATGTTATATATATTGTAGTCTGGGATGCCTCCTTTGTGTTTTTTTTTAGTTGCTGTCACGTATACATAAAAAGTTGTTAAAAACAAATCTTTTAAAGGGATGCTGATGCGCGGGCGAATCTATTAGTAATTAATTTACATTTTTAAAATATTTTTTTTCTAATGGGCTAAAACTATCATCATCATCATCAATGGCTTTACAACTTTTCGTGGGTCTTGGCCGCATTTACTATTGCCTTCCATTCCTGTCGATCCTGTGCCACTATTTCCCATTGTCCTACGCCCATCCTTTCTAGGTCTTCTCTGACAGCATCTTTCCATCTTTTTCTAGGTCGGCCTACGGATCTTCTGCCATCCGGTCTTTCCCAAAACACATTGTTTATAAGGCGGTCATTTCCACTCCTTACCACATGTCCAGCCCATAGTTTGTGCTGAGTTTTCAAATTGTGAGAATATATCTTTTATTTCAATTGTTGACTGAGCTATGGTATCGACGTCATCAGCAAAGGCAAATATCATGTTTGGTCCCGGTGCGGATATGTCTGATCTTAGGTTTGGATGTACTCTTCTCATTGCATACTCCAAGGCAATGTTAAACAATAAAGGTGAGAGACGGTCTCCCTGTCTTAGTCCTGAGTTTATGCCAATGGCCTTTGATGTTTTTCCGCCTACCCTGACTTTTGCGTAAGAGCCGTTTATGCATGTTTTTGTTATTGAGACGAGTTTTTTGAGAATACCCAATTCAATCATCGCTGCCCAAAGCGCTGCGCGATCAATTGAGTCGTAGACTTGTTTAAAATCAATAAAAATCTGGTGTACGTCTCGATTATACTCCCAATGTTTTTCAAGCAGTTGACGGATTGTAAATATTTGGTCTATAGTAAACCGACCTGGTCTAAAATCACATTGGTAATCGCCGATTATCTCTTCTGCATATGGTAACAGTCTCCTCAACAGCACATTGGCCAGTATCTTATATAAAGTGCTAATCAAGCTTTCGCTTTTTTCCCCCTTTTTGTGTATTGGGATTATTAGACTTCCCCTCCATTTTTCTGGTATTATCTCCTGCTCCCATACATCTTTAATGATTTGATGTATTTTGACTTGCATTTCATGCCCTCCCTTCTTAATTAGTTCAGCTTCGATGCCGTCCATACCAGGGGATTTGTCATTTTTAAGGGCGCTATAGTTGTTCCAACTTCTGCTACAGATGGTGGGTGTATTTCAGGCTTGGCTGTTTGGTATTCAGTGTCAATAGGGTTTTGATTAAGATCAGTATGGACATTAAGCAATTGTTCAAAATATTCTTTCCATCTTTAGATTATATTATTTTCCGATGTCAATAAGTCCCCATTTCCAGCTCTCACGAAACCTGATGTTCTTATGTAGGAACCTCTTTTGTGTTCTTTTACTTCTTTGTAGAACATTTTACTTCAGCTTTGTCTATGTTCCTATTCAACTTTTTTAATTTGTAGTTCTAAGTGTTGTCTCTTTTTATTTTTTATAGTTCTTCTTGCTAAAGTTCTTTCTCTGTTGTACTGTTCCCGTGTTTCGGCTGTTGGTTTCGACAAGTACTGTATCCTTTTTTTTGTTCTTTTCTTTTAGAACATTCTCGCAGTCCTCATCAAACCACTTTTTTGTTGCCACTCTTGTTCTATGTCTATATTTTCGTGTCCTTCCAGCGTTTGAAATTTGTTGGCAATTTCTATTTGGTACTGATGTTCTTTCCCTGTTCTTGTAGTTTTTCCACATCCCATCTATCGATTTTAGTCTGTCTTATCGTTGTCTGTGTGGATAGTTTTGTTCGTAACTTGACTTTTTACTAAAAGATGATCCGAGTCACTATCAGCTCCTCTCATACTTCGTGTATTAATGATGTTACTGGAGTGTCGGCCATCAATAAGTACATGGTCGATTTGGTTGTGTGTTCTTCCATCGTTTGAAACCCATGTAATTTTATGTATATTTTTTCTTGGGAATTGGGTGCTTTTAATGACCATATTGCAGCCTGCAGCAAAATCGACTAGACGTGAGCCATTTTCATTGGTAGTTTCATGCAGGCTGTGGCTACCTGCTACTGTCTTCTTGGCCTACTTTTGCATTTAGGTCCCCAAGTACTATTTTAATATCGTGTCTATGAGCTGCAGTATATAGCTGGTTTAAGGTGTCATAGAATTCTTCTTTCTCTATATCGGCCGCTTCTTCTGTTGGAGCGTGTACTGAAAATAGCGTTATGTTACGCCACTTTCCTCGAAGCCTTAGTACACAGACCTTTTCGTTGGCTGGTTTAAAGTCCAAGATCGCTGTCCTGACTCTTTCACTGACCACGAAACCACATCCCCTCTCATGTCTGCTCTCATGGCCGGACCAAAGAACCAATGGATTTTCCATGTGAATTGTTCTAGATCCTATCCATCTTATCTCCTGTATGGCTGTTATATCCATTTTAAGCTCTTCTAGCTGTTTTATGGCTCTCGTAGCAATTCCAGGCCTGTACCAACTCAGTACGTTCCATGTTCCCAATAGAATGTCCTTTATCCGTTGCTTACGTCTTTTTATTTGAAGATCCGTCCTAATCCGAGGCAATAATAAACGATTCACAGTGTGAGTGACGGAATCGGTGTCCACTATTGCGCATCACTACACCTCTAAACCCTGGGCTAAAACTATGTTATTAGTAATTTTTTTAGGGTTTTTCTAGTACTTTATATCTAATTAAAGATCACGCGTTTGCACAGCATTAGCCCTATCTTGGGCTATTGGCATCGGTTTTTTTATAATCGTTGTGCAATGCGCTTTTGTCAACTGCTAGCTATGTAATCAATTTATATAAATAATGTTGTAATTACTACCTTCACAAATAAATGAATTTGAATTTGATAAATTTATTAAAGTCGATTTTAATTAAGGTTTTGCACCTTGCCCTTAACGTTCTAAATAAATTATAATCATTAACATTTTTGAATTTACGCCACTTTTTATGAATTTTATTTTTTTTCCTTCACAGCTCTTATTGTAGCCTGGGAATACGAAATTGGAAAATATTTATTTTTTGAATACGTTGGTACATATTTTCTTAAAAGAGATTCTATTTTATTGTAAAAAATATCCAAGCAACTATTAAGAGATTTGTCATTAAAAGCCAAGATCCAGTCAAAATCCATGATCTCCTGATTTATTAATAGGTAATTCGCTCGTTTAAAATTAAAATATGTATTACAATTAAATTCTGAAGGTTTATGCAATTCTACATCGAAAAGAAATTCTATACATGAGTGATGTACTGTAGGAAACACCCGGAAAAAAAACCTCTCCATGTTTGGGAAATATTGGTTATATATAAAATGAAAGAGTATAAAATAAGTTTATCTTCACCGACGCATCCTTTTCCTTGAAGGCCCTGGCTTTTCATCGGCATCTAGGAAATAAAATGTAGGGGAGCAAGTGGTAACAAGTAATATGTCACGTTGTCCCTGTGGGCTTTGAGTGCGTGTATTAGTCGTGTGCTTGACCTTAGGTGTCTAGTCCTACACACTTATTTTCGATCTCCTTTTACTATTATCATAACGGCTATTTCTGTTAACAAACGTCCAATATATCCGGTTACGGATATGTATGCTATACATCTATCTGTAAAAATCTCATTTAAAAAAATTAAGCTATTTAAGTCAGAGTCAGGAATACTAGACGTTTTTTTCGAGAGCTGCAAAAATATTTCTCTAATATAAATTACGACATTAAAAGTTATAACTGTGTATATTTGACATGTCAATTTTTTTATTACCTCAATAAAATATACCTACCGTATTTAAAAATGAAATTACGAAGAAAATTTTTTGTTGACAGATGTGAAAAAAATTTCAAATAAATTAAGTCCCTAAAAGTTGCATGAAACTGTGAAAACAGTATATAAAAATTTTAAATAGTTCAGAAGATACAGGAAAAAAACATTTTTTTTGAGAACTGTCCCAATATTTTTTCAAAACAAGTTACTCCCCTAAAAGAATTTTGAAAACCGTTTTTAAAAAACTTAAACAGTTTAAAATTTTAAAAAAAAACAGTTTTTTTGTGTAAAACTTCACCTTGTAATTGCAACCCCTGTATATTTTCCAAGACCCTTCCTAACCGACCATTTTGTGTATCTTTTTAAATGCTTTCCGGCGCCGTAACCAGTTTTCCGTCCAGATGCTTATTTTTTTATTTGAAAAAAAATTAGTTTTTCTCAAAAATATCTATCTCTTTAACGCGTAGATGCACAAACGTAAATCGAAGCGATTAAAAATATCAGAGAAATATTTGCTTTAAATAAACCAAAATTCAGCCGGCACATCTATCAGAAGTGACATGTCAAATATCTCTGTAAATTTTATTATCATCCTAGGCAAGGCCACCTATCATTTCGCGTTGTATATGGATTGGTACCTATCGATTTTTGACCGATATGTGCAGTTTTGCTGAGTAGTTAGAGGGAAAAAGCGATAAAAAACATCAAAGAAATATTTGCTTTAAACCAACCAAAACTCAGCCGGGACATCTATCACAACTGACATGTCAAATATCTCTGTAAATTTTATTATCATCCTAGGCCACCTATCATTTCGCGTTGTATATGGATCGGTACCTATCGATTTTTGACGAAATTTAAATTATCAACTTTAAAAAATTGCAGTAAATTAACCATTAAAGTTATAAACTCGAAATTTGGTCATGGTCTACCTACAACTATCTTGTTTCCTAAGACAAATATCCTACTGGCTTAGATGTATTAGTTTTCTTGTAATACATGATAATGTTAAAAATGGTATTGGAAACTTTGGTGCAAACTTCACCTCGTTAGTGCACCTTCTGTATATAATCCAGAACCCTTCCTAAATAGTCTATTTTGTTTAGCTTTTTAAGCACTTTCCGGTGGCATAATTAGTTTTCTGGCCAGATGCCTACTTTTTTTTATAAAATCAATTGAATAAGAAGATTTTTTTGAATTGATTTTTTAGATCTTTTTATTTGGCCGGCATTTTGTTTCCCCCTCTTGAATTGGTACCACAACTTTACCAGTTTATCTCTATATCACATCTAAAAAATGCCCAAATTTTGAAAATAATCTAATAAATAGTTTTTCAGATGCGTACAAAAATATTACAGCTTGATTTTTATGTAACACTTGATTTTGTTCCGTCTTATTGGATTTTTATCATAATATTACACCGGTTATCCCTATATGACCTTTAATTTTGTATCAAAATCAAAGTCAGTCGAGTAAATTGTCTTTAAGCTATGCCGCGAACTGACAGACAGACCGACAGACGGGCCGACGGAATTGATAAAACATATTTTTTGGCATCTAGGGACGCTAAAACGTAAAGATACGTAAAACCTGAGAGGGTGATTTTTTTCTCATTACAAACATTTTATTTGGCCGCCATTTTGTTCGACCATCTTGAATTAATACCACAATTTCACTAGTTGGTCCCTATACCACAATTAGTTATGGCATACAATTTGAAATCAATCCATTAAGAAGTTTTTTCAGGTTGAATTTGCAAATACTTTATTAAGCCGCCATTTTGTTTCACCATCTTGGACTTGTACCAGAATGTGAGCAGTTGATTTCAACATAATACTTGATGTTTGTGCAAAATTTGAGATAAATTGGACAAGTAGTTTTTTATTATTAATTTTTCAGCATTTCACTAGGCCGCCATTTTGTTTGGCCATATTAGATTTTTACCAAAATCAGGTCATCCCCATATAACCTTTAATTTTTGACTAAAATTTGAAGTCAATGGGGTAAGTACTCTTTTAGCTATGCCGCCATTAGACAGACATACGACATACAGACAAACAGACCCACGGAATTGAGAAAATATATTTTGAACCCAGAAACGTGAAGATCTGAAAAAATCTAGGAGAGTAATTTTTTTACGATTACAATACTTCTCTTTTACCAGGGAAGGAAAATTCGTTTATCTAAAAAAAATACACTTAGTTTTAGCTGCCCTCATTGGCCTTAGTGCCCCCAGGGCCTCCACTTGCTTTAATCCGGCTCATGGCAACAGATGCGTTAAAATTACCGAAATGCCGCTATCAATTATAGCTGGTAACGCAAAAAGATCAGTTATAATAACCGATAAATACCAATTACTAATAAAAAAAATAATCGCAAAACCGATGCAGCATAAAGATCGAGAAAGATGCAATGTGAAACTACTGTTAAACAGCTCACTTTATACCGCAATTTCCATATTGCGTGGAATTTCAAGGAATAGCGTAAAAAGTCTAGTGCAATAATTATTAATCTAATTATTAATTAATTCGGATAATGAAGATCTACAAGAAAGCTAATTATGGCTATTATTGAATAATACTTATGTAGGTAGCGCACCGCGTCCGTTGAGTCTAACTGACGATTCATTGAATCGAGGAATAACGGTGTATATTTTTAAAAAATTTAAACAATATATAATGGACCTGAATTAATGTGTTTGGTCTTTGGTCTTGAGATGTCATATTTACATAATGATATTAAGGTAGTGTAATATGCTTGGTTAGTCTTATGCCAGATCAATTAATAATTAATGGCATTTGAATTGCTTAATATTAGGGCTTACGACACTAAATAATAGCAAAGTTTCAAAGTTCATAATAGTACATCATAAAACTAGGGACTAAAATGGCTCATTTAGAGCAAGAACCATTCCAGGGATTAAGGCGTTTTAGCCCAGGGGAACGATATTACTAAATAATGTAATGTATAGGTATTCAAATTCTTTGAATAAATAAATGTACAGTAAAGAGCCTAGCCCTGACCTTGATGAGACCGGGAAGGTCGCAAGATTCAAAACGATGGCCCGTCAAAATGACAATACCTTGTTTCCGGTTTTCAGTGGCGTATCCACTTTGAGTTTTACTTTGAAATTTAGAAAGTAATTTGAAAACTTATACTTTTGAAAGAGAATTATAATTAAGGTAGGGACTAAATTAAACAAGCCAATTAGTGTGATACATTATTTCAGGTGCCAATAAAATATTGGTGAAAAATTAAAATGCATGTCCTAACACTGGAACCCGTGGTGGAAGATAGATCAAAATACAAGAGCCACACTACACCAAAACTCGTTACGTTCTGGACGCGCGTTTCACTAACTAAGTTAGCATCATCAGTAGATGATATAAACTGTATATATATAATATATAATATTATATATATATATATATATATATATATATATATATATATATATATATATATATATATATATATATATATATATATAATATATATATATATATATATATATATATATATATATATATATATATATAATATACTAATAATAATAATAATAAACGGTTTATATCATCTGCTGGTGATGCTAACTTGGTTAACGAAACGCGCGTCTAGAACGTAGCAAGTTGTGATGTCGTGTGGTTAGAACTCTTGTATTTTGATCATGTCTTTAATAGCTCACTTTAGATATTAAATTTTAGTTTTTATATAATAAACCTTTCGTACAAATACCCTTATATTTAACCAGGGGGTTCAAGTTCAACGTTTGTTGTTATTAACGCTGTAAAATTGACACAGGTTTGAAAGAGCCACTTATCAAAGTTATAAAGAAATGTGGAAATTTTGTCGCCTGGGCAATATAAATTACAATGCGAGAACGCATTCTGGATGATGATCTAAAGCTTGCTACTAAGAAATACCTGCAACTAAGAATTTAACGGCGCAACTATATGAGAGCATATTTGGAAAAACTTGCAACTCATTATATATCTGCTTTCTTTTTATTACTATACTTGAATTTAATAAATAAAATTTAATGATTTTTTTAATAAGCAGAATGGTTATTTTTAATTGAACTAAAAAAGTAACTAATATTATTTAGAAAAGTTAAGTAGTAATCTTATCTAAATTACATTTTAAACAAAAACAAGCACAAGTATCATAATTTCATTTAAATATACTCAAATTTAATAGAGAACAAAATATTAGATAAATACCTGTTTACGAAATATCAACATCTAAGACACATTAGCTTAGAAGAAAATTCAGTAAAATTAAATTAACTATACAAATAAAAATAATACATATCAGAGAAATATAATTTTGGAAATGTGAATAAAATAATTAAAATAGAACTGCTATTATACGGTACCAATAAATTTTATTGGTTAAAAATGCTTTATTATATTTTAGAAAAATATTTATATTAGGTATGCAATGTTTTAAAAGCACTACCTTTAAATATTCTGATTTGTAAAATAGTGTCCTCTGTAAGATGAAGGTTATATAGGCACCAGAAGTTCCTACGCCTTCATTTTTATTTAGTACTACCTAGTTTGCATAGACTCTTATTAAATCAAAGTACAATATTCATAAGATGTCAGTGTGCAGTTTTTTTTTGTAGAAAGGGCAATTTATTCTTTTTACCGTAGTAGTAGATATAGTTTTTGGGAAAATTAGTGAATATGTAAAAAATATCCCAATTTGAAATTCTCTACTTATTTATTGGCCACTAAATTACCTACAAACTACACCTCGTACAAAAAACTTTAAACGACTTTTTATCTCATCTCTCGCTAACTAGATTATCACAAAAATTTTAATTTCTCAATTTTTTTTATTTTACTTACTTTATTTACGTGTTTTTGTGAACCTTGTATATTATATGGAATATTTTTGTGGTCAATTTTATTTTTTTAATAATCAAAATTTTTATGTACCTAAATCCATGCACAGGCTATAATATACATTGTATATTTGCTCCACCCACAATATTTAAACATTTATTTAGTATATATATAAAATACTCACTTTTATTATATAATGAAAGTTTTAGATTGGCATGAGATTTATATATGGTTTAATAAAAATGGTTTAACCAATTTAAACCCTTATTAAAAATACAAGCAAGAAAAGAATTTCGTTTCAGTGGTATGTGCGTTTGTATTTTGGTAAGTAAGAAATTAACTAGACACTTTTAAATCCGATTTAAAAGCAAAAATACTTGTTATTATAATTAAAATCATAATTTTAAAAGTGTAAAGCAGTTAGGTTAGGAACCAACTACACCAACAACACAAACCCACTTCATGTAATATTTTGTTACGTCAAAACATTTAATTACCTATGTATGTTTTAAAAGCAAAGAAATAAAGTTGGAGGTATAATTTTCTAGGATTCATTTTATGGGACAGAATAAGTTTTAATATTTAACATTATATTGTCGTGTTTTTGGGTCTGATACTGTGCCGAATTTTGTGGAATTAGTGGGTACACAGTAAATATTTAAAAAATAAGTATTGTACAATATATATATATATATATATATATATATATATATATATATTTATATAGATTCAGTATTCTCGACCGTGTTATTAGTAATTTACGTCAGAAGTTTCGGGAAAGCGGTCTGTGACTATTCAAACTCTAATTGTTTTAGATCTCAATATTTCGTCAAATGTTTATTGACTTCATCAGGAGACAACTAGAAACAATAAATTTATCTTAATTAACACACCATAGAAGAAAATACTGAATTACAAACTCTGTTTGTGGATAATTCAAAATGGTTCAAAAACATTTCCACCGTTGACATTCCAGAGGACATTTCAAACTTTTTATCACTAGGGCCAAAATTCAGTGTTCCCTGTGAAATAAATGATTTCAAAATAGAACATTTTTTGGCTGATGTTGAAAATATTATAGAAGAAATACCTAATGACTCACAAGATCTTTTAAGGGCTAGAGTTACTAATGTAGTCACAAATTTTGTTCAAAACTCAAACACAGGACAAACGTCCCATGTGAAACATTTGTACAAAAAAACCAGAAAGTTTTTAAAAAATAATCCTGATTTATATATTTTACAATCTGACAAGGGAGGCTGTACTGTTGCGATGGATAAAGTGGAATACACGGGTAAGACTGAAGCCTTATTGAGTGACACTTCGACATATGTTGTGTTAAATAAAGATCCAACAACTTCTATACAATTAGCTTATAACAATTTAATAAAAACATTAAAAACTAAAAAAGAACTCACTGAAATAGACGCCAAACATTTAATGATATATAATTCCTCTTTTCCTAAACTGTATTGCCTACCGAAAATACACAAACCTAATGTGCCCTTAAGGCCAATTGTTAGTTCAGTGAACTCTACTACTTATAACCTTTCAAAATATTTGGCAAACATTTTAAAATTGAGTTTTGAGTGTGAATCTAATTACAATATTAAAGACACCTTCACATTTGTAAATGCTGTTAGCGGTGTTCAGCTACCACAAAACTATGTTTTAATATTGTTGGACGTGGTATCTTTGTTTACTAATATCCCACTGAGTTTGGTTATTGATATTTTAGAGCAGAAATGGCACCAAATTGAAAAATTTACTAGCTTATCCAAAAATGCGTTCATAGAACTAATTAATTTTGTGTTTAACAACACTTATTTTGGTTTTAACGGCCAATTTTATAAACAAATCTTTGGAACTCCCATGGGTTCTCCTATTAGTCCTATTCTAGCAACTATTGTCTTAGATCACTTGTTAGACACAATAATACCAAATTTGCCTTTTCACTTGCCCTTTATCTATAAATACGTAGATGATCTAATTTGCTCTGTTCCAACTGATCAGATTCAGGTTGTTTTAAATAATTTTAACTCCTTCAACACCCATTTGCAATTTACAATTGATTATGAAAAACATAAAAGTGTGCCCTTTTTAGATACTAAAGTCATAAGAAAAGACGAAAACAAAATTATTTTAGATTGGTACCAAAAAGATACGTCATCTGGTAGATACCTGAATTATTTTTCAAATCATCCAACCAATCAGAAATACAATACTGTCATTGCAATGAAAAATAGGGTAACACACATTAGTGACGTTATGTATTTACAACAGAACCTAGCCAAACTTTTTGTTATGTTTGTGAACAATGGTTACCCTAAACACATTTTAAAAAAGCTCATTTATAACACAAGCTTTTATGACGGCCCCACAGAAGACAGTAATCAACAAGTAAAATATGTCAGGATTCCATTTATAAATAATCTTACCAATTCAATTATTTCACTGTTTAAGCCTTTTTCGAACATAAAAATAGCCAAATATAGCCTCATACAAAATTACTCGGTATTTTCAAAGGTCAAAGAAAAAACTCCAACTGGATGCACAACTAATTGTGTTTATCAAGTGTCTTGCTTGGGTTGTGACGGTTGTTATATTGGCCAAACCTCGCAGTGGTTAAAACAACGAGTAACACAACATAAAAGTGATTGCCATATAGGCAAAAATTCATGCGCATTGGTACAGCATCACTTGAAAACGGGTCATAAATTTAATTATAGTAATGTTAAGATACTAGAACACCATGACAGTTATAGAAATAGATTGTTTCTTGAAATGTGCCATATCAATAAGAATAAAAATGCAATTAATTCAAAATTGGACACAAATAAACTAAACAATATTTACTGCAATATTTTAAACCAAATGTGACGATCAATAAGTAACATCCTATATACATATATTAAGTTTAAAATTCACTATTTTATGTTTTATGAAAGTATAAGAACCACTGATATCAATGTATCGGTTTTGTTTTTTTTTTTGTGTTGTTAGGCTTTTTCCATTATGGTTCAAAACATTGTTGAATGCACAGATCGTTTTATATTTGTAATAATACATGTTAAGTGTGAAAATAGTTGTCCTCAATGCACAGAATGTTGCTTTTATCGTCCTTGTTTTGTAATATGTTCGACTAACTCTTACGTTGTAAGTATATTTTAAGGAGTAATGTGACTGTATATTTTTATATATTTTCTTCTATGGTGTGTTAATTAAGATAAATTTATTGTTTCTAGTTGTCTCCTGATGAAGTCAATAAACATTTGACGAAATATTGAGATCTAAAACAATTAGAGTTTGAATAGTCACAGACCGCTTTCCCTGAAACTTCTGACGTAAATTATATTTATATATATATATATATATATATATATATATATATATATATATATATATATACTTTTAGGTTAGGTCTGGTTAAATTAGTTTACGCTTACAAAATCCAAATTTTTATTGTTAGTATTTTTGGGATATCTTAAACTATGTAAGGTTAGATTAGATTAGTTTTTTTATTGATTTAAATTAATTTTGGGTTAGACTTAAAAAATATATATAGAAAAATCATAAAAGATATTTTTTGTAAAACCATTTTTTACACTGATACATATGTAATATACAATATTTACATTTTCCAGGGAATTTATATTTTCCCTTGCCTGTTAATATTTAATTTTTGTGAAACAATAAATGGAAATTATTTTCAAGTTCAAAAAATTCCTAATTAAGATTTATCGAAAATATAAGTATTGTATTCTTCATGCAATTATGCAACTTTTTGCTGTTTCTGTTTTTTTTTTCTATTATGAATAATAAAGTTGTGGGGAAAACTTAAACTTTTTTTTTTCAGACGTTTATATCTCTATTTTGGATGAACCGATTACTTTGAACTTACTGGTTTTTTGCTCTTCACGTAGAAATATGAAAAGTACCGTAATGATTCTATCACTGGTCACTAGATGGCGTTTCGTAATTCTTCAAATAAGACAGATTTTTTCAAAAAAATCAAACGATATGGTACGACTTTTTTTTTCATAATTTAATTTAAGTTTACAAAAGATATCGAATAATGAAATAAAAAATCCAGGCCCGTATTTAAATTAAAAAAGTTGTTGATGGTCGCCCCAATCCGAAACGTCTGATTGATAAACTAACCTCACCAATTTGTAGAGGAGTGAGTGACAATGAAGATAAGATGAAAATTATTTTCATATCATTTCAACTAAGCCTACAATTATAGAAAAACCATTATTTTTTGTAAAACCATTGTTTGCCCTAGGTTAGGTAAAAAGTGAGTGGATCAAACCGACCCTCCACTGCGAGTCTGAGGTCTATTGTGGCTCACACCTATGTTTACACTTCCCCAAGCAACTCTAAATCCTCAATGAGTCTTATCATTGCATTTCGGGAGGTATTCTTCAAGTCCTCGGGCAGCAGAATATCCCTACCAGATATGAAGAACCTGATCTTGGCAGCTGCCGGGCATTCACACAGCACATGGCTGGCTGTCTCATCATCCTCCATACATAGGCAGCGCTCGGCTTCGTCTTCAAACTCAATCCTGGGCATGTGATGTCTTAGCCCACAATGGCCAGTGTATAGGCCTATTGCTGTTTTGAGGTTAATTCTGTTCATATTTAACAGACTTTCTGTTATCCTCTTCTTCATAGGAAGGGGGACAAATGCCTTTACATGGGACAGACCTGGCAGTCCAAGCCAATAGAGATCAGCTTTTTCCTCAGCTAAGTCCAAAATTCCAATAAAGCTGGTTCAGGTCCCACGAATCTTGTATCTGATCCTTTGCTAGAAAGTCCGCAGACTCATTTCTACCCTAATACAGATGTAATATACAATATTTACGTTTTCCAGCATACCTAAGTATAACAATAGAGAGTCCTAAAACTAAGGATGTTTATGATGTGTGGTGCAGTTTGACTTGTTTGGAAAATTACAATTTAAACCAAATTTTCGAAATTTTAATTTTAAACCGTACCCTATGCTGAAATTCCTCTTCGCCTCTATATAGAAAGAAATTTCTATAGGAGAGTTGTAGGGTTGACAAAAATCTATAAACGGAAAATAATTTTATATGTACAGGGTGAGTCAAAAAAAAGTTATGGTAAAATATGTATTTTTTTAATGGAATACCCTATATATTATATGATTATCTGACTCAGCAGACAGAGAGCTTTAGTTTGATGTCTCGTTTTCTAAATTCTGGTAAGTCATTACCACGGAATTAATTTTTTCATGATATATATTTTAAATACTGAAGTAAAAAAAGGACACCCCAAAATACAGTAAATTAAAATGAACATACTCTAGGTACACATATTTCGCACCTTATTCTAACAATTAAAAATAACACCTTTAAATTGACATTCATTGACATTCTGTCAGAGATTAGCCATTCTGGTTATATTTCTGATACGAAACATAAGAAATATTCTGCTTTTAGTATTTTATTTGTAGGTTTGCTGAAGACGGGGGTAGACTTTCCCCCGAAACGTCCAGAAAACAAACATTTTTCAGTGTCGTTCCTTGGGGACCCTCATAGTGGACGCAGAACTTAAGACTATCTATTCAATTTATAAGGTAAATATATTTTATTTTTTCTAATTTTCTAAGGCGAAAAACCCAAAAAATAGTTTTAAACCATGAATCCGCCACTACAATTTCGTAATTATATTTTTTGCGTTTTAACGTTTAAACGGACCCTTTAAAAGATCGTAGTTATCTATGGATTCAATTTAGTTCGACAACATTTTTATCACAGTTAGTCTAAGATTTATGCTTATTACCACTGCCGTTATTATAAAAAGTTGCTTCATCGGAAAAAAGAACGAAATTAAAAGATTTTGGCTGATGCTTCATAACAAAAAACAACTCTTCTATCGTAATCCTGCGCCTGTAATTCTTGCAGTAATTGAATATGGTAGGGTTGAAAATGTTCACTTCTAAGCGTTCGCGATATTGATGATGCACTGAAGGGTAATTCTCTAGCGATCTACCATCATTTTATTATTATCATTTGTAACTGGTTTTACTCGTTCATGTTTTTCATACATCACGTTTCCTGTTATCGAATCTGTCTTTTAGTTTTTGAGATGCTTGTGGCTAAGGATGTCTTCTATTGGGATAAAGTTGTGGATACATTCTGGATGCCAATAATGTGTTCCTTTCAGCAGCTCCTAAGGCATATATCATATCAACCAGTTCACCACGTGGAAAATTCATCATAAATAATACAATTTAAAATTCTTAGAAAACTATTCTAGTAATACTTGGATATAATAAAATGAAACAATGAAAAAACAAATAAAATAAAACGCAGCATAATTGATAAAACAGTAAAGGAAAACACAGTAATGACAATGATGGTCGCTGACAGCACATCAACAGAATTTCATTTATTTTTTCTAAGCAATCTTGATAAAAAAAACAGAATTCGTTAAAATGCATAACTTACAAAGAAAATGAAATATCTTAAAAAGTAAATGGTTTAGGTATAGGACATATTTAGTGAAAAATGAAGGTATTCCATGAACAACTCTATAAAAAATAAATGGTGTTCCATTTAAAAAATATTGAGATATTGCATATTTAACTTTGGTAAATTCATTAAAAACACTCTGTATAAAAAATTTACAAAATATCATTAAGAACCTATAGCAAGTATCTTAGACTAACTGTGATAAAAATTTTGTTGGTTTAAATTGAATCCATAGATAACTACAATCTTTTAAACGGACCCTCTGAAACACAAAAAAATATCATAAAAAATTAATTCCGTGGCAACGCCTTACCAGAATTTAAAAAACGAGATATCAAAGTAAAGCTCTCTCTCTCTGCTGAGTGAGACAATCATATAATATACATGGTGTTCTATTTTAAAAAAATACTTATTTTACCATAACTTTTTTTGACTCACTCTGTGCATATAAAATTATTTTCCGTTTATAGATTTTTATCAACCCTACAACTTTCCTATAGTAATTTTTTTCTATATCTCTTACGGTTTAGGCACTTTCTTAGCCGCACACCTTGTTGACGCACCCTGTATATGTGCTTGCTATTGCTATGTTGTGTTCTGCCGGCAGTAACATTTGCCGATTTTTTCTACCGTTAATTAAAGATAAGGAATTGTAAAACAGATGTATGTAATAAACACCTTAAGAATTCAACCTGCGATGTATGGTATCTTGGTATGTTTTTATATGGTTTTTATTTGGTGCTATACATTTGACGCAGTTACCACAGTTAACAACCGTTATGGTTTAAGCAACAGGTGTTGCAACAACTAGACCCAATGGTTTAACAAAAAATAACGCCTTTCCCCTCGCTAAAATTAGATTTGGGCATCTCATCCTAGTTTCGCATAGAATCCAATATCGTAAAGGTAAGTACTTGCAGGGGTGTCACTAGTGAGGGTGTGAGGGGACTTGAAATTTCTGCCACATGCCACATGAAAAGATATGAGTAGGTTTAAAACACCACTGTTGGAGTAAAGAGAGTTTATTTTTTTGCTGTAATGGCTGATAATACTGCAGATTTATCCTCGTAAAGACATATTGTCCTTAGTAATTCGATATGCCAATAGTAAGTTAGAAATCTTGAATGCTGCTATAAATATGGTCAAGGTATGGCTAATTTGTTGATTAAATATTTAGACAAACTAGAAGGTTGCATTTGAGTCCTACTGTTTTGTTTTCAATATGTCAGGGCGTTTAGAGAAAGATAACAGATAATCTGTATCATCGTATCCCTTATGATCCGTGTTAAGATCATAGGACAAATACAGAGTTAGAACATATAAGTACAATAGTCAGGAATTTTTTCACAATATTTAAAGATCTGTATGTAAATTTTGAAACAAACGGTTTAAATCGACATAAAATGTATTGCTAACTTAAAATGTTTTAGAACACTGTCAAAACTTTTTTGGTTGATTTGGAGCCATATAGTATTAGTGATTATATTAGATAAAGTGTAGGTGAATTTTTTTTCTTTTATTTTGACGCTATTTTTCACTTATGTTTATATGTTTTTATGTACTTGTACAGGAAATATATTTGTAATATGATCTGAAATAAAGATTTTTATTATTATTATTATTATTATGTTTCTCCACCATGTTGTCTCACAGTATTGCTGTGGTTGTATTTTATACTGACGGGATTATACCAAGTCAGTACAAAAAAAAAACAAAAAAAAAAAAGGTAAAGGAAAAAAAGACAAACTTCTCATGATGATGCTAACTTGGTTAGCGAAACGCGCGTCCAGAACGTAACAAGTTGTGGTGTAGTGTGGATAGAACTCTTGTATTTTGATCTATCTTCCACTACAGTGTTAGGACTAAATAAGTGATATTTTCTTTTTTGGATGGATTGAAAGGTGATATCGGGTCTCTTTGCGGGGATTGTTTTATCTGTGTGGATGTCAAGTAGAGCTTGTAGTCTTTTTCAAGTATGGATGTTGGTGTATAATTGTAGTAAGGGTCTGTGTTCTCCTTTAGTTTGTATGTTGTGGCTAATGCTTGATGAACAACCTTCGCTGCTGAGTTGGGTCTCGCGGTGTATTCAGTTCCGGCCATTATTCTACATCAACTCGTTATGTGATCGATCGTTTCTCTCTGCTGTGACTTCTTCTGCACCTGTCGTCTTCAATGGTTGCTATGACTTTGTCCTAGATGGCAAATAGGAAGCCTTCTGTTTCGGGGAACAGCTGCCCTTCTTGTAACCACGTATATGAAAGCTTTTTATGTATGTGGTTTTGCTTTATGTGGTATCTGTGTCTTCCGTGGAGTATTATTTCAGACCAGGTGTTCATCTTTTCTAGTCGTGATTGGATGTGACTGTGTGCGTCTGCTGCGTTGTCTGCCTTTACTATTGCCTTGTTTAGTTGTTTGTTGTGGAAAAGTTTTCTGAGTTCGGAAATTTGTTTTTTATTTAGAGATTGTATATCTACAATTGCCCTATCTCCTTCTTTTCTCTCGATGGTGAGTGTTTCCTTGCATGCATTGGAATGTAACTTCCTGTGTTTAGTGAATTCAGAGCGTATGAGAATGTGAATGTTTTCTATGTCTGTGTGTGACCATTTATTGATACCAAACGAATACGTAAGAATAGCCGAAGGTGTTAATAGCTTTCGTTAGATTTCAGTTTTGTTTTTAGTAGTTCTGGAAGTCTAGTTTTAAATTCCGCCTTGAGGTCTGGTTTGATATGAGTGTGGTTAATTTTGGTGCTTTGATGGAAGCCTAGGTATGTGGATTTTTCTTCTTTGAGCATGTTATCTATGGTTTCATTGTTGATTGTTTCCGTCGTAGGATGGTCTTTCCACTGTCCCTTATTGATATGTAGTAACTTGCATTTACTTTGTGCTTGGGTATAAATGTATGTCATCCATGTACAAGAGATGGTTTATTTTGTGTAGTTTATTATTTTGGTGTTTACTGTGGAATTCCAAGTTTGTGTTATTCAGTGTGTTTGAGAGTAGATTGAGACAGAAGCAGAACCACAAAGCGCTGAGTGAATATACCTCGTCTGATGTAAATCTCTTCTATTTCGATGTTTTCTTTTTGTGATCTCAGGTTGATTTTAGTTTTCCAGGTACTTATGATTTGCGTAAGAAATTACCTGAGGTTTTTATTGACTTTGTACAATTCTAGCACTATGGTTAGCCAACTGTGGAGTATCGAATCAAAGACCTCATCAAAGTCACCAATGTGAAGGTTTCTATTTTGCCTGGTTTGTTCCATGAAGATGCTGTCTTATAAATAGCTGCCCTTTGCATCCCCGGCTGTTTTTCCTGCACCCTCTTTGCTCTTCCGTTAGAATGCTTTTGTGTGCTAGATGGTGTTTTATTCTCCTGGTAATTGTAGCTGTGATGATCTTTTATAGGGCTGGAAGGTGCGTAATAGGTCGGTAATTTAATGGGTTCTTAGAGTCTGAGTTTTTGGGTTTAATGTATGTTATTCCTTGGGTGAGAAAACTGGGAGGTGTGCTAGGTTTTAAAATAATTTCATTAAGATGGCGAGTGAGAGCTTTATGTGTGGAGGTAAACTATTTGTACCAGAACTTATGAATGTTATATATTCCAGGACATCTCCAGTTATGCGAGTATTTGATTGTTTCTGCAACTTCTTGTGTTGTCAATGCAAAGTCCCCTTGTTCCTCCAAGCACTTGTGTTTGTCTTCTTCGGCTTTAATCCATGAAGCGTTACTATTGTTTAGTTTCGGTTCTGACCAAAGCTTTTCCACTATTGTGTGATTTCTTCTTTGGTCCGTTGTTCTATTACTCGTGCCTCCTCATTGCTCATGGTTTTTTGGTAGATCTTTTTTTCGCTTCTTTGAAACAGGTTGTTAGCGTCCTTTCTTTCATTTGATTCTTTTTATCTTCGGACTCTTGTGTCAAGGATTTCTATAAGCGAGAGATCAGGAAATGTAGATTTGATTTTATCTACACTTTGAGTACGCGGGTATTATGTGTTCGTGTATGGTCTATAGGATTTTTTGTGTGTCCTGTTTGAAGATTACAGGACGAATAGGATCTCTTGTTATAGGATCGCAGCCTGACCATTTGTTTAGATATGACTCCATTTCTACTTTGATTGCTTGTGTGAGAGACGGTCCGAGGTGTAGCTGTGAGTATGGTGCTTTGAGCGAATGATTCACTTGTGCTGTTCGCTGTGTGGTGCTTGTCATCTGTCGTGGATTGTTGCTGGGAACTTCGCCCTTACTGAGCATTGAGTGAGGTTGCAGATTCTCTTGCGCAAAGTTGGGCTTGTTTGTATATATGCTTACTGGTCTTAGTGACGACTCTTTTTTGATCTATTATTCTCTGTTCTATGACAAGTGATTTGTATTCTGGATATTGTGCTATGAAAAGTGTATGCAGTTTATGTCCGTATCCTGATGAATACCGATTTATTATTATTTATTTATTATTATTATTGTAATTATTATTATTATTATTATTGTTTTTATGACTTGTTGTCTCACACTCTAGTATTCTGGTTAGCCAACTATGGGGTATCGAATCAATATTTTTATAATTTATGTAACCAGTATGAAGGTTTCTATTTATTATTATTATTATTATTATTATAACAATAATAATAAAATATCCAAATCAATCACAAAATGATCTAGACACGTTACTGATGAAACGTAATATCGTAATAGTAATCAGTAAAGGCGACACGCCAATATCATATTTGCAATAACTATGTCAGGATGTCAGAAAAAATCGACATGTGTAAATATTTAGGTCTGTGAAAATATGTCCGCTCGCAAATTACTATCGGTGTCACAAAATAGACTAATAAGGTTTCAAGTTCGTTCTTCATTAGTTCTAGATCTATGTAATTTCTAGTAATTTGTGTTATTGCTTTCTATTGAAAATGAAATCTTGCCTATTAGATTTAGACCGTTATATTAAATGTCAATGTCTCAAATTACTTTCATATAAGTAGTTAGGTTTAAAACTTAGAATTGTATCGTCTTAAATTTCATTAGGATTGTCGAGGTTTAAAGTTTTCAGGGCACTCTTGACAGGTGTGTAGCCAAAAGACAGGACCGTAGACGGAAGGGTGCCGCGAATTTAATGGGTATTACTCGACGAAAAATTTTATCCGAACTAGAAAAACGAGGGGGACTAACTGAAGGCGAACATTTTTATTTTATTTCTGTCATATAACAGTTTTAACTTTAATTATTTTCATTTAGCTAGCCCAGAATAGTCTTTTGACGTCTAATACCACGGGCTTAATATCTTATTGTCTTTAATTAGTTTGGCGCCGTCTCCACAAATGGAATAAAATATTATTCTTCACTTTTTAAAACCGGTTTTATTATTTTTATAAAAAGGTTTATTTCATCCTTTTTAGTTCTATTTATGCGAGTTTTATTGTAAAAGCCAAATTTAACAAATAGCCATTATTATGTTGCTGAATGTCGCGTCGCGTAAACAATTCAAAATGGCGCCATTTCAAAATTTATAACATTTTTTCAATATGCCTGTTATGGGTCCACTGCGCCAATATCCTGAATATTCCCTAAATATATCCTATAAATTGGTCAAGCCATCGTGGAGTAATCAATGTACATACATAAAAAAATACATTAATAACCTCCTTCTTTTTTGAAGTCGTTTAAAAATTCCAGAAAATGGCCTCATAAATATTTACAGATTAAAAGCTAAAGTTCCTCTAGAAAATGCATTTAATTTTTAAAAATCACAAACAATTTTTCGTACTTTTTTCGGACATCTCCGAAAGTGTTAGTATGTTTTCAAATTTCTCGATAGCATATGACTAAAAAGCAAGTAATGATTGACCACCTAAAGAAACCCAGGTTTGTAATACAATACTATAATATCTGCCGGACTAAAAACAGTGAATAAACAATTAATATAAATAATTAAAAAACGATTTCCAAAATCTGTAAATCCGTAAAGATATGAGGTAATAAAATTTAAATTTGTTTTTAGTATTTTGGAAAGTTTACAAATAAAAACTAATTATCACATATTTTTTTTTGAATTCCCCGTTTTAAATTAATTTTCTAAACATCAAAAAATATTTTTTTTGCACTTTATTGTAAATTTAGTTTAGGCGTTCCCAATTTCCACATTTTTCCGTTGGAATCTCAGTGGTGGAAGTTTAACTACAGGTTTCCATCAACTTATCTTAGTAACTACTATATTTAGAAAAAATTAGACGAGGGACCATTGAGTAACTGGCATTTTGATACATTTTCGTTGATCAAAATTGAACTGACAACCTCAAATTTGTACTGGTAATGCGAGAAAGTGGATTTTTATCAGCTTCAATGTTCCACTGGGTCAAAAAGACTTTACATTTGTATTATAACAATTTTATCAATATAAAACCCATGTTTTTTGCTTTTCTGATACGTTTTTTTTTAAAATTCATAAAAATAATAGCTGAAATTGTATAAAAAGGTTTTTTTGCAATACTTTAACTTAAAATAAACTTCCTAAGGGGCTTTAGATAGAGTAAGGGTCTATGTCCCAACATAAATCAAAATATACCCTGCCATGTTGCCGATTTTTTAACAATTATTCTTCTACATATTCATTTGGTATATGGTACATATTTTCTACATTTTTCATGTCCACAACTTTTTTTGTCCATATCTACATACCTACTTACATAAAATAACTGCTGAGGTACTCCACTATACCATTTTTTTTTTTAATTATGTTTTTATTCATTGTTAATTTATTATTTTTCATAACTTAATCATAAATAGTCTATTTAAAAAATCGATTAGGGTATTTAATATTGTTCTCCTTTTTTTATTCTAGGAAATTAAATTTTACGGACTTTTTAAACACTTTATTAGACAATAATTTTGTCTTGCCATAGAAATTGTTCGTCAAAAAATGTTTTTAACGTTTCTTAACTGCTTTTTGCGAGGGGGAGTTAAGACGATGAAAATTTTCAACAACCAAAAAAAAAAGTTTTCAGTTTTTGATTTTCATCTAATTGAATGTAAATAATATGAACATCCAAAAAAAGTGATTACTTTATTTTTATTGAACATAAAACTGGGAGGGGTTGAGGGGTTTACCCTTCAATTCCGAAAAAAGTCCTTACTTTATGCTATTTCTATTATTTAGCTTAAATAAAAGTGCCTCTGTTTTAAACCCAGACTCCCCCTACCCTTATATACAACACTGTCATATAAAATCAGCGGCGGGAAATACTTTTGTGACATTTTTTTTTTGGATGTCTACCAAAATGCTCCTATGAAGACAATTGGGTACGTAGTTTTCAGCTATGCCGCGAATTGAGAGACAGACAGACCGACAAATTGAGAAAACATGTTCTTAAGCATCTAGGGACCCTGAAACGTGAAAATGATATTTTTACAATTACAATAGAGGGAAGTAAGGTCGCAACTTTTTGGAATTGGCATTTTGATATTTGGATATACAGGGTGTTACAAATTCGATGACATAGGCGTCTCAAAAACCGCAAGAGATACGATGTTGGTTAAATTAGGAAAAAATTGGCCAATTTAATATCAAATAACATGCTGTTGACAAAGTTGGAAAATTCCAGCTAATTCTGATGATAATATCTGTGAAAAACCGAAAATCGTGAATTTCCTTTTTTATTTTTTCCATGCAGATATTTTAAAATAAATGTTATTATAAACTTTACATTTTTATAGCTACTTTTCCTCCTCTACAAGATAATGCATTAAGATTAGAGATCCGACGTTTCGTCTTCGTCGTCTCATTATCAACTACAGTCTAGAATTTTTTTATTTCATTTTTAACAAGCTTTCGACCACCCAAAGCCAATAACATTGTCTCACACTTAATATTTGAACAGAAGATTTAAGAGTTTCCCATAAGAGGCAATATGTTAGAGAGAGATGGAAAACCAGATTCTTGCCAAATTCACAAAGGAGAATTTTAAAAACTCTTAATGTATGAGTGCATTACATCATTGATTTTGAGAGGTCAAGGGCTTGTTAAAAATTAAATAAAAAAATCGGTATTCGAAGACGAAACGTCGGATTTTAAATCTGGCTACACCATCTTGTATATGAGGAAAGTAGCTTTAAAGATGTAACATTTATTAAGAAATCATGGTTCTTGGGATTAGACCATGTCAAACTGAATCACTTTCCGACGTTTCGCCTTCGATTGCACGAGGCATCTTCAAGGATCTTCACTTCACGAGATCGGAACACTAAATGAGCTCGGAGAGACCCAGCTAGGCTATTTATAGTCGACCTGTGTTTACCGAAGCGTGACTCGGTGTAACGATCGGTTTCCACGTATGATGGAGACTGAAGCCCGTATCTCTATTAAAATTGTGAGGATGCTTATACATTTCAATAGATTCTCTAATTTTGCGTTTATAGAGTCCCGAAACCGATGCAAGAACTTTGGTTTCTTTTACATTTATGACATGCCCATTAGAATGTTGGTGTTCAGATACAGCAGCTTGTACAATTTGTTTCTTTCTGATACATCGTTCATGTTCCTTAAGCCTAGTCGATATGGATCGTCCAGTTTCTCCAATATAAACATCACCACAGGAACAAGGAATTACATATACTCCTTCCGTTTGAAAAGGAATAATGTCCTTTGGCGATCTCAAACATTGTCCAATTTTCTTGTGTGTGTTGAAGATTGTACGTATGTTGGACCGGCGAAGTAACCTTGCAATCTTGTCTGTGGTTCCGTGTATAAATGGAAGAACTACATTTCCTATCGGTAATTCCTTATTAGTATCATTTCGTGGAGTAGGATTATTATATTTTCTAATTGATCGTCTAATATCATCAGTGCAATATCCATTCCCTCTTAAAGCTTGAGTCAGTTTCTCTGTTTCCGATTGTAAAGAATTTTGGTCACAAATCGCGAGAGCTCTGTAAACCACTGAATTAATGACTGATTGCTTTTGTGCTGGATGATGATGGGAATTTGCATTTAAGTACCTATTCGTATGCGTTGGTTTTCTATATACAGAGTGTCCTAAGGAATCATCCCCTTTCCTTTGTACAAGAACATCTAGAAAGGGAATCGTGCCTTCTGATTCAATTTCCATTGTAAATTGTATGTTAGCATGTTGTTGATTAAGATGATCAAGAAACCCAGGGAGGTTTTCTGGACCCGTAGAAGATATAGTACCATCCGTTGAAGCGACAATTAGAAGACTTCCAGCAGAAGAAGCTGACGCAATAAGGTATGAAACCGCGAAGATCATCAAAAATTCTAACCCGCCTAAGTCGAATCTATCAGCTGCAGAAAGAACGTCAATTAAAACATTAAACAACAATACAGATATTTTGGTCCTTCCAGCGGACAAGGGAAATGCCACTGTCGTCATGGACAAAACAGATTACGTGAAGAAAATACAACTACTTTTGGACGACAACATCTGCAGAGTGATCCAAGCAGACCCGACCAACAAAATTGAAAGACGGATAACGAACCTTATAAATGCATCCAACCTACCAACAGAGGAGAAGAAGATGTTAAGGCCAAGCAGCTCAAGGATCCCGCGGTTCTACGGACTACCTAAAATACATAAGGTTAATGTACCACTTCGACCTATCGTCAGTGCAATAGGATCTCCTACTTACAAAATTGGTAAATATCTTTCAAATATTCCAATTTTACAGAAAAAACACATTCGTATATTAGAAACTCTACGCATTTTGTAGAAAAACTTAAATCAATCCAATTAGATCCCAAAGATATCTAGTCAGTTTCGATGTAGAATCACTGTATACGAATGTGCCTATAAATGATTCAATTTCCATAATATCAGACTTATTTCACCAAAATAGTATTGACAACTCACTTTTAGATCTAATTGAAGCATGTCTTACATCAACGTATTTTGTCTTTCAAGGAAGTTTCTATGAGCAAACCTCATGAGCAGCCATGGGATCTCCACTGTCACCGGTGGTAGGCAATATCTTCATGGAAGCTTTTGAGGAGGAAGCCTTAGAGTTGTCTCCACTAAAACCAAAATCATGGTTCAGATATGTAGACAACACGTTTGTAATATGGCCACATGGTCCAGAAACCCTGCCTGGGTTTCTTGATCATCTAAATCAACAACATGCTAACATAAAATTTACAATGGAAATTGAATCAGAAGGCACGATTCCCTTTCTAGATGTTCTTGTACAAAGGAAAGGGGATGGTTCATTAGGACACTCTGTATATAGAAAACCAACGCATACGAACAGGTACTTAAATGCAAATTCCCATCATCATCCAGCACAAAAGCAATCAGTCATTAATTCATTGGTTTACAGAGCTCTCGCGATTTGTGACCAAAATTCTTTACAATCGGAAACAGAGAAACTGACTCAAGCTTTAAGAGGGAATGGATATTGCACTGATGATATTAGACGATCAATTAGAAAATATAATAATCCTTCTCCACGAAATGATACTAATAAGGAATTACCGATAGGAAATGTAGTTCTTCCATTTATACACGGAACCACAGACAAGATTGCAAGGTTACTTCGCCGGTCCCACATACGTACAATCTTCAACACACACAAGAAAATTGGACAATGTTTGAGATCGCCAAAGGACATTATTCCTTTTCAAACGGAAGGAGTATATGCAATTCCTTGTTCCTGTGGTGATGTTTATATTGGAGAAACTGGACGATCCATATCGACTAGGCTTAAGGAACATGAACGATGTATCAGAAAGAAACAAATTGTACAATCTGCTGTATCTGAACACCAACATTCTACTGGGCATGGCATAAATGTAAAAGAAACCAAAGTTCTTGCATGGGTTTCGGAACTCTATAAACGCAAAATTAGAAAATCTATTGAATTTATAAGCATCCTAATAATTTTAATAGAGATACGGGCTTCAGTCTACATCGTACGTGGAAACCGATCGTTACACCGAGTCACGCTTCGGTAAACACAGGTCGACTATAAATAGCCGGGCTGGGTCTCTCCGAGCTCATTTAGTGTTCCGATCTCGTGAAGTGAAGATCCCTGAAGATGCCTCGTACAATCGAAGGCGAAACGTCGGAAAGTTATTCCATTTTGACACGGTCTAATCCCAAGAACCATGATTTCTTAACATAATGACCACAGCCGTGAAGGCTTTCGTTCTATGTTATGTAACATTTATTTTGTAATATCTCTTCAAATGCAGGAAAATGGCGATTTTGGGTCTTTCACGGATATTTCCGGAGGTAGTTGGAATTTTTCAACTTTATCAGAGACATATAATTCGACACTAAATTGAGCAAATTTAATTTAACCAACCTCGTATCTCTTACGGTTTTTGAAACGTCAATGCCATCCCATCGAATTTGTGACGCCCTGTATGTGTAGCAATTATTCAACGATTAATTTTACACGCAAATTTTCGCCTAACCGCTTAATTCAAGTCGATATATCCAACCATTATTCAGGAATATCAGTATACAATTCAATCGATACATTTTATTTTTAATAAAAGTATTAAATATTACGTTCGTTGGAATATTTAAGAAGAGTACCGATTACTTTCAATTTAAATAGGTGGTACTAGGTATCTTTTTCGGGCACCAACATACTTTTCTTCGACTACCCCGTATATTTCTTTACACATCGTCAATCAAATCCAGCTAGTAACTTTTAATCGTCCACTGTACTCAAGACATCTCAATTTTTCGAATAATGTAGCAGTGTTTTTAGTAAATAATTTGGAATATTCTGCCACTTCGAACTGCGTTGATATTTTCTAGATAGTACAAAAAGGATTTTAAGAAAATCCATCTCGAGTTATATTGAAACCTATTTTTTCTATCCCAACAAATTCCTAAATTTTGTTTTGAAATGGATCATTGTTATGAAATTTTAGCTTGTGAACGAAAAATGAAGTCTTCAATCAAGCTTCAAATTCTTCAGTATGATTAGATGTTCAATGTTCAAAAACACAAGGCTTTAAATGCGCGCGCCCCTGATTATACCAATCACAGCACAGTTTTTTCAATGTGCTGTCCGTTGTTTATTTGAGCGAAAAATAAACAATTTTTATTGAATCTTCAGTATGAGCTTCCTGGCTCAGTAGTGGAGTTCTCGACCTTGCATGCAAGGCATGTGTGTTTGAATCCTCATTCAGTCACTGACTTTTTTAGTTTTTTTTAACAAACTTAACACTAAAAAATCTCCTGGTCTATATTAAAACAAGAATTTGTTAAATTTGTTTATCAAAATCTATACTTTTAGATGGATCTGTCCCTTTAGCGTTAGGTTAACCTAGGTTTGTCAATAAAACCACATTAAAACCATAACCGCTAAAGTGATGTGAACTTGACGAATGCAGGATTTAACGTCCTCTTTCAAAAATAAGAAGCCAGCATAGTTTCAAGCAAGGTGCAACCAAATATACGCCGACAATTTTTTGAGGAAATTTTAATTTTTCGATTTTTGACTGTTGGTGTGGTGGTTGGTATTATTTAAAATTTATCTGACAGTGACAGTTCACTTGTCACCGCTGTGAAATTTTGCTAGTGCGGGTGGTAGAATCAATCATAAAATCTAAAAATAAATGGTTATAATTTAGAAATTGATTCAAGTGGGCGCAAACTACGCAAATTTTGCCACAAAACCTCACCGTGCACGCTTAATAATAAGCAATTTATGTGTTCAAATAGTGCGATAGTTTTGGTGCTAGCTTGGCCTTGCTTTTGACACCTCACACACCCAACATTGTTAAAAGTTGTGTTTTTTAATTATTGCTTTTTAATAATTATTTTTCGGATAAGCAAAAATGCAGGCAATAAAATGTGTTGTGGTTGGCGATGGGTAAGTTCCTTTTAGTTTCTCCAAATTATTATGCCTTTGTTTACCATTAGTTCCTCCAGATTCGTGGAAGTTTTTTTATCTTCCAGAATGTTGTAAAAATGGTTCATTAAGAGAATTTCACATTTATTTCTGGGAATCATGATTCAATATTACTTCCGGTTAAACTATCAAGACAATTATTTCCTTTATAGTGTTTTACTTGAGTCATTTAATTTGATTAGATACCTATAAACAAAAGCAATAAAACTACCAAATTGCTAAATAATTAAAATAAGTATTTTACATCATCTGTTTAGTGAATTAGCTAAGTAGGAGTACATCAGTTTATTAGATCTAGTGCCCTTTTAAGTACAATGCAAAAACCAGTTTTCTCAAGGATAGGAAAAAAATATCCAAACCACATAGGCCTTCACAAGAAAAAAATGTTTAATTGACTCCATGGGTACATCTTAACCTTAAAGGATTTTACAGCAGGTTAATTTACAAATGATTTCTATATAAAGTTTAATGTCTTCCTCTTCTTGTAAAAAAAAGTATGTCCAGTTGGTATTCATTCAAGTTATCCTCTATTATTGCTAACATTACCAATTTAGCAATACAATTTAAAAAAGGGTTATACATTATTATTGAATCCTAGGCAAGCAAGTTTATATGTAGGAAAGCAGAATGGTTAATTTTATCAAATGCTTTTGAAAAATCAATATACACAACACCAACCTGCTGTTAATTTATATATTGTTAGGCTAGTGAACTGACTAAAGCAGCAAAAGCGGTTTAAATGACTGGTCAATGGTCACTTAAGAATAATAACGTTATATATGAAAATAATATATAATTACAGTTTGAATCACAACATACAACTTGCATACCACACTTGCTCATTTATTAACTGGGTTTTAGGATATGACTTTTGACTATGTCCTAGTAGTTAATTTCATGAGTATAAAATATTCCACCTAAAACTAAAAAATTCTTTTTACAGTGCCGTGGGTAAAACCTGTTTGCTCATCTCATACACAACAAATGCCTTCCCTGGGGAATACATACCTACAGTGTTTGACAATTATTCTGCAAATGTCATGGTAGATGGCAAGCCCATAAATCTGGGACTATGGGACACAGCAGGGCAAGAAGATTATGACAGGCTAAGGCCATTATCTTATCCGCAGACTGATGTTTTTCTTATTTGCTTTTCACTGGTCAATCCCGCATCATTTGAGAATGTCAGAGCCAAGGTTAGTAGTTGTGTATAATATATTTTTGACTTAATTATATATTGACAAAATATCAAAGAAAAATAAACACAAAAATTAATTGTGAAATTTTATATTTTTGTATAAAATTACTTTTAGGTGTGTCATGTTGCCTAAATAAAAGTTATATACCAATTTTTAAAAAGACTCCAACAGCTTTTTTTGTATTTAACTATTTTTGACATTTTTAACACTAACCCAGGTAAAGGTCTAAAAACAATGAAGCATCCTGTACTTACAGTTTCTTCATTTCTTTTAGTGGTATCCTGAAGTGAGGCACCATTGCCCAAATACCCCTATTATATTGGTGGGTACCAAATTAGATCTGAGAGAGGACAAAACAACAATTGAGAAGTTAAAGGACAAAAAATTGGCCCCAATAACTTATCCTCAAGTAAGTACAATTTTGTCACATTTCTAATATTACATAGATAGTGAATAGAATCCAAGGTATGTTATAGATAAGAAAAACAGCATTAGTAACATTCTTGTGTTATGCCCAATGCTAGGTATATTATAGAACACTTTAAGGCAGTGGCACCACACAATTTTAGAGAAAAGATGTCACTTTTATCTTACAGATATACATTAGTGAAAGCTTTTCCAGAATATTTCTCCATATAGAGCAGAACCATAGGTGTGTCAGAAGGATCTGTGCTCATTATTATTAACATGGCATCTAGTTTGTTTCATAGATATGGTTGACTTCAATAGGAGCGTGTTGGTAAATCTAAAGTTTTTGTATGTGTATATTAAAGAATGCTGCTGAAAAAACTTTGAATCTGTGACACCAAGGAAACACTTTTAAAGTTCCTTGGCTAACCCTAATTGTGAAGAGGCTACTTAAAGCTGGGTTATATTTTTATTTCAAAATGTTTTAATTCAAGATATATATAGTAATTTTCATAATATAAATTATGAGAATAAAGCATTTTTTTACTATTTTTTATTTTATAATGTACTGGTGCATCATGAGCACATGACCAAAAGTTTCATGCGATATGCTGATCGACACACATGTGCGGACAAGACAAATCTCCCTGTTAAAAAAAATTGACCACCTGACAAAATTTGACATTTCAAAAAATATTTTCTCATTTGTGATACAAAATTATGATGATTCCATGCGAGTTTTGTATTTAAAATGTTTCCATATATAGATATTCATAACTATGAAACCATAAGTGTGAACAAATTGGTTCCGATATACCGGCGCTTGACAAGATGTCAGAGTGGTCCAGGGTTTCTGGCTGTTAAGATATATAACAAGCTACCTGCCAGCTACATTCAATTACCCCCTCTTAGGTTTAAAAATGTAATAAAACAAATTTTGATTAGAATTGCATTTTATTCCATTGACGAGTTCTTAAATTTCACATTTGTATAGGAGCAGATATATGGGGCTATATACTGTACTGTATTTTTAATAATTATTTTAATCTATTGTAATGTTATTTTATTAAGTTTAGTATCACTTTTTTTAAGGGCCTATTGTAATGTTAATTTTTTTTCTTTTGTCCTAACTTTTTGACTTGTGTAAATACCTGTGGTATAATTGCATCAATAAATGAACTTGAACTTGAATACATTTGTGAAAACGGAGCACTTTACATTTCGAGATGTTAAGAGAGATAATTAGTTCTGCACCATTTGACGAGCATTTCCATATCAGACTACAGAGGATTGGAGTCTGAGGAGACTGGTGAGAAGAATTTTAAGTCGCCTGCATATAAAAGACATTCGGATAATTCAAAACAGGATATTATATCATTTATAAAGAGCAGAAAGAGAACTGGACCCACATGCGAACCCTGCGGGCCGCCCAATGTCACAAGAATCTCTCTGGAGACCAAACCGCATATGTTGACTTGCTGGGGACGATTAAATAAATACGATTTGATCCACTCAAGATATTTTCCACAAAAACCAATTTGCTGTAATTTCCATGACAGAAGCTGATGGGAAACACTGTCAAAAGCCTTAGTCAGTGTAAATAACATCAATCTGATCTTTGGGGATTTTAATTACCCAGAGATTGATTGGTGAACCAAACAAGTAACACAGGCGAGTCATGCTGCAGAGGAATTCCTGTTTACCTATCATGACACCAGCCTATATCAGCTTATAGACTTTCCGACAAGACATCGACTAGACACCAATCCATCTCTCCTAGACTTGCTGTTGGTATCTGATGAAAAATTGGTTACAGACATTACTTCACAGCCACCAGTCGGAAAGAGTGACCATGTGGTTATTCTGGCCCACATCCAAGTGTGCCTGGATTTTAAACCAATAATCAAGGAAAAACACAAAAATTACTGGAAAGCCGACTACGAGCAAATTAACAGATACATTTCTGAGCACTTGGGTGATCTTGGAAGGGAAGGCTGCTATGAAGACTTTGAGGCAGTGGTATTGCATGTAGACACACATCATGTCCCCCTACAACAACATAAAAAGGTGTCAAAGAAGCCATGGGTCACAGAACAACATATTAAACTAATAAACAAAAAGAGAACACTCTGGCACCGTTTCAAGTCTAGCAAGGATGAGCAAGAGAAAAACAGATATCAAATCTTGTACAATAGTCTAAGGAATGACATAACTCAACACCTTCGAGAAGCGCGAGTGCAGTACGAGAACAACCTAGTCAACCAAGGACCGAAAAAATTTTACCAGTACTTAAACAACTCACTGGAATCAAGGCATGTAAACTTTGCACTATCCAATAGCAATGGTGAGACAGTAACTGACCCCTACAAGATTTCGGAGATATTTGCTGAACAGTTTTTCACAGTCTATGTCAAAGAGAACAACGGTTCACTCCCTGCATTAACACCTGGAACTAATTCAATAGTCTCGATAACAGACATTCACTTTACTGAGGAAAAGGTTGAAAAAGCCCTTGGTCACCTAAAATTGCAAGCAAGCCCTGGTCCTGATGGTGTTTCGCCAGTGCTGCTGAAGAACTGTAAGTCAGCATTAAGCAGACTACTGTCCCAAATTATGAATAGCTCTATGCAAACCTCAGAACTGGCCCCTAGCTGGAAGAAAGCTATTGTTATTCCTATATATAAGAAAGGAAATAAGTGCCTGGCCAGTAATTACCATCCTATTAGCTTGACATCAATCCCCTGCAAAGTAATGGAAAAGATCATCGCTTGGGAACTAACAGAATTCCTAATGACCAACCACCAAAACCTCCTGGCAAATCAGCATGGTTTCTTGCCTCGACGCTCTGTTAGTTCCAACCTTGTTGCTAATTTGGAACTGTGGACCAAAGCGCAGGATGCTGGATATCCAGTAGACATAATATATCTGGACTTTGAAAAAGCCTTTGACACAGTGCCATTTGCAAGACTAATTTCAAAATTGCAGCACTATGGTGTGAGAGGAAAACTGCTGGAGTGGATCAGGCAGTACATAACTGGTCGGACATTTCAAGTCCGGGTAAATGGGTGCCTGTCTTCAAACTACAAAGTGCTAAGTGGTGTGCCTCAGGGTTCAGTTCTGGGCCCCCTGCTGTTCTTGGTATATGTGTCCGACCTATCAGAGAAAATGATGTGCAATGTGAGTATGTTCGCCGACGACACAAAAATCTTCTGTGATCCAACCATAGAGCATGGAGATCTGGTAGAAGACCTAGCCAAGCTGGAAAGTTGGACAAATGACTGGTTGTTACGTCTTAACACCGACAAATGTACAACACTGCATATAGGCTATAATAACCCAAGACTGGAGTACAGCATTAATGGCACTACGTTAATATCCGTGGGTGAACAGAATGACCTGGGCGTAACCCTATCGGAATGCTTGAAATGGGAGAGTCAGGTGGCAAAGGTGGTAAAATGAGCCAACATGCTGGTATACATGATTCGCCGTGCATTCCGTGAGATGTCCCAGGAAACCCTGCTACAAGCATATAAGACCTACATTAGACCAATTTTAGAACACGCTGTGGTGGCATGGTCCCCATACTTTCGCAAGGATATAGACCTTTTGGAGCGAGTACAAAGACGTGCAACTAAGATCCCACCAACCCTAAGGAATCTTCCTTACAAAGAGAGGTTAAAACGTCTTGGTTTGACAACATTGGAGGAGAGACGGAGCCGGAGAGATCTCATAGAATGCTATAAAGTAATACATGGCCACTACTCTTGTGAGATAGATTTTTTCCATCGAAACACTAATACCAATTTAAGGGGACATTGCCTAAAACTGTGTTCAGAGAGGTGTCATAGACTCTCAAGAAAAGAGTTTATTACAAACCGTGTGGTGACCCAATGGAATAGCTTGCCCGAGGACATTGTGACCGCACCCAGTGTGAATAGTTTTAAAAACAGACTAGACAGTTTTCTAAAACGCTAACTATAAAAGTGCAATAAAAACCAAAGCATGTGTAAATAGTGTATATATTAAAGAAATGTGCAGTCTTACCGGCTTTGCCGTCTACTGCCTGACTTTATTAATAATAATAATAATAATAATCTGCTTGCCAGCCTCAATCGATGTTACTAAGTAGTTTTGAAATATTGCAAGATTGGTAGTTGTTGAACGACCACGATAAAAACCATGTTGCATATTCGTAATATAGTGTTTTAAAGACTCAAATATATGATCGGTGATAATTGGTTCAAAGAGCTGTGGTATATGTGAAAGTAAAGAAATACCTCTGTAGTTCTTCACATCACTTTTATCAACAGATTTGAAAGTGGACAGAAGAATAGAAAAACTATATATTCATTTTTTAAATATTTCATTGTTAGAAATATCCCCATTAAGCCATGTCTTAGTGAGAAATATTATGTCATAGTCGCAAGACATGACGCTAAGAGAAATTTCATTAATTTTGGTGACATTATGGTAAAACATGACAAAACTACCATCCGCTGAAGATCTGTCATTAGCACCAGGTACCATTTCTAATTGTGAGTTGGAACGTTGGGCAGTTGACAAAAATTTTGCTGGCTGTTATTATTGACGGAATTATTAATCATCTCCACACCTGGTGACGATTGAGCGAAAAAAACAATCGAAAGAGATACGAAAAAAGCTCAGATTTTGTTGCATAATCTAGAGCTTCGTTCTGTGAATTGGTTATGAATGGCAAGAAACATGCATGAGAATTGGTTATTGTTGATTCAATAAATGCATTTTGTTGTGCTATAAAGTCGTTCAACACTGGGCGCTTATATCATAGAGGGGGGCCAATAATGAAAAGATTAGTGTCTTTTGTTTTCTCAATCAAATTGTTGATGGTGTCTTGTTGTATTTTTTTGCCCATAATTGGTTTATATATGCCAGTAAACAACAGAACAGTCACTTTTAGAAAAACCTCTACACAGAGAAATACATTCCCGCGAGAGACTTTCGAAGTTTACCCTATCTAACTGTTGACAATTTATATCATATCTGTTGTTAGTGATTTTTTTAATAATTTGAATCGAACCTTTGCCCACCGCATCTCCAATTATCAATATCTGGGGTCAACTTTTTTGTTTTTCTAATTGTTGTGCTTTTGGAGATGAATTCCTTTCATCTAGGTTCACGACTGGTAACTTTTGTATATTTACCACACTTTTTAGCTTACTTAATTTAGATTGGTACCAGTCATTGTCTACCTCCAACGTCATTAAGCTAGCCAGCATTTCTTTCATGGTTTGATTTAAGTCGCTTAGTTCGTTTTTCAATTTCCTTGACCGTACCTGTTCATTGATAAATTTTTCACTTAAAGTATTTTTTTCTTCAAACTTGGATATCTTTTTATTTAACATTAAGATTGTTTCGCGCGATTCCCTTCAATTCAAATTAAATAAATGCTCTAGATGAGCACATGTTAAAAATAGTAAGGAGTCTTCTTTTGTAAGTTCCTTATTACAAGTTTTAAACTAAGGATGACATTCATGATAGATAAAATTTGGATTGTTACATATTATATCTAAGAATAGTTTTAATTTAGGATTATATTTGTTCTTAATTTTTGATTCCCTTTTTGAATGAAGTTAAACATCTTATTTATGATCAAATAAAATGGTATGTAAATAAATTATACTATTTCTACTAGCATTGGTTTCTTTAATTATTGAGAAAAAATTGTAAATAATTTTTTAAACAATTCTCTTAATAGCGCTATCTGTAGGAGATTTGATAAAGTAAGATAATACAACTTTACAATGTTGGGAAACCAGCAAGAAGGTATAAATGATTAGAAAATAATTTTCTGTGAAGTGATAAATGCTTTTACAATGATAGATATTAACATAATTAACTGTGATTTAGAAGTTATGAATGTATTTAAGGTTATAAAGAGTTTTAATGGTGGACAAATCCATAGGAAGGATTTTTCACAAAAATTTCGGAATTTCCTATGGATTTTGTATGAAAAAACTTTCAATTAGTATGTTAGTGCTAAAGTAGTAAGTTGTTTTAACTAAAAAATTGTATAGGGTTTCCCCAATACAATTTTGACTGTTGAACAATATGATATTCAAAACATAGTATTGTAATGTTGATTTTTACATCTAATACCTCTTGTTGAATTTATATCTAATACTTTGTTAAATTTATTGATATGTTTTAAGTTTTTTTAAAATATTTCTCTTTATTTGTATTAGCTTAGCAGGGGTCCTAAATATTATTATATTAATTATTAAACCAGGATAACATGTGGCCACCAAGTTCTCATAGATCTAGCTTCTTCAGAAGCAGACCATGGTCCACAGTGTCAAAGGCCATGGAAAAATCAGTCTTAATGGAATACACCTGACACTGACCCTTCAAGTCCTCCAACATATACTGCATATAAAGAAATAAGTTAGTTGCAGTAGATCTGCCATTTATAAAGCCTTGTTGTGTGAAGGAAACTAACAGAGACGGAGACAACTTCAGGTGATCACTGACAATCTTTTTAAATAACTTGGGAATTGAGTTTATTATAAAGATCGGTCTGTAGTATTGAATGTTTGACCTGTGTCCTGATTGAAATACTGGAGAAATGAAACTGTGACACCAAAGTTCAGGAAAAACACCAGTATTAAGAGAAAGGCTGCACAGAATCCACAGAGGTTTAGCAAGAGAAAAGACACATTCTTTGAGAAGCCTTGTAGGCATTCCATCAGGCCTAGGCCCTTTAGCTATATCAAGTTGACAAATACTATCAAAAACTATAGCCATCGTCAAGTTGACAACTTTAGAATCGAAATTATTTGCATTGCTAATTATGTGTGTCGAATCTATACTAGTGCTATTTACAAAATTTGGTCTATATACACCTTTAAAATAATCACTAAAAAGATTAACAATGGGTTGTCCATCCTCACCCACATACTCGTCCAAGACCATACACATTGGTATATTAGTATCTTCTCTTTTTGCGTTTACAAAATCCCAAAAAGTTTTAATGTTACTTTGTATTGAGTTTTCCACATTATTTAAATAATTAGAATAACACTGTTGTTTTACAATAACTTAAATTTTCTTATTTTTTTATGAACAATTTTTTTTGGGAATATTAGTTGCTTTAATTCATGTGAGATCTATTTAGGGAATTTAGGTGTCTTCAAACGAACAAGCAGGGCAAAAAGATGGACTGCATCAAACAAAATTCAATGAAATACACTAACAGCATCATTTACATTATCTACAACATCAAAAATATTATCCCAATCTACATTCAACAAATAATCATTCAAAGCTATATAATCTGCAAGTTTAAAATTATAGTAAAATGTATCATAATCAAATCGAGCATTGTTTTATTTGCATTATAAATACATATTAAAGAAAGATAAACAATTACATGATATGTTTACAAAACTTACATGGGCTAAATTATAGCTGCCTAATAATACAGACATTAATTAGGGAAGACCTAGGAATGTAAGCTGTCCCTTTTATAGAATTGCTATTAAGCAAAACAAATTAGTGTTCAATGTCTTTAAAAGTATGTGAAACTAATTTAGATTAAAACCCCTTACGAACTGCTATGAGAACACCTCCACCAGTCTGTTTCACACTAGTCAAGACAGACCTGTCCAATAAATATATTATGTAATCTTGCTTGCATAGCCATTATATTCACACTAGGTCATAGCTAATGACAACTCATTCAGTTTAGTACGTACACCACAAGTACTTATATAATATATTTGGAACAACTGGTGAAGAGTCAGGATGGCATTTCTGAAGTTATGACTATTAAGCATGGCATTCAGGTTGCTATGCAATTCATATAGTTTCATAGGGGTTGAGTAGTGCTAGTTGAAGCCCATTTTAGATATGGCATTCCATTCTGGGGATTTTATGCCCAATATCATCTTAACTTAGTATTTATTTTGCAAAAAAAAGAGCAATTCGCTATATTTGCCGAGCCAGGGTTAGAGACCATTGCAGGTCTGTTTTACCAAGAAATAATACTAACATTGCCTTGCTTACTAATATTAGAGACTGCATCCCTTATCCACCAGGATTCAGGGGCATGAGAATGAGTCACCAGTATGAAAAAAGAAATTCTGGTAACTTACTACTATCTATTCCTAAATCAGAACTTACCAAGCATTCTATCTTCTTTGAGGGATTTAAGATGTATAACCACCTTCCACTAAGGTAAATGACCCAATTATCGACACCTTAAGAGGATCTTCTAAATTGAAATGAGCATAAAAGCGTATATCTTTGAGTTATAGTTTTAAAATTTTTACTACGGATTCTTATTATATTGATTATTGTTGTACAATATTTATATTTCAAATAGCAAAATACATTTTATTTAAAAAAAATAAATAATATGAAAAGTACCTTTTGACCCAATTATCGACATGAGAAAATTCATCTTGTACCAAATATCGACACCCGTGCGTACGCAACACCGACACCGGGGAATGTATATTTTTAGGTAGGTACTTTACTTAAGTTGCAAAAAAAAGGAAATAAAAAACTAAATCGTAACTAAATGTTAATGTTAGCATAAACTTATTTTTATTCAAAAAATAAATATAAAAAAACAAGGATTTTTTCTTGAACTTTACAATTAAAATACAAATAGGTAATAAATATACTTATTTAATTTATATAAACACCGAGTCGGAAATCTCCGGAACGCAGTACAGCCCGCGTTTATTTTTTATTTTTGGTTCCATAATTTTTTCAAGAACTTCATCCCTATTATACCAAAGGATGTCCTTTCTTTGTGGCCAAATCCAATTTAGTCCATTTTTTTCCATGTGTGAGACTTCGTACTCATACTCTTCATTATTTTTGTTGCAACAACGCATGTTGATAATTTTCCCTGGCAGTGATTGCTCGTTATAACTTACTATAACATAGTCATTAACTTGTAGCTCTTTAAATGATTTTATCGATTCTTTAATATTTTTTTCGATTGAAAGAGACTATATTATCTTTTTTTTCTAGTATATTTTTATCTTTTTTTGAACCTATTTTTATTTTTTTATTTTGCAACGCTTCTTCCTTTTCCGCCCGTCTTTCCTTCCGCTTTTGCTTGTTTTCTTCTTTTGTCTGTAATTCTAGGTTTTTCTTTTCCTCTTTTCGTTTAAAATATTCCTGCCATTCTTTGGAAGACGCCACCGCCGGAACTTTTTCGCCAATTTTTCTTTTTGGTGCGTTTATTTTTGGTGTCGGCCAAAAAAGCGATTGTTTAAATGGTGATGGTACATTTTCTTCGTCATTTGAAGACATATTGGTAGATATATTTTCCATGTTTTCTTTATTATTTAAGTTTAAAATATCTTTAAGAGCTTTAGGATTATTTTTTTCTGTTTTCTCATCCTCATTTAAAATTTGTATTACTTTTGTATCTAGTGGGTTCAAGGGTTTATCGCTGTCTTTATCTTGATTAGGAGACCCATGTATTATTTCTTCCCTCTTTTGTGTATTATTTAAGGTTAAGTGGGAATCTACTTTATTTGAACTAGTCAGAGATTTATCGGTTTTGTTCATGTTTAAATTGTCACATTCATTAGTATTTTCAACAACAGTAAGGATTAATTCATTATCTGTTAACTCAGGCTCATCATTAATATGTATATGGGTTAGAGGAGTCTCATCACTGCCGCAGATGGTTTCAATATTATTATCACTCCCTATCTCTTCAAAATCATCACTATTTTCTCCTGGGACATTTATAAGTATAGGAAACTGCAAATTGTCAATGTTCAGAAAGTTCGTAATATCAAGTTCATCCCCTGTCATATTTTCGTCAGTCTGTATATCTGATTCATTAACTGGTAAGTTGGGACCGTCTTCAGTGAATTCTTGGCCATCATATTCTAACACTGTAGGATCGGTATTGTTTGTGCTTATATTTAGAGAGCGCCACAAATGATATAAGCTTGTATCTTCAATGGCGCCTCTCCATATATCTCCAGAAGATTTGAAGAGGTCTATTTTTTCGGGATATTTGTTTTCTAGATAATCTAAACACGGCTGGTTAGGTTCTTCACTTATTTTACTTTTGGGTGTAATTTTAAAATATTTAGTAAAATTAATATTTTCTGGCGTAAATGGTACTAGCCCACAAGTTCTAAATCCATTCTTAATAATGTCCGGAAAGTTTTTCATTTTATTCATGGTTGTTTGTAAAATAGGAGCAAAGTCGTCTCTGGATAATTTTTTTCCATTATTTTGCATTCGCCAGTTGTAAATAGACTTTTTCCATTCCATTTTAAGTGGTCGAAAGACAGCCACGTCAAGTGGCTGTAAGATATGCGTGGCATTAGCTATAAAAGATATTAATACTATTCCATTTGAGCTACAAAACTCGCTAACAGCCATTGTCAAATGCGATGTGTGTCCATCAACAAAAAGGATGACTGGCAGTTCTATCTTACTGGCAATCAACCATGGATGAAAAACATTAGCCACATATTCATAAAATGTTTCGCCGGTCATCCATCCATTTTCAGACCGCCCTACACCCCAAGGAGATGGAACCTTATCAATGACGGCTCTTGGCACCCTTTTATAACTATAAACAATCATAGGCGGGGGAATTTCCCCGGATGCACTGCACATGACTAGTGTCGTGAGACATTCTTTCTCGTCATTGTTTATGAATGAGTAAACTGCTTTTTCGCCCTTCTTAACTAAAACCTTATCATTCTTGGGGCTTAAAAAGAATGCACTTTCATCACAGTTGAATATCCGAGACGGGTAAGATGTTTTTTACTTATCAACAACTTTGAGTTGTTGATAAGTAAACGTGCTGTGTCCGTCCTAAAAGTTTGTGTAGTTCCTACGTCAGTAAAATGTGTATATGTTTATTTATTTATTGTGTAAATGTCCATAATTAAGGTTTTCCCACTAACTCAAGAGCTTGAAAAAGTGTTAATGTAACACGAAACGTTGCAATTGAAAATAGTGGTTTCACTTTAGATCTTATTGCAGTCCCATAACCCACGAATTCAAGTTACACTTATTCATTAGGGACACGAAATGCCCATCCAAAGTTATATCTAAGGGGGACTTTCTGGACTCCTAGTAGCTAATAATTTCGTTTATTTATTTAGGGTCTTGCGATGGCAAAGGAGATAAGTGCTGTAAAATACCTAGAATGTTCCGCTCTGACCCAAAAAGGACTCAAAACTGTATTTGACGAAGCCATCAGGGCAGTGCTGTGCCCCGTTATGCCTCCAAAGCCGAAACGCAAGTGTAGGCTCCTGTAATAGAGTTAAGTAGCCATCCAATTATTTCTATTGTTAATTTAATCTTCATAAAGCTATTTTATGTATTTGAGGATTCTTCTAAAAAATAATTTTAATATGTTTTTGTACATGACAGTTCTTCAGTGCAACTATTTATGTTGCAATCACAAGCCTAGTTTTCCCAAATACTGTTAAGCATATTTACTTTTACACAAGAGGGGTGTAGTTTAACTATGAATATTTCGAGTATTATCGCCTAAAAAATCTGACTTCAGATAGATTGCCTAAAATCGGCCAAGTTAAGCAAGCTTAGGCGAAATTTTACCCAAAACATTGTAGCCTTCACTAAAACGCATCTCAATTAAAATATTTGGAAGAATTCTCAGAAGTGTAAAATAATTTCTAGATTCAGCAGAACTGTTGTTCCGAATTATGAACAGATTTTTTTATATTTTTAGTTAGAGTATACAGGGTAAGTATTATAGGAAGGATCAACTGTAAACATATTTTATGACTTGCCTTAAATATTTTATTTAAACTAAATGTATTTAATTTTGATGGTTTTGCAATCTTATATCTAGATATTTAAATATAAAAAAACTTAAAATAAAATATAAGGTAAAATGAAAATTGTGAAATTTTAGCTTTCAGTTAGATTTTTCTAGTCATTCAACCAGTCGCTTTTTTACTATTTTGATTTGACTTTTCCCAGCTGTAATTACGGCTCTTAGTAGTTGTCAAACATAAGTAAGAAAAAAACTTGTAAATAATTCGGAACTGTAGTGTTCAGGCACAATTTTTTTGACTAGAATACTTTAGTCATGAAATTAATAAAAATGTGCATATATGTGATTCATTCATTGTTCATGTGTGTGTAGGGAGGTTCAAAAATTACCATTGAAGTGAAACTTACTGGTAGGTTAAGTTTCAGTGATTTAAAATATATTAATAAAATTTGCTTTATAAACTTCTGGAGGCCAATTTTCAGTGAAACTTGTTTTTAGCTTGAACCTCGGGAAATTGAGGGATCAGGACAATTTTTTTAATTGCAGTTTTTTGACGTTCCTTTGGAGCAGCCAAAATTTATATTGATAAACTTTGTGTAAATGCCAAAAATTAGGTTTTGCCGATATCTGGCAAAATTTTTGAACATTGAACTAGATAAAATTAGCATCAGCCACTATCTATAGACTCTTTAATTGTGTCCGCCTAGGTTAGATTAGGTTAAAAGTGAGTGGATCAAACTGACCCTCTACTGCGACTCTGTGGTCTATTGTGGCTCACACCTATGTTTACACTTCCCCGAGCAACTCTAAGTCCTCAATGAGTCTTTGGGAAGGTATTATTCAAGTCCTCGGGCAGCAGGATATCTCTACCGAGAATAGAGAACCTGATCCTGGCAGCTGTCGGGCATTCACATAGCACATGTCTGGCTGTCTCGTCATCCTCGATTCGTTTTCAAGCCCCATCCTATGCATGTGATGTCTTAGACCACAATGTCCAGTGTATAGGCCTACTGCTGTTTTGAGCTTAATTCTGTTCATATATAACAGACTTTCTGTTATCCTCTTCTTCATAGGAAGGGGGATAAATGCCTTTGCATGGGACAGGCCTGGCAGTCCAAGCCAATAGAAATTAGCTTTTTCCTCAACTAGGTCCAAAATTGCGCGCTTGGCCGTTTCGTGGGATACTCCTAAAGCTGGTTTAGGTCCCACGAATCTCGACACTGCTTCTTTCTTTGCTAGAAGGTCTGCAGACTCATTTCCCTCCAAACCTGCATGTCCTAGTATCCAGATAAGAGCGATTTTATTGTCGCTCCCCAGGCCAGCAAGTGCTTTAGGGGCTGCTTGACTATCCGAGAATATTTTTATCGTTTTATGTGTTGTTTGTTGATCCTGCAACATTCTAACACACAATTCGATAACATGGACTTCTGCTTGGAATATTGAGGTGTTTGTGTCCACCTAAATGTGTTATTGTTTTGGAAATTTGTTGCTTTGTTGCCACATATCACAACATTTATTAAATCAGAGATAGAAAGTTTATCGGCTAAAAAGGCAAAAAGTGATTGCCAGTGATGTTATTGACATGAAATGCAACCCTATAAACTCCTATTAAAATCTACTTAATAATAACTTTATGTGAATAACTATAACTATAAACCAAAACGACAGTCAAGTAGGTAAATGAGATAAAATTTTAAAAAAGCAAGAAAATTAAAAAATTGAACAAAGTAAAATAAAAAATAAATAACAAATAAATACTAATCTTATAAGGAGCAGACAACAAGAAATCATTACATGTGCAAAACTAAAATTCCAAGCATTATCGATGGAGTATGACTACAAATGTTTCGTTATAATATTTGGTAAAGGTCTAGCAAGAAGTAAATCTTTCACTGCTTTTCCAAACCTTAGGACATCTGAACTCTGCCAAAGGGAAAGTGGAATGTGATTATATATTTTTAAGCTTTCAAATACAATGGAGTTGCATGGTGATCCAATGGTTGCCATGCTGTTATAGACGCCGACCAATTGAGAGTGCCGGTTCATTCCGATGAATAATGGTAATTCATATTTATATCCCTTTACAAAGGAGAAATTAAATTGAATATATATATATATATATATATATATATATATATATATATATATAATAAAGTGAAAGTTTCCTCTTAAAATAGTATAAAATGTATATAGAAATTACGACTTTGCTTCTGTTAACTAAACAATATGTTTTTAAATTTGTTTGATGTTAATTCTATCTAGTTCAAAATGCGAAGGACATAACGTTCCAGATCCAGAATTATATATATGTAGAAAATTAAAATGAGAATACCTGGTGTATACTTAGTTGATTTTTTCTACTGACATCTGTCAACTAAAAAACCTGAAAATAGCAGTGCATTGTGTTGTTAACAATTAATATTTTGTAAAAAATTGAATGTTACAATAGAAGAGAGATATTGCATTATTATTGATGTTGTATGTGATACAAAACATTATAGTAGCATAGCTGAATGTTTGACTCTTAATAAGGATTGATGTAAAAATTAAATTATAATAATAGAATTTTGTTTGAACTGCATGATAGCAAGGTCAGTGGATCCACATTCCTGAACAATGCTTTGAATGGTCCCTACAAAATCAACTTGCAGTTCATATGAATATTGGAGTAAAACGATTGTAGTTAACCTTGTAAAATAAATCACATTCTAATAACTAATAGAAATGGAAACTGAAAATCGGACCCCAGAGTTTTTTTTTCCAAAATATTATTATTATTTTTTTGAACCCACCTATTGTTGCTCTTTATATAACTATTGAATTTTCGCGCGAAAGATGTGGTCTTGTATTAACATTAATGCATTTATTATTTTTGTATGTTCCGAGTATGTGGTTACTTGCCATACGATCTACATAATTGTAATTTGTGTGTACATGAATTAAAAAAATTTAAAAAACAAAATAGTTTCCGTTAAAATTATATATGGTTATTTGCATCTTCATTAAATCATTTATGTGGTTTTTATTTTCGTATATTGTTTAAATTTGTTATTAGATAGTTTGAAATGCTATGTTTAGTAGTAATAAAAGGACACAATAATGATGAGTTTCTATGGTCGGAAAAGATCTTTCAGATATTTTGAATAGAGGCCTAGGAAATAGAGCCACTTGAAAATATTTGTATACAAAAAAACGCCCTTTATCTTTTAGAAACATATTTTATATAATTCCCATATTAAAAGAACAATAATATGATCTTTAATAAATAATCTTTATACATTATTATATACATGTTTTTTAAAGTTTGTTATTTTTTTTAAACTACTTTTTCTGTAGGTCTTTAGCCGAGGCTTTAGATTCTATAAAATATCCCATAAAACGGGCAGTACACGTCATGAAGAATGTAACATAAGAAATTATAGGTATTTGGGTTAGACAGTGTCAATTTGAATAGGGAACTTGCATACATTTTTTTAAGTACGAAAAAATACTAAAGATTATAAGTTCACGTGGTATTGAAACATATATTTTAAAAAAAATCAATTTTATTGCCTCCCCGGCCGACAAAAGGCAATTAAAAAAGCCCCAAAATTCAAATTACGTCACCCGACCAAATATGGGACATGAGGTCATTACGTATACGCGAAATCTGGCAACGGTGCAACGTTCATTTTATCATTTATCTTTTTTGTGGTTAATGGATGACATTGACAGCGTTTTGTGATTTTAGTTTTATTAGTCTCGAGTTTATTTTGTTCAGTTTCTTGTTTGTTAATTATATTAATTTACCAGTAATACATCCTTTTCTTTTAAATAAACATAAAAATTAAAGCAGAAAACAATATGCCTATATACACGACCGATATACCGCGCTAGCAAGACTCTTAAGTCTTGCAAGTTAAAAGTATATCTTTAAAAATTATGTACTTATTACTTTGGAGAGGCAACCAAACAGAAACGAACAGCATAATATGCCGTACGGGCCGACCGTCACTATTTTTATTTATAAAAAGAGTATGAAAAGGGAATTGAAGAATAAAATCAAAGCCTAAGCATATTATTCCTAACAGGAAAATAATATATATATATATATATATATATATATATATATATATATATATATATATATCTTTAGAAGTTGAGAACTTATTAGATTTTTTACATTTAATCTCCCAGGGTGTATAGGAAAAATTTGGTGGAAAAAATCTTGAAAAAATATTAATACTCTATTTCCCTTAAAACGTAAATCACATACAAGTTTGTAAACCAAAAACTATAGACTGGAGAGGGCGCAACTCATTTATTCGTCGCGAAAAACTAAAACAATGTTCGGACAATGCTGTTTATAAAACCGATGTTGCATGGTTACAAAGTTTTCAGGTGGATGGAGCTATGCATACATACGCAATGCCCAATATGACGAATATGGCCCGCCTATTTTAATACATTTAAAAAGATCCAGATTTCCCATCACTACATTTTTGCCGGTCGTTGGCGACGTTGCCATACTGGTACGATGTGACGTCAAACCGTAGACGGCGCCAAATGCTGTCGTTTAAAATGGTCAGTTTGCGCGCCAAATTTTAGAACTTTATTACAAAATAAGTGTTGATTTTTAAGGCGTTATATTTTAGATATTTACTTTTTATACTTAAGAGAATACATTAATGTAATTAAAAAAATGCAAGTTCCCTATTAATATCCAATCGTTTTGTAGGCGGCATCATCGGGGATCTTTATACCACTGGACATATCATAAGTGTAAAGGAAACCAAAGTTTAAGTTTTAGTTCCGGGATTCTATAAACACAAAATTCGAGAATCTATTGAATTTTTTAATCATCTACAATATTTCAACTTAAATGAGATAGCTGGCTACTGATGTCACATCATCTTATGAAATGTATTTCTTAAGAGATACCTTAGATGGCACTTTTTCTGAGTTTCCAGTCTAAAACAGAAATTATGTAGAAGAGCGAATTTAAATTTTTGATTCCGCTCTGTTTTTCGATAACATTTGCAATATGACAGGTCGATGTAGGTCACTACTACTCTTAGAAAACTTACTTACTTTTACTCAAGACATTTTTTTTCTTCGTTGGTATATAAGGCATAGAAATAGAAATGTAAATGCGTTTTGGAGCATGTTCTTTCGCAGAAAAATATTTGTCTGGCCACTACCGTTGCGCCACTTGCGGCGATTTGCTTAAATAGTTAATTTATTCGGCGGAAAACTTTTAAATTTGTATGCATGTTGTGTTTTAAAAATCGGATTGCATTTTGGTTATCCCTGATTAGGCCTTTTTTTAATTGTCTTCATAATATTCATAATAAAACGAGCCAAAAATAGACAACCCACATTACATGGACAGAGAATAATTTAACGCAGCTAGACAGTAGTCTCCTTATTACTTAACAAATTAAAAATTAAAAGTAAATTTGTAATTTCTTATAAAATTGAATGTATTATTTTTTAAAAAACCTGTCAGTTGTTGTTTGTATTAAACCAGTAATTTTAACACTTTGGGTTTCCACTTTACATGACTTCTGAGACTTTCAATAATTTATTTTATAACGATAATAGACTAATAAACTTCATTGTCTTAATAAGTACCCCTTTATCCGATTGTATATAACAAGGGAGAGTTCACTATAATAGGTTTACATTCCAACATCATGTCTAAATATGAAATCAACCACCTAGTTCTAAGATAAGCTCCATTGCCACATACATTTTGATTTTAGTGTTGAGAGTAAGAAGTAGTATGCGGATAAGAAAATATTTAAAAATCTGATATATTTTAGTTATTTCATAACATTTTCGGATTTATGTCATACACTTAGATTACATGATCATTAAATTGAAAGGAGTTGTCAGTTAAGCCTCTCTCTGACATCAAGGTCTCTAAATAGACACTTGGCACATGGTAAATCTTACCTGAATGTATGTATATAATTCTCAGATAATAACCTATAGAAGCGTCAAACAATAGCAACACTGTTACGGAGGTAAACAAAAAAAAACACTTTGTCCCGTAGGAATCAGTAAAATGAACTCCAGTTTCGTATTGTGAGTGAAAACCCCTTTGACAGATAATGTTTTTTTAAATTTACAGTTGCAAAATTATGTGGTATTTATAGGAGGATAGTATATGTGTCGAATTCTGTTAGGTGCCCGGTAAGCCAGATGTTTTACATATCGGTGATGTTATTAATACCTAATCAACAACTTATTTTAAAAATTAAGTTATGGCAAAATAAAGTATATTTTTCCATTTCCAAATAGCGCAAAAATTCTGGCTGTAAGGGGTTGTATAAATTTCCATTATGAAAAAATAAGGCAAATAGTATGTAGTATTGTCAACTACCAATTTTCAAAACTTTTGTTTTTGACCATAGGAACTGATCACTATTGTCTACCCGCCTGACCTTTATCATACATTTTTTAATAATATTGAAAAAAATATAATTGAAAAAGTCTATTTTATTAAGTTGTAACATATTTTGTAAAATAAAACGTTTATATTATTAAATAAAATGTATTTCTATTTAAGTGTTTTATTTTTTGTTTTTTAGTAGCTAGATAGACGACGTGGCAATATGTTAAATGTTATCGGTGTCGGACATACGGCAACACTGTAGAGATAGATTTTGTTCTGATGATTTGTCATATTAGTTTTTCTGTTGATTTTTTTTGCAGCAAAATAAAAGAAACTTCTGGACAGAAAAGTTAGTTTGCATTACTGTATATAATAGGCAAGATGTGTACAAATATATTTTTTGACAATGTAAGTTTGGTAAAAATATAAGTTGAATTTTTTCTGTTTTTGTAGTTGAGTATGGAAAATGTAGGGACTATTTTGTATCTATGGAGGTAAAAAATAAGTAACCTTAATATATGGCAAGGTTTTAAGTTATTTCTAAGGTATTAAAGTGGAGTGTTTTTCTGCAAAATGTATTATTGGACATCAGTGGGGCACTATCAAATTGTGGTCATGGTGAACTACATCTGTCTTTAATCCAAATCGGAAGTATTAAAACAAAAAGAGCTTATTGACAAGAAAATGCTGCTATACCAACGCACAATACAACAATTTGACAAAATTAGCGTATTCTATATTAGCTAAGTGACAAAACTTGTATTGTATGTTCAATACCTTGTAAGTGTCAAATTATGCAGGGTGGCCAGAAATTCCATTAAAGTATTTGGAGGGGCTAGTCTACACGTGGAAATTTTTCAGAAAAAGATAGTACATTTTTAGATATATTTAATTCACATTTGGGGACCTGATATACTGTAAATATGTTTATAAAATTTATACCTAGTGGTTTTTAAAGAATTATACAACTTTAACCATCTTACTTTTCCTGCTTTGTTTTATACATTTTATGTTGCATTGAATTCAAGATGGTATAAGATATCATAAAAGTCCAAGGGACATACACATTTTAAAATAAAGCAGGGGATAGTCAAAGAGGTTGTGACCCCAATAAAAAGTATACACTATATATGCAATACATTTAAATTGCACATTGTTGCCGCTTCTCTCTTAAACAGGTGGCAACATCCATTTTTTTACTGGAATGCCTTGTGTGTTATTGCGTTTTTGCATGGTCCTGAACATTCTCTCACTTTTTGTGTTTTATTTCCTATACCTAAATTTATATTTGACTATTTGAAGCTCTGTAACTCCCAAACGACATAACTTGAAACAAAATGAATTGCACTTTCCTGTCTTAGTTTTTAGTTATCTATCTCCTGACACCAATCTCTACTTTGACGGGAAATGTCAAATTTTGATAAACTAGAAATGCAATAATATACAGGGCATTTCACGGATGTTGCCACCGATTTAAGGTAGAAGCGGCAACACCGCTGTTGATTCTTAGTCCTTCACGGGTGGAAAAACACAATGTCTTTTAATTCCGGATGTAGGTACATCTGTTCACTACTGCCGTTCTGAAAAGAACAGTTTTGGTGACTTCAACGCTTTCTTTTTTACCCCCCACCTGGGGCCGAAGGTTATATCTGAGCGTGTTATTTATGTTTTCCGGATGGTGCTGTTGCGCTAATTGCGCTTGATTTTTTGTGATTTTTATTATTTTCTCGGATTATTCTATAGTTTCTCGGATTATTCTGGTCTTATAATGTTCTATATTGGCCATCTCCCTGCACCTATCGAAATTTATTTTGTAGCCAGTTTCCTGATGATGTAGGAATAGAGCTGAGGTTGTTTCTGATGCTGTTTATACTCTTTTACTCTTGCGGATATTCGCCTGTTAGTTTGCGTGTAATGTACGTGGGACATCTTTTCACAGTCACGGCACGGAATACTGGATACTCCATGGTTTTCCAGTCTTTTGGGTTTCCAAGTTTACCTATAGTTGTTTCTTTTATATATGGTAAGACTACTTGTTGCTTTCCCGGTTCATACTTTTTGTTCTTCGTTGTTCGGGAAACCTGTGCATTAATAGCTTTCTCTATGGTGTGATTCGTGTAGCCATTTTTCTTTAAAGCACTAGAAATTACCTTAAGTTCGTTTTGTCTCGTCTGTGTTTCCGTTAATCGCACGGATCTGGATATTAGGGTATTGGCCACAGCTTGAATTTGTGCTGGGTGATGATGTGATCTTGCATTTAAATATCTGTCTGTATGTATTCGTTTTCTATACATGGTGTATTCGAAATGTCCGTTATACAATTTTGTGACCAGGACATCTAAAAATGGAAGTTTGTTGTTTTCCTCTAACTCTAGATTAAATTGTATTCTGGGGTGGATTGAATTTACGTGATGTCGGAATTTTTGAAACTGTATGACCATGTTGCCATATAATACCAGCGGTATGGAAGACAAAAATCAACAAATCTAAAATCACAAAAAAATCAATTTTCTAAAATGTATTATGTTCACTTTATAGATCTTAGTTATGGTATATCATGTCTAAAACTTGAATCAAAAATGTTTAGAAATGTAGGAGGCACATCAAGAAAAATTGAATTTCGAAAAAATATTTCCATGTGTAGAATAGTTATTCCAAATTTTGAAACGGAATTTCTGAACACCCTGTATAAATAAACGTCGCGCAGTTTGTTACATTTTGAGGGTTAAGTTAATGTTTTTAAACAGGGCGGTGTACTTTGCTTTTTAAATTAAAATATTCGAATATTAAATTAGTACCTATGTTCTCAAAAATAAAATCATATTTTAATATGATAAATATATTAAATGTATCGTTTTGCAACCTTAAAAACTATTTTTCTGCTAATTGCTTTACATGCTTTGAACTTATGCATCATTTGAATAACAAAACATTTATGTCTTTAATTAGGTGAAAACCTTGGGCTATTTTTAATTAAAGGAAAGATTTGATAAACAAATTTTTTTATTTCTTGAAAACTTAAACTATAAAAATTGCGACAGTTTTGGTTTTTATAAGTAATAAAAAATTATCTATTGATGCGACTTATATTTTTACGTAAACCAATGTAAATTAATGTTGACCTCTTGTCATATCAGTGCAAAAATGTTTAAAAGCTTTAGTAGAAAAAATTTAATATAATATATACAATGTGTTCATGGATTGTTTCCAGAAAAGGAAGACATATTTGTGTGTGTATTAAAAATTATATTATTTTTCCATAAAGGAGGCTTAAAAAAATGAAACGTAAATTTTTGTTTATATATTAAAAAAAAAACGTTTTTAAAGGTTAATAAAGGTCGGTGAGAACAATTAATAACTTTAATTTTTCTCCCCTTAGAACAAAATAGTGAAAAAGTATAGTTTCAATTACAAACGATTTCATATTTAGATGTAAAATGTATTTTGAAACAACTTTTCTGAATTACTTTTTGACCCAAATTTAAAAAAGGTACTTTATTCTTGATAGTTTTTAAGTTCTGATATGTTTGCTTGCCCTGTAACTATATAAATTTTGAAGGCCGTTTTTTGAACGATTTAAGAAAAGCAGACGTTTTTATAAAGATTCACTTTGTTTCATAAATCCACTAATAATTCAAAATTTTAACGTTTTCCAATAACAATTCGTGCACACACTGTATATAAGAGAGATGGAATAAAAGGAGATATGGCGATAAAGTTTAAGAGAAAATTAAGAGTAGTAGTAGTTGGGGGAGGTTTAGAGACCTGACTGGTAGGCCTATAAGACCCTTTCAGTCTATAACAGACCCTCCCTCAACCGCCACTAGGCAAGAGTGTAGTGCCAAAAATAACTCAGTGTATTCTTGCTCGTGCTTCACACCTGCACAGGAAGTGAAGTGGAGTTTCCTCCTCCTCCTGACACTCGGTGCAGGTAGAGTCCTCAATACCTAAAACAGAGAGGTGCCTTCTTAATCGACAATGCCCAGTTACTATTCCTACGATGGAATTAGGGTCTTCCTGGCCCGCGTTAAACTGTCCACACAACCTTAATTAACTCGAAATCTACGCAGAAATCGACTATAGTTTGAATTGGTAACTTATGTTTATTTTTGACAAGGAATTCAATTTAAAATTGTATAGTTGATGTCGTCCCAGCAAAATTCGGACACGCTGTATACATGGAAACATTATATTTTAAAACAACTTCAAATTTAAAGAAACTTTAGTTTGAAACTTTTTCTTCCATTGAGGAGGAAAAACGTATTTTTTGACTTCCCCCGTATTTCTCAAAAAATTCAAAATAGCCATTCGATGTATTTTAGCTCGAAGGAATTCGAAAATCGTAACAAAAAACAATTGAATGAGAAACAAAAGACTTACGCCAAGAATGTTGCGTTTTTTAAACGGAATATCCTATATGTTATATATAAATTTTTGGATTCTATGGCCATTTCTAAGTGTTTTTAATGAGGGTACTATATGTCTATCTTCAACTGTTTTTGATTTATTGATGTTTGAAAATTTACATTTTTGCTTATTTGAGCCGTCATGGCACTTGAACGGTTGGACCTAGAGCAAAATAACTTTCATATTCCTATCTTAGTTTTGATAAGGTATCATATGATGCCAGTCGGAAACTATTTTGATATATCAATGAATATAATATATTCTTATATAAGAGGAATATGAAAGTTATTTTGCAAAATCAAGTGCCATGACGGCTCAAATAAGCAAAAATGTAAATTTTCAAACATCAATAAATCAAAAACAGTTGAAGATAGACATATAGTAGCCTTATTAAAAAACACTTAGAATTGCCCAAAGAATCCAAAAATGTAATAATATATAGGGTGTTCCGTTTAAAAAACGAAAAATCCTTGGCGTAAGTCTTTTGTTTCTCATTCAATTGTTTTTTGTTACGATTTTCGAATTCTCCAAGCTAAAATACATCGATTGGCTACTTCGAATTTCTTGAGAAATACAGGGGGAGTCAAAAAAATACTTTTCTCCTCCTCAATGGAAGGGCCTCTACATAAATTACTCCGCCATGGTTTGACCAATTTGTATAAAATTTTCAGGGAGTATTGAGGATGTTACAGGAGTGGTCTCATAACAAGCATATTGAAAAAATGTTAAAACATGGCGAAATGAGGCCATTTTTAACTGTTTATTCGATGTTACATTGAACAGTATACACGTTCACCATTCCGTCAGGAAGAAAACGTATGTAACCATTGTATATTAATACGAGTATTATAGAATAATGTTACATAATATACAGTCGACCCAGTAGCTATTTCTTAAACTTGACTTTTACGATAAAACTCTTATAAATAGAACTCAAAAGGATAAAATAAAAATAATAAATCCGACAAAAATGCACTAAAAAGTAATATTTCATCTGATAAAGTTTACTCTGTAAAATCGGCGCAAACTAATACAGCAATTTTGAATTATCAAATTCCCTGACTTTTCCAGGTTTTCCCTGACAATTTCACAGAAATTCCAGGTTATATTTTGAGAATTTATATTTCTCATAAAAAAGCCAACAAAAGTAATGAAACTAAACTTGAATGTAATTGTATAAGAAATATAAAATATTAAAGAAAATGCTATAGTAAGAAGAGCAAGCAGGGTTAATTTAACTGGAAGAGGTACACATTTTTAAAAGGATATTCTGTTCTATTTAAAATTAAGTAAAATAATGCAGTTATACAAAGCATTTAGAAATAAAAAAATTAATATATATTTACGACATGTCACTGTTAAAAATTAAATTTAAAAGGATTATAAAAAATAAGTATTTTAAATTTTTCGTTCTCGAAAAGTTCACTTTCGGCTCTTTTTTTTTCGAGATAAATTCCTTTTTCTTTCCCTTTTCGGCAAATTTGGTCGTCAAGGTCATACTGATAAATTGTGTAAGCATTTTTTACACATACCCTCATTTTGTCGGAAATATTAACATTCAATACACCACCTATTTGATAAAATGCGTCCTATTGGCATCCTTTGGCAGATAATGGACTCCTCCAACAGATTTTCAACTAAAATATTTTTATTTATGGAAAGCCCCGACTCAACATTGGCGTTTCCATGAGAAATCAACTTAATAACATGCCACAATTTTTAAAGTAGTCATTTTGTCCCAAGAAATTGTAGAAAAATGTATCCAATCGAGTAGTTTGACTATATATTTTGCAAAAATTTATAAATTCGGTATCTATTAAATGCTGGCTATACCGTTGACCACTTTTTTCTGCAATTTCTGCGGAAATTATTTCTTTTTCGTACAGACACATATTTTGGGCTCTTATATGTGAAACTCCTTGATCATTGGTTTTAAGCATGTTACATATTTAATAAACTTATATTTAAGACAGTAACGTTCTATTAACTTTATTTGATGAAAAATGTCTGACATTCCCACAAAAAATAACTTTGTTCTTTTCATGCTTTTTTAGTGGCAAAACTAACATCAGTCTTATTAGTTGGTAAAAGAATGTCTTTATTATAAAAATTCAATTTTAAAACTTGTTGGAGAACTTTATCCAAAACTTGTGTTTTTAAGATTTTTTGATTAATTCGTTTAGTATTTCTAATAGATCATCATATAAAAAAGGAACCATAGGTTCATCGCTCCGATTTTCTTTTGGTTCTAGAATGGCGGCAATGTATAAAAAAGATGTGAGTTTTGGTCTTAAAAACGTATCTTTTAAAGCCTTTTTTGTCTTAGTAACTGAAACATTTAATGGAAGCTTAGTGGCTTTATCTTCCATCCAAATTTTAAGGATATATAAAATATCCAAAGCCCTTTCACAGACTCGAACAGTTTCCTTCTACCCATCTAATTTTACAAAATGTATAGGGGAATTTGTCACAATTTGTAATAGCCGTAAAACTAATACTTAATATGCTCCACTAGAAAGTCACTATTTAAGCCGATTTTCTAGTCGTGCGAGTTTCTGTTATTTTGAATGGTGCCGGCGGGCAAGTCAGAATATACGGGAGATGTTAAATAAATTTCTTATGTAAGAGCCGCAAAATAATTTTAAGTAATACAAGGGATGTTAAATAAATTATAGTTATATAATATATATGTTAAATATAATTACAGTTATATAATTGTGACGAAATAATTTTGGGTAAATACAATCAAGCAATGCTGATTAATTTTATTATTTTTCCAGGTTTAGTATAACATCCCCTGACTTTCTATTATTTTTTATAAATTCCCTGACTTTTCCCTGATTTTTAGTCTTAGATTTCTGAGTTACCTAACTTCCAGGTCGCTAAGAACCCTGTAATAAAGACAAGACATGATACTCGTGGTATTAGACATCAAAACACTCAGAACATAAATATATTTTTGTTATTATGGAATAAAATTTTAGTTTTTCATTTTTTAGTGCATTTTTGAAGTCGCTTTTATTTTTTTTTATAAAAAGTTTTATTACATTTTTATAAAAAATTCTATATAGCATACCATGTGCCTACGTTCTCGAAACAGTGAACTTGAAATTTTATTAAGATTTTGAAGATAATCCAAAATTTGAAATAGAATTTCATTTAAAAAATAAAACTAGAGTTATGTCCCGCTTTTTCAGACATCGTAAATATTGAAAAACATTTTTGGAAATTTAAAAATTAATTGGCGGGTTCTGCAGATTCTTTTTTTATTCGATTTGATTTTAATTGATGAGATTTTCTAATAAGCCTCTCTGTGAATAACCATTCATACAGGGTGTGAATCATAATTTTCACAACATATGTGAAATTTTGTATTATTGATTTCTCAGAAAAATTGTTTTGACAATGTTAAGCCTTAGGTCAAATATACCGTGTGTTACAAAATGAAAAATTCCACATCTCCAGGTAAAAAGCGAGGTAAATTGGAAATTTTTATTTGGAAAAAGTGCTTGGAATTTAATGTTTTAATAAGCAAATATTCATTATTAAGGTGCGAAATAATTTAAATATTTTCCTAGACTTATTTCTAGACAACTAATTAATAACTTATGGTCTCGTACACGGAACGACTGTTACAATGCCCTGTGTCTTAAAACCTTGAGATGTTTTCAATGATCTTATTCAACAAAGGCATTTAAAAAATGATTTTTTAAGAATAGTATTCAGTTTTTAATCGGTATAATTTTTCGGAAATTTTCACTCAATTCTATATATTTTTAATAAATGATATTTGAAGAAAAAAATTTACCTTGTCGCCACCTGTCCTTTATAATTCACTTAACTATATTTAATAGTTATACAGAAAACAACCATTTTATAGACCATTTCCTACCTGTAAATAGTTTCTTGACGCCTATCAGATGAAACTTTTGTATATTAGTACTAAGTAATTATGTTATCAGAATATTTTTATATTACTATTGCTTACCATAATATGTAATTATTATTGTTGTTATTAATATGTACGAGGAAATTAAAACAGTCAATTTGATTTGAAAGAACATGAAACACTTACAGGATACATCTTCAGGTATCTTTCGTTAACGTGGTCATAACACCGAATAGTTCCCGAAAAACTTTTATCAGTTTATGAAAATGACACCATTTTAATAGTGTTTATACTGCCGTAAGTTTGGAACTTGCATAAAAATGAGCCTTTCTTAAAGGCAAGTTTTAATCGCCTTTTATTTAATCTAATGCCTTTATAAAACTAAGGGTGTTAAAGTTTTTTTTTTTAATATATTTTTTACATTTTAGGCTATTGAATGTCACTTATGTGTCATAAACTAATTGGGACTACTACTGTGTGTATTTTGTAAATACTAAAGAATTATAGAATATTAAGATTTATAGAATAAAATATAAAGAGATATACTACTTACGTCGTTTTATTTATATATAATTTATAACTTTCAGTTACTTTAATAACTTATGTAGATATGTCAAAGTGATCTAGTTCAAAGAAATCGTCCATATTTCTCTAAGAGACCTGATTATGAGAATTTAAAGAAAAGAATAAAATAGTCTCAGTCAGATATATAATTTTTTTTACTTCAAAATTTTATTTCGTGACACGTGTTTCGACCTTACGAAAAGCAACCATTTAATTATTTTAAAATGTTTACCTTTAGTGTTCGTCTAATATGTGTACTGTATAGTCGTTTTATGTTTTAATTTGTAGTGGCCATCTAGTTGTAAGGTAATTTTTTTTGACTATATTTTAGGTCTGATGATGACCGTACGGTCGAAACACACGTCTCGGAATAAATTTTAAAGTAAAAATTTTTATATATATGACTGAGACTAGTTTATTATTCTCTTTGAAAATGATCTAGTACAAAAAAGCGACGATGGACCCCATTAATTTTTTTTCAGGGAGGCAGGGTTGAAAGAAAAATGTCCCAGAGGAGCGAGAATGTGTAGATAGATTAGACTGAAGTCTGTAAGTTTTGCAATTAGTATACATGGTTTTAATTTATATTTCGACACCTAACAACCTAACTTAAACTATTGGAGATGCAAAAAGACTTTGAATGCAAAAGTTGTAGTATTTTTCTTGCATTACCTTTAATATGTTGAAAAGTAGAAAAATATACAATCACTTTGCCTCCTTATTTATTAAGAATGACTTATTGGATTTTGATTTTTTTAGCCAATAATACAGAGCTTAAAGGAAAACATGTTTTTAGTACGGAAGTTTGCAATGCCCTGTAAAGTAAACCTGATGGATCAAAGAGTAGTTACCGAAAGAAGGTTTTAGCCCAATATACTGTTTTTTACTGACTCTATACAGGGCTTCTTGCAAACTGCTTCTTCTTCTTCGCATTATCTGGCTAAAAAACATCAACAAAACAATCTAATATTGGGAGTTATCACTTCTGTTGTGGATAACCGCCTGACACCGTCTGTTTATACTTAAAAATTAGGTTTGTTATAACGTCTTCTTCCAGTCCATTCCAAGTCTTAACCAAAAGCTGACCCAGTCAGTCTAGATTATGGGACTGTCTTTGGTGGCTTCTCAAACTCCTGCCCACAAAATTTCGCACTATGCATATGGTCTCACGTGATTTTCCAGGGCGTCTCTTACAAAGCGGTCCGCATTTAAATTTATATTATTAAAAAAGAATAGATTCGTTCGCCCCCTGAAAGATATGTTCATGTATTAGCAATCTTGCCGATTCGAATCGTTGTCTTAGAGCGAATAGCCTTAAATAACGTGGTAAAACGCCCTCGACATTGTCCAATCCGCCTAGAATGATCTCCCATCTCCCTGTATTGCATTGACCTATATAGAACTGAGGTACTAACAACAACTTCTTAGAGTACTATCTATAACCATTAAAACATACTCGTCACGAGTTAAATGTCTATTAAAGGACAGGAGCTGCACTCAGCATTCTCTCCACCAGGGCGATTCTTCTAAACAGTCGTCTTAGGCTTACTAGGCCTTTCGAAATTCAAATTCAAACAAGGGATCAGTGCAAGGAAAATCGGACACCCCATGAAGCTGACGTTCAATCGTGGTATACAGGCCAGGTCCAGGTCAGCCGGCGCCGGAATATACCGGTCGGACAATGGTCTTTCCCCTGGGGAAGCATACAACTGTTTTTTAGGCTGAGGTCTATGTGCTATAATGCAGGTTGAAACAAAGGAGGGAGCGGAGAATAAAATCTGCATTCATTCAGACAGTCATTAGGCCCTTAAAGCCCAGGATGGGCTCAACTCTAGCCGGGAACACAGAGATGCACTAAGTGAGCTCGCAATGTCAAAGGTGGTGAGATTAAAATGAGTCCCTGGGCATAGTGGTCCGACGCTCCAATTCTCGGGCCCAGAACCCTGCCTGGGGTAAACAATACTGGTCGCAGGCCCTGAATAAATGGGCCTGGGAAAAGACAACGGAGAATTGGTCAAGGACGAACTACTGTGGACAGGGAAAGGAAATAATACCCAACCCATGCGGGATCTAAGGCAACTTGATTGGTGTTAAGCAGTCGACAAGTGATTCGGGACCTAATTGGCATTTTGACAGGACACTGTAAACTAAACAGGCACATGTATCGGCTGGGGTTAGCGAACAACCTTTGTCCGAACCGTGGGGCAGAGGAGGGAATGGGTGAAAGGTGGACAAGGCTAGGCTGGAGTGGAGTGAGGTGAGTGGGACCAGGGTAAGCGTAAAGGACCTTTTAGGCCTAGTTGGTGGGCTTGTCCCACTCATCTTACTACTACTACTAGTTTCCGAATATCAAAATGATGTTGGACATCTTCGAAACTACTTTCAAGAAGAGAACATATTCGTATTAGATCGTGACTACATAGATGCTCAACATAAGTATGCAAGCCAAAATGCTAGAACATTTAGGAAAATTCCAACTAACAAACGCTGAAGCAAATCATTCTCGCTTATAAAAAAATGTCGATGGATAATTGAATTCCGAAATGGACACTTAAAATCGATTTTCAAAAGGTTCAGAGACCTAATTGCTAATACCAACATATCACATATTGGAGATTATATTAGAATAATTAACAAATAGCATCATTAGTTTTTATAGAAGGAGCAACAGAGAACTTGGCCTAAGAAATGTGATTGAAATCTCAAGAAGGGAATATATTTCATGATAGATTTGAGAGAGAAGGGTTATTAAGAAGGCATGCGGTTTGGGAGACTCTAAACTAGGATCAAATGGATTTTCCAATTTTTCATGTGGAAGAGTTGCAACTTATGACTTTTGGAGTTTTTCAATTACGTCTAGCAACGTCATATATTCAAGACAATAATGAAGAAGAGGAAAATTTATTGAATATGATACGGGATCAAATGAAGGAAACTTATTATGTGCAAGGGTTAAATCTCGACATATGAAATTCCGTAAATTATCAGTAGTTCATTAATTATGATATAGAAAGGAACTTAATCTTGGGGTATTACTGTTCATGTCGATCTGGTATTAGAGTGGTTAGTATATTCTATCACGTTGCTACTGTAGTGTAGTTTTTGAGCTGGACCCATCATCAAGCAGCTAACCGCTTTCCAAGTTTGTACCATGTTAGGGATTCTGGAGCACCAAATACGAATAATATGCCAAATATTGTCTATAACACTTTTAAAAACATATTTTACAGTATGTTCTTTTAGTAAGTTTTGGTTTAGCGGTGCGTCCAAATGCGAATATTTCAGATGAATATCAGTTTTCAATAAATAAATCACTGGTAAGAAACATGGTACCAAAGTGATAGGTAATTTTACATACTGCGTTAAAATTAATTGGCGCAGCGTATTTCATTAAATGGTTTCTTACCGACCGATTATGGATATACCTGGTTTGATACCTAAATCTTTGAAGACAGTCGAAAAAATTGACATCAACACTGCCATAAGAAACAATGCGTTAAAGATAGAGAACATTTCCTTCTAACACATAAAATGTGGAATCAATACGCACGGCATTTGTCAATTTTCTCGATGGTCTTTAAAAATAAAGGTGCCAAACCTGGTATTATATATATATATATATACCAGGTTTGGCACCTTTATTTTTAAAGACCATCGAGGTATATATATATATATATATATATATATATATATATATATATATATATATATATAATTTTTTTTTTCTTTTTTTCTAATAATACAAAATGCTTGATGATGATTAACAAAAAGAATATCTTCACTAGAAAAATATATTCCAGATACTTGATACAACTAGGAAATTCCAACAATGGGTTTGGGCCTAGTCTTGAAAATAATTTTCTTTTTTATGACACATCTAACCAAGTATTCCGTGTTTCCCTCATCGTTTTTATGTTTCTCAAGCAAAGCGAATGGCTTTTCCATCTTGACTTCTTTTCCGTAGAGCAAGTGGTGTCCAATTATCAGAAGGGGTTGACCAGTTTTTGTATAGTGCAGATCTCCGATGAATTTTCCTTCGTACTCTGTGTCACTGTGGGATTTGAGGTCACCCTGTAGCTCTATAATGCCATATTCATCCGTTAGTCCTTCTGTCGGTCTAAAAAAACAATTTATTTTGACTATTGTTGTTTGTTCAACGAGTGAAATCGATTGCGGAAAGTTGCACTTTTCCACTCTAGAAGTGGACTGAATAGGTGCACTTTAATATATTTAATCTCCGACTAGTTTATTATTGACAAATAATGACATTATGTCAAAGTCAGTTAAATAAAAATTAACGCTTTTTGACATTATTATAGAAAAATAACACCCTAGGGCATTATTATAGAAAAATGGCCCTCCATGGCCCTAAAAATAATAATTTAGTTTATTATTGTTAAAGGTAACTTAATAGGGTTTTACAGTGACGACATTTTGTTATATTTCTTTTTATATGATGTATGTTAAAAAGGAACACTTTACAATAGCCATACAAGAAGTTAAATGAAGATCTCAGCAGTATTTTTAATTATTCCCTTTCTTCTCTACGAAATTAGTCCCCTAGTATAGGATTCAGGTTGAAGAAAGCTAGTAACCGAAAATATTTAATGGAATTACTCGACATTCAGATGAAGAGAATGAAATTTTTGCGTGAATATAGAAGAAATATCGAAAGAACCTTATACTCAGTATTTTTAGATAAAACATGAATATTCAGCAAAGGAGCCTTCAGAGTCAGACGTAGAACAGAAACATCGATTACCCAGAAAAGGCGATGAAATACGAAATTTGGGCGTTAGTTCTTTCTAAAGTCCCGAATAAAATATGATCCTGACAAATATGTTTTACAATTTTGACACAAAATTTAAGACTACCACCATACCATTGCCAGTACAATGCCATTGAAATGGTTTGGTGGGAATGTGAGAGGAAATACGATCAGTTCATATTACCCTTAAAAGGGACAATTAACGAAGTACTGGCTACATGGGATAAGGTACTGAATAAAATATCCAGTGACCATTGGGAGAAATATGTTTCCCTCATGAATAAAATCATTGGAGACTCCAGGGATAGTGCGATCTAACAAAAAAACTTGAGATGCATATGGCACACAGCAACTGATTATTTCTTTAAATGATCGTGATGATTCTGAAACGGATTCTGATGTTTACACCTCTGCCGTTGAAAATAGCTTATAATTATTTATAGAAATTATTGTTTATTTATCTCAAATTGAGATAATTGTTTTTAATTTAAAATAATCATTTCCTCCTTATATTTTAATAATATTCTTACAATGTTAACCTTTTATTTTTTCTAATTTGATACAACATTACGTGGTTATTATAGTCAAAATGACATCTTTAAACTGCTCCTATATATCTGAAATATTTTAAAAACGCTGAGATATTCATTTAAGTTCTTATGTAAACTAGCCATTTGAACATATTTCTCCTAAACATACCTCATTTCATTCTTCATAAAATCAGAAATTGTGGTTCTGTAGTTCGTTATTTTTCCTGATATGTTGCTTGAATATTTTATTTGTTTGGCTTACTTATAGTATCCTATATTACCTTATTAGTACATTGCTATATCTGTTAATAGTTTTGATTGACTAGAATTATAAAATTACATATTTATTAATAAATTGTAGACACAATAAAACTGAAATAAATAACAGTAATTGATTTTCAGAACTGCGCTGTTTCTAAATTGACTTTACTATTGTAACCATACCATTTTCTTATACCCATGCTATCTATTACACTATCTATTACCTGAATTTGCTAAAAAAAAATCTTATTGGTGAAGCTCAGTGTAAAAGGTAAAAATTTAAAGCAAGAATGGTTATAAGCAGAAAGTTAAATGCATCCAAAATTAATACATTGATACACAAAAGGTAAACTAATTCTGACCTTATTTATAAGAAATGGATTTCTGAACGCATTCATCACCTCTTAATAAAATGCGATGCACCTTAATTGTCACTACATGTTCATGATGAAAGTTTTCTAAGACATATGTCCTTTTAACCTGATTTATGTCACAGTTAATTCCTATTACGTTTACTTTAAAACTAGATATTTCACAGAAAAAAAAGTACAAACTTGAAAATACTGTAGTAAGAGGAACTGCATACAGTTTACATGAGTCTTACTTAACAAATAGGACCCAGAAATTTAAAATTATGGTGCCCTCAGCAAAAAATGTTGTTTTGAGCTTGGAGTGCCACGGGGTACAGATCGGGGTCCTTTAGTATTTGAACTATAGATCAATGATTTATTCTCCATTCTACCAACTAAGTATAGAGTCTGTTATGTCGACTATACAGTTATACTCATTTCTGGTGAATCTTGGTAGGAAGTATTTCAGAGATCGGAGAGGGGGCCATTTCTAAACTGAGGCTTTGGAAAATCTTCTAACAATGAATGTTAATAAAACATTCTATATGACGTTTTGTATGACTGCCCGAAGTAATGCTGTTCCTAGGAGGCTAAAGGTTTAAAATTACTCGTGTCTTGAAGGTACCCGTGATTCCGACTGTGATCAAACCATATTTATAAGCTTTATTAAATGACAGAGGTTCAGTATAAAAAGTTGCTTAAAATGTTAACGTATGGCAGCAATATTTGACTTTTAAAATACTAAAAATATTTATAAGCTTTATTAAATGACAGAGGTTCAGTATAAAAAGTTGCTAAAATGTTAATGTATGGAATTAGCATATGGGGCAGTGCGAGCGTTGGTTGGGTGCTTCGAATATTGAATGACTAGAATTAGCATTAAGCATTAAAAATGTTATAGGCAAATTGTTTGTGTCCAATATACTTTTTGTTTATAAGTACTACTTATATATTTTGCTAATTTCAAATAAACTTGTAAGGTAATACTAAGATTCTTTGTAACGCGGATAATTATTGGCTTGGAAAAAGCTAGTTATGTAAAACATAGAAATCTGTGTCATTTCAGATATCCATATATTTTATACGTCTTACTACAAACGGCAACGCCGATAGTGTGTCGCCGCGGTGTGTTTACAATATTCCCCAAATTTTGATTGGTTGTGAGTCGATATAAGGTTGAATTCACATATATAATCAGAGGCGTAGATTCGAGTTATTTATTCCGATTTGAAATAAGCGGAATTTAAAAAAATAGTAAACGAAAGAATAGGCTCTAAAAAACCAACGAGAAACGCAATAAATAACATCTTGTGTGGTATTTGAACTGACCTATTTTTGGTAAATAGGTGCTTAAAAAATAAAATAAATAAAATGTTTCGTAAATCCTATAGTGTTCGGTGGGTGATGGTGTGAACGAATGGCGAAAACTGTAATTATTATGTATGTAAGTATATATGTAACATACACAGCTGAAGATAAAATTGATTACTGCATAAAAAGTGGCACAAAATGCAAATTAAACCGAACGTTTACTTTGGGCATACGTAAATAATTGTAGTTTTAGGCTTAACAAGTAAATTTCGAATTTTGGAAGTGTCGTTCCTGATTTCCATCAGTGCCAAAGCATTACGGTTTGTGACGTCACGCACACTATGGTGCCAGATTTTTGTGGCGCGAAAATACCTACTGGTTTGGTTTATACCGGATTATTACACATCGTGTATTGCTTGCTTTCAAAGTACGTTAATGTTTCAAGATATGAGCTAGCATAGTGTTGCCATAGCCACTGAAACAAGTTTTTTTTCTAGACCGCAAACTTGCTTTGTAGGAAGCAAAAGTAATACTTTAGTATATGAAAACGAGGACTAGGTCGATCAAAATACAAGAGTTCTAACCACACTACACCACAACTTGTTACGTTCTGGACGCGCGTTTCGCTAACCAAGTTAGCATCATCAGCACATGATATAAACTGTTTTGTGGTGTAGTGTGGTTAGAACTCTTGTATTTTGATCTATCTTCCACCACAGGTTCCAGTGTTAGGACTTAAGAGGACTAGGTCAACAATTTCCTATCAAAATGGCAAAATAAGAATTTTCTGCTTTCAAAAAATGTAAAAGTTCAAAGAAAAATATTAAAATTAAAAAAAAAATAAATATAAAATAAATTTAGACCACAGATATACCGGTTTATATCCAGTTTATACCGGATTAATATACACCATGTATTGCGTGCTTTGAAAGAACGTCTATAATTCATGATATGAGCTTAGTGTTACGATTTAAATCGTTTTTTACTTTTTTTCCTAGAAAGCAAACTAGCTAAACTTGCTTTGTAGGAATCAAACTAAACGTTTCTGCTTACAAAAAAATTCAAAAGGGTTGACAATGGTCCCATTTTTTAGGTTTAAAGAAACATATTTAGACTACAGGAAAAGTTAATTAAAACTGCCTCAAATGATGGTGATGTTTTATAACAGGGCCACTCGCCTCTCAACTAGGATTGGCAAAACGGCCACAAACAAAACTAGTTATAAAAAAATAACATTTTTATTAGAAACACACCATATTATATTCGGTTAAGAGTAAAAACAAAACGAAACCCTAAAAACAAAAATATCACTTTAAACTTAACTGTATACAAATTCAACAGATTCATAATCAATATCTAAACTTCTTGAACAAAGGATGTTTATTTATATTGGTGGATTTCTTAAATTCGTAGTAAACTGCATCGTCGGCTCCAGACATGGAGCCCATGTGACCAATACGTCGGTTACTTGCCGCGCCACCACGTGGCCCACCTTCTCCAGGTATCCTTTCATCTTCACAATCTATATCACTGGCGGCTAATACCTAGAAAAAAAATGTGTTTTGACAAACTTAGTACTTCCCTGTATATGTACGAAATATTGACTGCTTGTGTAAATTTAAAATAAATCGGTTTGACGACCATCCTCAAGTATCTTGGGAGCAAAAAAACGAAAAAATCCAACTTTTATTTTTCTGAAATATTCGCAATTCTAATAGCGCCTTTATATAGCCCATATACTAAATTAATAATACATTATGTCAAATCAGAACACAAAATATAAAAAAGACATACTTTTAATTACCCTGGTATGTTAAAATTATGTAGTTTTGTATAAAAGATCAATAAACTAAATTAGTTCTGACTTCTACAACAATACAATGAATTAATGAAGTAGGATATGTTAGTTTAAATAGTAAATAAGAAAAAAAAACTTACTTGTTGCAATAGTTGACCTTGTTCTTCCCTTGTTTTGTAAAACAGGTCTGGCTCGTTTTCCAGACCAGCTAACTTTGTGATAACTTTGTAACTGTATCCTTGGTTCACTAAAAATCTTTGACGTTTTCGAGAATAGTTCATTTCCATAGTGTCCTAAAACAAATGGAATTCGGAATATTATTGATAATCTTTTAATGCCTAGCATTAATTTAACTTTATAAAATAAAAAAACACTAACCTGTGAAACAAGAGTGTAAAAGAAAGCGTTATATTCCTCGGCAATGGCTCCTTTCTTAGCTCTCAAAATACGCCCTAATCTCTGAGCTTCTTGTCTTCTGGACCCTCCATGTGAAGAGATCTGAATGAGAACATTGGCCTCGGGCAGATCGAACGAAGTGTCAGCAACTTTAGACACGAAAATTGTGTTTACCTTTAAAAAAAGCATATAAAATTAAATTATAACAAAAATGTAACGTATATATAAAATAGTTATAAAGTTTGGGTCAAAAATATTTTAATAAGTGTACTATCTAATTTACCGAATAATAATTATATTTAGCCAAAAAGTACATTAGATAATGCTGTTTTATCATCACAAATGGAATTAAAACTTTGCGTCTTAATTTGCTGGATAAATGTCTAACGACAATACAAATTAAATATTGGAACCATTAGAATTTACAAAAAAAAAAACAAACATAAGAAGTTCGGAAAGTTAACAAGTAAGCATGAACTTCGTTATTTTAAATGAGGCATAATATTGTTTCAATAGATAGGTCTCTTTTTGTTGGTTTGATACCTATATCTTTAAAAACAAACGATAAAATTGACAAAAACAATCCCATAAGAAGAAATATGTAAGAGAAGCGGTTTCGGCACAATTAAGATTTTCAGGAAAACGTCGTTCTAGATTTCCTGTGGTGCCAAAACATTACGGTTTCTGACGTCACCAGCACTATTTCGCCGCGTTCCTGTAGCGCAAAAATACCTAAGTAAAAAAATTGCATTTTGGAAAACATTTAAATATATCCTATAGGACAACTTTTGAATGTTATTTTAAAACAAAAAATATTTAAATTATCAATAAAAAAATGTGTCCTGGCAAAAAACAAAGTATCTCCCCTTATATGTACGACACTGACAATATATATTTAGTTTTTTCCGAAATTTTAAAAATCACCGGACACCTTATTATACTGTGTTAGTTACGCGCACAATAACGACGATTAAAAAGTTACAACATTTTTTTTTAATCTACCGCCAAGCAAAAATTGGATCTTTTTTACTCTCCCATATTTCAACCTATCTCTTCAAACACCGGTTTCGCCGTTCCGCGTAACTTTTACTGTAGTAAATTATTAAAAAAAGCTACCAAAAATATAAATATTGGATAATATCGAGAGTTTATAATCAAACCATAGCCGTACGTGAAGATTCCTCGTATAATTTTTGGTTTTTCATCTATTAACTAAATAAATAAACATGTTTTTTCGAGGGAAGCGGCGTTGCCAAATTTATCGAGAGGAAAAGTTTCTTTTCCGTATTTTTTATCTTCGTATGTCGCCTCGATCGACTCCTTGATACGCCTTTTCCGACAACAAAATATGACTTGCCATGCAAAAAAAATCACCATCCCACGCTTCGTAAAAAAAACTAAAATTTTTTTGCTTGCACAAACTAATTTCTTTTAATTCAAAAATTAACTACCTCTAAAATAAAAATTATTTGAGTTTCCAAAGGGCAGTTTGGCATCACCCTGTATAGTGGAAAAAAGTTTTCATATACAAAAAAGCATAGATAAATGTAACATACTTCAATGTTTCTTGAAAAAACATAAGTCAATCTTTTTTCCAAAATAAGAAAAACTAAAGAAAACTGACTGTTAAAAAAAATTGCAATATTCTATTTTCATCCCTTTAGAGTAACCCAAATAAAGAACAATTGCTTTTATAGGTAAAAAAATTACAGAAATTTTACAATTGTTTAATTGAATTTTCACGAGTGTTTTAAAAATGGTAAAATTTTACTTCCCTTGTAGGAGGCAAGTATTGTATTAAACCGTACAGATCTTCATGTTTTAGAGTTGCCAGATGTCAAAAAACACGTTTTTTCCATTTCCGTTGGTCTGTCTACCTATTTGTCTGTCCATCTGTTTGAGGCATACGCAGTTAAAAAACTACCTACAGGATTAACTTCAAATTTTGATACAAAATTAAGGATCATATGAGGATGAAACTGCAACATTATGGTAAACATCCAACCAAGCGAAGCAAAATAACCGCCACACAAAAATCAAGTGTGATATGAACTAGTAAATCACGGAAAAAAACTACTTATCCCATTGATTGACTGTCTAAAAAGAAGTGTGATACTAGAAGAAACTCGTCAAATACTGGCACGAGTTCAATATAAACAAATGAAGAAATGGGTCATTCTTAACGATTTTTTTAAATAATTTTTTAGATTTTCATCTTCTAGAGACTCTAATAGTTGAAACAAACCCAACCTATATTTTTCAAAAATGATTGCGAATATATGCGGAAGTAATAATACCTAAATTTTCTTAGATCACAACCGCATTTAAAAAATAAAAGCTAAACTTACCTTAGGGTTAAACTTAAAGTTTTGTAAAATCTGTATCCTCTCGCTTTGTGTTGTAGGGCCATAAATATAAGGTTTATTCATTTTGATTGCGTAGTGCTTAAGGGCGAAAACATTGTCTGAAAAAACTATGGTTTTGTCTCCACGTCTCTCATGGTAACGAATAAGATACTGGGTGGCCCTGAATTTATTTGGGTTCATGACATATAGCAATAGCCTCTTGCTTGTTTTGCACACCAAATATTCACGGTAGAATTCTGGGGTCATGGGACACCAGACTTCGGCACATTGCACCCTAGAAAACACAGTAATAAATCAACTAAAAATAAAATAAACTGCAGAGGAACTATTATCAATTTTACCCTCTTTCAATGTTTTGTGCTAAAATTTCAGTATTTCTTATTGTCAATTGGATACTTGCCTGGCAATAAACCCTTTTTTCTGCAACTCAAGCCAATTGGCTTCGTACAGCTTTGGACCAATCAGAAAATTTAGATCTGCAATTTTATCATCCTCTCGAAGTAGGGTGGCTGTTAACCCTAGTTTACAATGAGACTGCACTATAGTCAATACTCTACGGAACATTTTTGCTGGGATGGTATGTACCTGAAAAAGTATGAGTAAAAAGTATCTATATTCAGAAAATATTAACAAATGGACTGAAATTATATTGAAAAATAATACTTACTATTTCTAAGAATGACAAAAAATAAAATTACAATACAGGGTGTTCGAAACTAAGTGGCCAATTAGATGTATCTGGAAAACTAGAACATATATTACTTTAAAATTTTGGCTCTAGCCATAGGTAAACATAAACTTTCTTTCGAAGGATAAATAGCTGTAAGAAGTCTTTGGAAAGTTTAGGCTTTCTGTGAAACTCTCTAGATACCCCTGGAGATCTTTGGAATTTTTTGTGTTAATCTTTGGAAGTCTCCTTAAACCCTTAGGCATAGTGGTTTACCCCAGGCTTTCTTTGTAAAATATTTTTAGTCAAGTATTGTTGCCACCCCTACTATAAACCAGTCGCAACACCTGCTTTTTAAATAGAATGCCCTGTTTACGATGGCATGTTTGTATTTTCCTGATAATTTTAAATATTTTTGTGTAATAGTTCCTATACATAAAATTAGCTGTTTTCAAGAAAATTGACATTTTTGACTCTTTGATATCTATCACCAATTAATAATATTAGTAACCTTCCTTCTTCTAAATTCAACATTAAAGAATTTTCATTTAATGAGGTCAGGGACATATTTAATTCCTTAAAACATAAAACTGGTAGGGATTGTTTTAGTTTATCTGTCAGAGTTCTAAAACTGGTACGTTAATAGTTAATCATACCCATCACAAAAATTGTCAACAGATGCATCCGAGAGTCCACGTTTCCAAATGTCTGGAACATAGCCCTTGTCATACCCCTTCTCAAAAAAGGAGACATTAACGATAAGTCATTATGAAAAATACTGGAGAAGTGTATTGCTCAGAGAATCTCTGAATATTTGGAATCATATAATTTATCGACAGATAAGCAATTTGGATTTAGACATGGTCTGAGTAGAGCCTCAGATATCATGGATCTAGTTACTTCTATATCTATCGCATTTCACACAATGTTTTGTGAGCAAAGCTTTTGACTGTGTGAGCATGAATTGCTGATACAAAAACTTTCTTGTTACAATTTTTGTGATGACACAATTACATTAATAAAGTCTTACCTCATTCATTGATGCCAAATGGTAACCAGTGGTTGTGTGGTGTCGGCAAGCAAAAGCATTAAAATGGGCGTTCCTCAGGGCTCTATTTTAGGACCCCTGCTTTTCTTAATTTATATAAACAACTTGCCCTTTGAAAATCATACCGGGCGATATGTTTTGTTGGCCGGCGATACCACTGCCTCGGTTGCTGATGGCTCTTTTGAAAAAGCAATCAGCAAGACATGTGATATGCAGTATGAGGTGGAGCAATGGTTTGCAGCTAACGGACTGATTTTAAATCAGGACAAAACTAGTTTCATGACGTTTTCACTACATAATTTAGAAAAATCTCCTTTCCTGACGGTAGACTCTGCCAAGTTTCTAGGAGTCACTCTGGACTCAGAATTGAGCTGGGGTCATCATATTGATGTTGTAGCAACGAAGGTTGGTAAGAACATTTTTGCACTTAGAAATTTCTTCTTCAAAGTCTCTACCAGCATCTTGAAAACTGCCTATTTTGCACTCTGCCATTCTATAATTTCATACGCGGCAATCATTTGGGAGCATGCTGCAGTGTGGCGTCTAGTATTTTCTATTCAACGTCGCGCTGTGCGAATTCTCGCCGGACTTGGTTATAGAGATGACTGTAGAGATGCTTTTATTAACCTACACATTCTAACTTTTCCATGTATTTTTATACTTCAAAACTTTTGTACATCCACCAACACAAGAGTGACTATATAACCAACGGAGAGATACATGACATGGACACTCAGAGAAGGGAGAAGTTCTCGATACTACACTGCAGACTCCAAAGATGTCAGAACGGCTTTGATTTTTTGGCAGTTAAATTTTTTAATGGAATACCTGCTGAAGTCAGAAGTCTAAATCCACAAACATTTAAGAGTACAATATATAGTTATCTAGTCAGAAATGCTTTTTACAGTTATGACGAATTTTTAAATGATCATTAAATGACTTTTTCTTAAGAAAAATAAAATAAAACAAACTAGTCTTACAATAGATTTTATTTCTGTTTTTACTTTATAAATCGTCATATATATATATATATATATATATATATATATATATATTTCAGCAAAGTTTTCTTGGGAATTTTGGTTCAGTAGAGTAAACTGCGAGGTAGTGGGCAGTTACATAATTTTATTTTTTTTTCCAGGACTTTCGTTGACTTTCGTACAACTTTTTCAACTGGTTTATAACGTGTCTAAAAGTAAAATTGACCTTAAATAAATATATACGTTTTACAAAAAATAAACTTACATCAGAAACAAAGATCCAAAATGCATTAAATGCGATAACAAATTGTGTAACACATATGAGACATATAACACGAAGCTGACATTTTGTATATTACAATAAAAACACACACAACGTGAAAATATAATACATCAGTCATATACGTAGAACGAACACGAGTATTAAAGTCGACTGCTACTATATTACAAATAAGACATGTAGTTGCTATGAGAATTCTGTTTTTTTGTGCTGTAAGAGTTTAAAAGAAATTATTTTACGAACATCAAAATACCATTGTATATATATATATATATATATATATATATATATATATATATATATATATATATATATATATATATATATATTTCCGATTTATCGTTTATGGATTGAGGATTGTTTTTTATGTATATATATATATATTTTTGTTTCATCAAAGTTAAATTTATGACTAAAGTTTTCCTCATATTTTTTAAGTGCTGTAGTATTTTTTTTATCGTATCGATGCCCATTTAACCTATTGTGAAGATGTTGGCTAGTTTGACCAATATACACAGAAGGACAATCTTTACATGGTATCTGGTATACAGTATACGTTTTTTTATTTTTAGGAATTTCACTTTTTAGTTTGCTGTAATTATTATTTAGGAGGTTAAACCCTTTGTGACACACAGTAACATCATGTTTTTTAAAAAGCTTTTTGGAAATTTTCTGACAGGTTGGGTATATATGGTAGGGACAAATAGTGTTTATGATTTTTCTTATTGTTTTTTCGGTTTTCTTTATCTGTGATATTGGAGTTGTGCTGTTCAATGCGTTGTCTAAAAATAGAATTTATTAGTTTTTGTGGATATGAGTTTAATTTAAGCACATTTTTTGCCTTTTTTATTGAGGTATTTCTAAACTCAGGGTTGCTCAATTTAATTGCTCTATCGGCTAAACTAATTACTACAGATTTTTTTTGTGATATATGGTGCTGTGATTTATAGTTTAGATACCTACCGGACCACGTAGGTTTTGTATACCATTCTGTCAAAATTTTAGTATTTTTGTGGTGTAGCGTCATGTCAAGAAAGTTTATTTTGTTCAGTTTTTCGATTTCTATAGTAGAAAAACTGAACAAAATAAACTTTCTTGACATGACGCTACACCACAAAAATACTAAAATCTGGACAGAATGGTATACAAAACCTACGTGGTCCGGTAGGTATCTAAACTATAAATCACAGCACCATATATCACAAAAAAAATCTGTAGTAATTAGTTTAGCCGATAGAGCAATTAAATTGAGCAACCCTGAGTCTAGAAATACCTCAATAAAAAAGGCCAAAAATGTGCTTAAATTAAACTCACATATCCACAAAAACTAATAAATTCTATTTTTAGACAACTCCAATATCACAGATAAAGAAAACCGAAAAACAATAAGAAAAAATCATAAACACTATTTGTCCCTACCATATATACCCAACCTGTCAGAAAATTTCCAAAAGCTTTTTAAAAAACATGATGTCACTGTGTGTCACAAAGGGTTTAACCTCCTAAATAATAATTACAGCAAACTAAAAAGTGAAATTCTAAAAAAAAAAAAACCCATACTGTATACCAGATACCATGTAAAGATTGTCCTTCTGTGTATATTGGTCAAACTAGCCAACATCTTCACAATAGGTTATTACGATAAAAAAAATACTACAGCACTTAAAAAACATGAGGAAAACTTTAGTCATAAATTTAACTTTGATGAAACAAAAATACTCTTAACAGAACCACACAAAAGAAAACGCGAATATCATGAAATGATCCACATAAAAAACAATCCTCAATCCATAAACGATAAATCGGAAATAGCTGGTCTCAATAAAATATATTTTAATATTCTTAATTAAATTTTCCACCTTAAAATTAGAAAATATGCAGTCCTCTAATAAATATTTTATTAAATAATTCATTATTATGTTTTTTAACTAGTACCCCAAGAAAATACACTTTTATTTTGCAAATGGATACCAAATGAGAAGTGAAATGACAATGGTATTTTGGATGTTCGTAAAATAATTTCTTTTAAACTCTTACAGCACAAAAAAACAACAGAATTCTCATAGCAACTACATGTCTTATTTGTAATATAGTAGCAGTCGACTTTAATACTCGTGTTCGTTCTACGTATATGACTGATGTATTATATTTTCACGTTGTGTGTGTTTTTATTGTAATATACAAAATGTCAGCTTCGTGTTATATGTCTCATATGTGTTACACAATTTGTTATCGCATTTAATGCATTTTGGATCTTTGTTTCTGATGGTAAGTTTATTTTTTGTAAAACGTATATATTTATTTAAGGTCAATTTTACTTTTAGACACGTTATAAACCAGTTGAAAAAGTTGTACGAAAGTCAACGAAACGTCCTGGAAAAAAAAAATAAAATTATGTAACTGCCCACTACCTCGCAGTTTACTCTACTGAACCAAAATTCCCAAGAAAACTTTGCTGAAACTTATATAATTACAATGGTTCAAGAAACATTCAATGATCATATATATATATATATAGATATATATATATATATATATATATATATACGATGTGTCCCATTTTGGTCATACATGTATTGGGATCTTGAAACTAAAGAGATAGAAGGACGGTTAAATGAGGAAAATTTTAGACAATTGAGTTAGTAATTGAACGGCGCTTGCTGCGAGGTTCTAGATATTTTGGTTTTTTAGATATTTTGAAAAAACAAAAAGATTCATTTTCGAAAATGTCTCGTAATTTCTTTATTTATGAAAATTTTCAAAAACAGTAATCACATTTTCAGAGGAACTTTTTACGAGGAATCCATCTGTATGATCAGATTTTATTCACAACGTTTCTGTTTTTTGGAACCATCATCAACTTCTTTTTTTTAAATACGGACCTGCATTTTTTATTTCAGATTTTAAGAGCTTCTGATATTCCAAAATCAATGACGTAACGCACTTATTATAAAATTTTATATTTTTGCTACTTTCCATAAGAACTCCATGTGTTAGAGAGAGACCTAAACCCATATCTTCTGACTCTTTCTAACACATTGACTTCTTATGCAAAGTACCAAAAATATAAATTTTCGAAAGAAGTGCGTTACGTCATTGATTTTGGGATATCAGAAGCTCATAAAATCCGGAATAAAAAATGCAGGTCCGTATTTAAAAAAAGAAGTTGATGATGGTTCCAAAAACCGAAACGTTGTAAATAAAATCTGACAATACAGATGAATTCCTCATAAAAAGTTCCTCTGAAAATGTGATTACTGTTTTTGAAAATTTTCATAAATAAAGAAATTACGGGCCATTTTCAAAAATGCATCTTTTTTGTTTTTTCAAAATATCTAAAAAACCAAAATATCTAGAACCTCGCAGCAAGAGCCATTCAATTATTAACTAAATTGTATAAAACTTTCCTCATTTAACCTTCCTTCTATCTCTTATAGTTCGCAAGATCCCAATACATGTATGACCAAAATGGGACACACTGTATGTATATACATATCTATAGATATATATATATATATATATAAATATATATATATATATAAATATATATATATATATATATATATATATATATATATATATATATAAATATATATATATATATATATATATATATAAATATATATATATATATAAATATATATATATATATAAATATATATATATATATATATATATATATATATATATATATATAAATATATATATATATATATATATATATATATAAATATATATATATATATATATATATATATATAAATATATATATATATATATATATATATATATATATATATATATATATAAATATATATATATATATATATATATATATATATATATATATATATATATATATATATATATATATATATATATATATATATATATATATATATATATATATATATGTATATATATATATATATATATATATATATATGTATATATATATATATATATATATATATATATATATATATATATATATATATATATATATATATATATATATATATATATATATATATATATATATATATATATATATATATATATATATATATAATATATATATATATATATATAATACATACATATATATATAATATATATATATATATATATATATATATATATATATATATATATATATATATATATATATATATATATATATATATATATATATATATATATATATATATATATATATATATATATATATTAATTTATTTACAGACACAGAGGGGGGGGGGGGGG